>CM076574.1:977023789-977520396 GCA_034641835.2 Pinus albicaulis
GCTGAAGAGTTTGGGAAAAAGTTGGATTTGATGAAGTCGCTAATTCTGCTGAAGAATGCAGAAAACCAAAGAGGGACTTGCTAATAGGCATACTAGTCAGCCTAGTTGCTTGTGTAGCTTTGTAAATTGGTGTTTTCTTAGTGATAATAGGTATGGTGTTGTTATCACCCAAAAAATTTCAAAACATCATTGTGTCATGTTTGTTTTTGGTCATGTTTCAAATTAGCTTTAGAAGTCAATTTAGGATTTGGTTAAGGGTAAGTTAGATTTTTATAAGTTCAAAGGTCATCATTAAGTTCAAATAAATTTTTTCAAAGGTTCATTCATTGTAAAAAATCTATAATTTCCATTTAGGAGTCATTCCATAAAGTTTCAGGTCAAAATTCTGCAATTAGCCAAGAATCCACGTTTTCGTAGCGCCACTAGTTCAAAAAATTTTATTTGCGCTACGAAAGCACTAATAGTTTCATAGCGCAAACTTGGAAAAACACACTGTCAGTGCTACGAAAGCACAGTTTCTTAACTGTCTTGTCATTCAAGCTGAAATTTGTCAGAATCCATTGGGGAATGATAGGTTAGTGGTATGATGATTCAGTTAGTGATGAGATTCAATGTACTTACCCATATTGCAGTCATCATTTTCATGATAGGGTATGAATGAGGCATCATTCATTTATGAGATGACATTTCAAATTCAAAATATTGCCTAATTTAGTAATTATCATTTCATTTTCCTCCATACGAGTGTCTGAGCTCTGAAGTAGTCAAGCAAAAATTGTGGCCATTCCATACAAAGGTTATCTTCATCCTAATCAAGTGAGGCTATTTAATATACTCAAGCGAGGCAGATATATCCTAATCAAGCGAGGTTGTTTCATATATTCAAGTGAAGTTGACAGGTTTTTTTGAGAAGCATGGCAGAGGAAAAGAAAGTTCACAGAGAGGGAAATTGCTTAAGATATGAGACTGAAAATATGAAGGTCATTGTTGAAGACCCAACAGTGATGGAGACATTCAGCAGAGTAGGTTATCTTTGGTTTTGTGGAAATTTGCAGTGTTGCCACACACAGGTGTCTAAAGAATTTTCCTTGCACTTCAACGGAACAACTACCAAGGTTGAGATGCTAAGTGTGCCAATTACACCAAAAATTATTGCTGCCGTGACAAAAATACCAAGGAGATAAGAAACTTGGTTCAAAATTTTCAAATTTGATATGGAGCCATGTAAGGAATTTATGAAACCTGAGTTTGCAGATATGGACCTCAATAACGCTATCCCTAGAGGCTGCATCAAAGACACTTATGCAAAGCTACTGCTCAACATCCAAAGATATTTTACATGTGAACGTAGGTATCATAAGGTCTACACATATCATTTCAAGCTGCTTCTCCATTTCACAGGTAAAATTTCACTTGATTTTCCCTTTTACCTGCATAGGATTCTTGCTAAAATGGCTGATAAATGACAACCCAAATCTGAAGGTTGTGAAACATATTTGTTTCATCATGGTTTGATGAAGTTGTTGATTTTGAATGAGCTTCAGGAGATTGGCAGGGACCGGTCATCCTTTTTTTTTATAAATGGTTTTGAATTGGAAGAATTAACTCCTGCTAGAAACCCTAAAACTAAAGGAACTCATTCACCACCAGTATCAGAGTCTAGTCAACCTGTGGTTGCAAAACCAAAGGAATTTGTAAAACTGAAGCCAAGGAAACAAGTTGAGAAAAGGACAGAGCAGACACAAATGATTGACACATCAACTTTGTCACCTGCAAAATAGAAGTTAAAGAGTGTCAAAGAGGAAAAAAAGAAACAAGTTTCTAGCAAGCAGGAAATCAAGAGAGTGACAAGAAGCCAAGCAATGGAATCAAAAGGAAATACAGTTGTTTCAGTTTCAGAGGACAACCCAGTAATTAAGGGAAATTTAGATGACATTCCGCATGCAATTGACATAGAGGAGACACCCATTGTGCAAGCTGACTTCATTAGAGAAGATGAGCACAAACAGAGAAAAGCTAAGTCTGTAAAGAAGCTTGAGTTTGAGGGTGAAAATACAGCTTTTATCTTTCAAGCTAGAAAGCCTTTAACTAGGCATGCTAAGAAACTTAAGGAAGGCAACAAAGAAGTTCAAGAAGCTATTGAAATAGCTAAAGCCCCTGAAGAAGTGGTTTATCTCTCAACACCTGCAGAGAAGCATACAGTCAGTAGAACAAAAGAGAGAGAAGAAGAAGTGACAAAGAAAACAGAGTTTAAACATCTTGAGGATAAATTTAGGTTGGGAAACCAAGAAATTTCTATGATGATAAAGTGGGCTATAAATCATAGTATTGAGAAAGAAAAGTTCAAAAGAATGAAGGCACTGTGGGAAGGTCAAACTGGTTCTAGGTATGAAACACCAAGTAGTGAAAAACAATTTTTCACATGGATAGTTCCAGCAATCAAGGAAGCTAAATTTGTCAGAGTAATCAATACTCACTTGAGAGCTAGTAATAGAAGACTTAGGGATCAAGTGGAGGACTTGGAGTAGCAGCTGAAATTGACTGTGGATGAGTTAAAGAACAAAGGTGCAGAATTACAATCATTAAAACGTCAAAGGCTAAATCAAGTGGAAATTAAGAAGGAACCTCATGAAAACTGTGTTTTTTAGTTCATATGACTTGTTGAATTGATGAAACCAATGTTATTTTGAGTTTTGGCACATTTATGGTTTTCATTTTGAATTTTTTTTGACAAAACTGCTCACTCAACATTTTTGTAGCGCAAACAGTGTAAAAAGTGTGAAAAGCGCTATGAAACTACTATAGTAGTTTTTTTCACTCTTTCTCATAATTTTTTCAACGGAAAAATTATGAATTATGACTTGAAATTTCTAGGGAGGATGTATTAAATGATAATGAAGATAATCTTGGAGGAAAGAAATCAAAATTTTGAAGGAAAAACGGTAAAAAAGTTGCGCTACGAAAAGTGCTACGAAACTGCGTTGTTTTCGTAGCGCAGGTCTATTTCAGCTCATTTGAATAGTTTGATGATGGTTTTGGATAGTTGGAACTTAGGGAAGATTTTGGGTAGGTGTTATTTCAGTTTCTAATGGAAAATAATATTGAAATGATGATTTTATGATGGTTAGAGTGTCTCAAGAGTGCAAAGGACCCTATGCCTAGAAAACAGGGGACTGTTTCCTACTTTGATGGAGGTCAGTATTATGATCATTAAGATTTGGAGCCAATCATCTAGATTCGACTAGGTGTTAATAAATTTGGCAAATAATGTAATCTAATTAAGAAAAGGTTGTTATAGGTATGTGATTAAGAGTTTGAATCCTATTTGTAATAGGACTGTTTAGTGGATTAGTTGTCCCTTTGTAATAAATACCTATCATATGGTTAGGCAAGGTGTCAAGAGTCAGGATTTCGATGTATCTTGTTGTAGATAAGGTTATCTTATGTTGTAAATGATCTATAAAAGATCAAGAAGTCGAATATGCATAGGTTGGACATTTTTAGCAAGAGACTATGTTTATTGTAAGTGGACTGGTTTTCAACTTAATATAGAGTTTTCTACTTAGCCAACTTGAGATTCATAAAGAGTTCTAGTGTGTTCTTGTTTTAATTGAATCTTATTAACATCCTATGGTAGTGGTGTTTATTTATGTTACTCATAATTCGTATTTGATGGTCTGACTTCCTATATAGACAAACTGATTGTGTTTTTTACTGTTTCACTTGTGTATCTCTTGACTAGAACTATGATATGCCTTGACTTCCATGCTAAGTAGATTTTTTGGTTTTACTTAAGCTATTTTGACTTCATAAGCCCAATGTGAACTTGATGATGTGATTTGCAACCAATATCTATCATTTATCTACTTAATACCCCACATAGAGTTAGCCATCTATATTTTTTTTTATCAAAAATCATTAATCCTTAAGAGAGCCCTCTCAGGTTGAGGAGGCTAATGCTCAATCGAAAGATTGGTTTGAAACAATTACATGAGGTTGATTTGATTAGCAGCCTATCAGGTCTGATTTTGTGATAACATTTTGGTGTGTCTGCCGGGAGCTTGAAGATTATATTTTCCCGAAATTTTGAAGCTAAACTTCTGAAGGTAGCAGGAGCTCAGGAAGCTTTTTGAGGTTGCATCTGCCTTGGTGACTCCATTCAGAATTTAAATGATCGAAGGTGGCTTCGAGAAGGAGATACATGAGGAGTAATCCTAACCCAGATCCACCTACCATCGTGGACAATCCAAACACCATTTCCAGAGGCATTAAAGGCATTTCTGAAATATTAGGTACTCCATCACATTCAAAATCCTTGTCCTCTGAAATTTTAAGAAGTCCTGAAGATAAAAGAGTTGATGATAAAATTCGGGAGGTTTTGTTTAGATCAGAAAGTGAAAAAGAGCTAATTGAAATTATCTTAGACTTGCATAAGAGATGTATTGATACCTTAGCTCTAGAAACACAGGAGGACAAAGAAGAGTTTTGGGAAGCTGTTACTTTTGAGTTGTTGTTGGAAAAAGAGTCCTTAGATAAATTCAAAGAGCTTGATGCTTTTGAAGTATTGTGGAAAAGTAAAGCTAGTTTACCTCTTCCAAATTGGAGTTCAATTATTAGTGGACCACAAATACCAAACAATCTTCCTCATAGCAGTTTTTCATCCTCTCTTTATGCCATCCCTAAACCTACTATAGTCCCTCTAACCATGGCTGGAAATCCACCTGCTGCACCTGTTAGATATGCCCCTCTTGTTCTTCTAGATGTTTTACATGACCTCCCTAGAAAATATGATACTAGAATCAAAACTTGGGGAAGTGATGAAGAAATTACAGCAGAAGAACATGTGGACCAATTTAATGATTTTATAGACAAGGTGGAGGTTGGTGATGAAGATTTTAAGTTGAGAGTGTTTGCTCAGAGTTTTACTGGTGAAGTTAGGAAATGGTATAAAGCCCTTACTCCTGGAAGTATTCATAATTGGAATGAGTTTGAAGATACTTTTCTGAGGAAATGGGGAAATAGAACTAATCCAGTATAAGCCCTCACTGAGTACAGCACCCTGAAGAGGGCTACTGATGAATCTATTCAAAAATTTTCAAAAAGGTTTAATAAGGTGTATGACTCTATTCCTGCCCATTTGAAACCACCACAAGCCTTAGCTCAGATGAGATATTCTGAAGCTTTTGACTATGAGTTTTTTATACTGCTGAGAGAAAGAGAATCCCCTTCACTTGCTGAAATGAAAAATGATGCAGTGAAGATGGAGGTTAATTTAAT
This sequence comes from Pinus albicaulis, assembly GCA_034641835.2. Taxonomy (NCBI): domain Eukaryota; kingdom Viridiplantae; phylum Streptophyta; class Pinopsida; order Pinales; family Pinaceae; genus Pinus; species Pinus albicaulis. The sequence continues at coordinate 977,029,067 of CM076574.1, forward strand.
AGAAACTAAAAAATAAAAAATGGGTAAGACTAAGTTGAAAGAAGAAGAAAAACCTTCCTCCTCTACTTATCAGGATAAGATGGATTCAATGATGAAGACAATGGAAAATTTGATGGATAGGTTAGCCCTTGGGAATACCTCTTCTCCTCCTACACAACATGAACCTCAATTTAGAAACCCTCAGTTTAGGAGACCTCAGAATTAACAAAGGCCAAGGGAAAACAGAAATCAACAGCCTGATCCTCCAGTGAGACCTCCTTTCCAACAGAACTTGGTTGATGAAGAAGATGATCCTGAAATTCTTGAAGAGTCTATTCATTACTTTGATGAGGAAATGTTTGGTTGACTAAAGAAGAACATGATCAATCCGACCAAATTAATCATGGAGAGGAAACATCAGATTATCTAAAGGGGTATCAACATGCTATTTTTGAGATGCAAATACAATACAATCTCAGAAATAGAAATGTGCCTATCATTGCAAACAAAACATAGCCTAAGAAAGATGCTCCTAAGGTTGCTGATGGTAAGAAAGATGCTCCTAAGGTTGCTGATGGCAATAAAGATGCTCCTAAGGTCACTAAAGGTATGAAATATACACTAACTGTAACTCCTATCAAAGAAGTTGAAAAATTTGTTTCTGTTTTCAGCCTTGAGAATGAAATTTCTAATATTAAAATATCAGTCCTTTTTGTTAAGATTCTCATGGTAAATGAATATAGAAGCAGGATTGTCGAAATGTTGAATTCACAACCAGGAGCTACTGATATATTGAATGTATTAGAATATCATCCAACCATATACTTGGGTCCGAGACTAGAAGATGAACGAAATGAGGAGGTGCCTCCTTTTTATGTGAGACTTAGCATTCATGACATGCCATTGCATAATGCTATGTTGGATTCAGGGGCCTCTCACAATATTATTCCCAAAGTGATCATGGAAATAATGGGGTTATAAATAACTAGGCCATATAAAGACTTGTTTTCTTTCGATTCAAAAAGATTTCAATGCATTGGTTTAATTAAGGATGTTGTTGTTGGTCTAACACAAATTCTTGCTAAAAATGTGGTTATGGAAATCTTGGTAGTAGACATTCCACTGAAGTTTGGTATACTGTTTTCAAGGTCATGGGTAGCGAAAATAAAAGGTATAATGTAGATGGACCTTACTTATGCTACCATTCCTGTTTTTGGTGAGCAAAGAAGTCTGTATCGAGAGACAAGAATGGCCTACATGGTGAGTAGTAAATTCAAACCCCAAAATTTTCCAATTTATGCTCTTAATACTGAACTTGGTTCTGCTATTCTTTTCAATGAGTTTACTAATGAAGCAGAAGAGGAAAGGAAAGAAGAAAATCGGAGTCATGAAATTCAACAATCTGAAAATCAGCAAACAGAAGATCATCAAGTCAGTGATAAGGAGGAAGAATGTTGGTGGTCATTGCATTTTGATGGATCAACAGGTAGAGAAGGAGCAGGAGCAGGGATTTGGATCACAAGTCCAAGTGATGAGAGTAAATTCTTTTCCTATAAATTGAATTTTGATTGCATGAATAACATGGTTAAGTATGAATCCTTGATTTTGGGCCTAAAGGTTTTGAAAAGAATGAATGCTCAAAAAATTTATGTTTTTGGAGATTCATAGTTAGCCATTAAACAGGTTGAAGGTGCTTATCAAACAAAATATATAAGGATGAGGGCATATAGGAACTTAGTTTTGGACATGTTGGAAAACTTTCAAGCTTATTCATTCATGGTCAAAACTAGAGAACAAAACTCCATTGCTGATTCTCGTGCTGTCTCTGCAAGTCTTTTCATTATTCCTATGCATTCCACATAAAAATATGAGGTCGAGATTTTCCATAGACCAGCTATTCCTGATAATATTACTCATTGGAAAGTTTTTGAGGATTATCAACAAGTGAAGAACTTTATTGAGCTGAAAGGAGAGTTTGAAAATATACAAGTAGATCAGCAAAATATGCTTGCTGAGTCTAAAGGGAAATCTCAAGTTTTGCAACTAAAGAAAAATTCTATACCAAAGGGACTCATACCTATTGAAATTTTTTTTGATCATAATGATGTCTTTAAATCCACTAAAATACATGCTGATGATGAAGAATTTGAGAGTTGTAACCTTGGTACAGTAGCTATGCCCAAAATGATTAAACTTTCAAAGTTTCTTTCAGCTGATATGAAGTTTAAATATATTGAAATGATGAAAAGATTCATAGATGTGTTTGCTTAGAATTATGCTAATTTGAAATAATATGAGCCCACTATTATTCATCATACTATTCCCATAAAAGAAAATGAAAAGCCCTTCAAGTAGAAGTTAAGAAGGATCAATCCACTTCTCATGCCATTGATTGAGAAGGAGGTCAAGAAACTCTTTAATGCTAAAATCATTGTCCCAATCAGATTTTCAAATTGGCTTGCAAACTTAATTCCAGTTAGGAAAAAGAGTGGAGAAATCAAAATATGTATCGACTTCAGAAATCTAAATAAAGCCTCTCTGAAGGACAATTATCCTCTCTCGAAGATGGACCAAATTTTACAAACTATTGTTGGTTCTTAGAGAATGTCTATGCTTGATGGTTTTTCAGGTTATAATAATATCCTTGTACATCCTGATGATTAGGAAAAAACAACCTTTACTACACCATGGGGCACTTTCATGTATGACAAGATGCCATTTGGTCTCATGAATGCAAAACTACCTTTCAGAGATAAATGGATATTGATTTTTCTGAAGGGAAGCACATGAAGATGGTGGTTTTTTATCTTGATGACATAGCAGTCTTCTCAAGGAGGGAAGAAGATCACTTGAAACACCTAGAAAGAATCCTGCTAAAGTGTAGAAGGTTTAGTATATCTCTAAATCCCACCAAAATTATTTTTTATTTAACTTCAGGTAAATTACTTGGACACATCATTTCTAAATATGGGATTAAGATTGATCCAAACAGGTTCAATGCAATTCAGAAGGTGGATTTTCCAAGAAGAAGGAAGGAGATTCAATCTTTCCTTGGAAAGGTAAATTTTGTAAGGTGATTTATTCCTAATTTTGCTAAGATTGTGAAGGACATAACAAGGATGTTGAAGAAGGGAGTTGAAATTAAGTGGACAACAGAAGTAAGACACTCATTTGAGGAAATCAAAAGGGCACTCACACAAGCACCAATATTGATTAGTCTATATTTCTCAAAGGAATTTCTGGTTTTTACTTTTGCATCCGAGAATACTATTGCTGGAGTTCTGCTACAAAAGGGACAACAAGGTATTGAGAAGCCTATTTCTTTCTTTAGTAGGACATTAGCCAGCTCTGAGCTCAAATATAAGATCTTAGAGAAGCAGGCTTATTCCTTGGTGAAGGCTATCAAAGATTTCAGAATTTATATTCTGCATTCTCATATTGTGCCTTTTGTTCCTAATACAATTGTGAAAGACATCCTCACTCAAGCTGACCCTGATGGTAAGAGGGGAAAATGGATTGCTAACACTAGTACATTTGGGGGAAATTCCGACACTTGGTTCCGACACTTTTGACCAAATGTCAGAAATTTCCCCAAATTTTTTCAATCCCACCCGAAACCATCGCTATACCGACGTTTAGAGAAAAGTGTTGCAATACCGACACTTAGACAAAGTGTTGCAATTGTGATGTTTGGAGGAAGACGTTGCAATTGCGACACTATGCCCCAAAGCGTCCCTATTGTGACGACTGCCTCCAAACGTCGCAAGTGCGACACAGTGTCTAAGTGTCGCAATTGCTACGATTGGAGGCATCCGTCACAATAGCGACGCTTTGGCCGCTGTCGGTATAACGACACTTATATGTGTGCTACATAAAAATGATTTTATTAAAAAATACATTAACATCTGATATCATGCGCGCATTCGCCCTCAGCTCTTGTAGAACAACATTTGCCCTCAGCATTCGCCCTCAGCTCTTGCAGAACATCATTCGCCCTCGGCATTCACCCTCAGCTCTTGCAGAACATCATTTTCCCTTAGCATTCGCCCTCAGCTCTTGCAGAACAGCATTCGCCCTCACCTCTTGCAGAACAACATTCGCCTAAGCTCTTGCAGAACAACATTTGCCCTCAGCATTCACCCTCAGCTCTTGCAGAACAGCATTCGCCCTCAGCTCTTGCATAATAGCATTCGCCCTCAGCATTCAACCTCAACTCTTGAAAAACAACATTCACCCTCAGAATTCGCCCTCAGATCTTGTAGAACAGCATTCACCCTGCATTCGCCCTCAGTGTTCGCCCTCAGCTCTTGCAGAACAACATTCGCCCTCAGCTCTTGCAGAATAGCATTTTCCCTCAGCTCTTGCAGAGCATCATTCACCCTCATCTCTTGCAGAACATCATTCACCCTCAGCTCTTGCAGAATCGCATTCTCCCTCAACTCTTGTAGAATAGCATTCGCCCTCAGCTCTTACAGAACAACATTCGCCATCAGCTCTTGCAGAACAAAATTCGCCCTCAGCTCTTGCAAAATGGTAAGTTCTTACTGCAGGCCCTTCCTCCTATAGTAGGGTTGACTCTATTTGGCTTTTTTTGGTCAATTCCATTGTATTGTGTTAGGCTATAGGGTTCTCTCTAGATGTCTTCCAATGTTCTTTCGGATGAGTTTCAAAGAGGATGTGTAAGATGTGTTTGTGCTTGCATGAATTTGACTCCACTAGTTTCATGAAGTTTAAGCTATGGATTTTAGTTCAAAAAACTCATCCATCTCAACACCCAGTATCGAATTGCCCTTGGTCTGATTTATATTGAAGGTGAAGTGAAAAGTGGTAGAGAATGGGAGACCGAAGTCATCAAATTTATCACAAGGGTAGTACTCCAGATTGAAAGTGATGAGCTTTAGTTCTCCAGATTTGGGGATTTTCTGATATTTGGGGATTTTCTGATGACATACCAAAGGTCACATCCATACAACCATATCAAGGTCAATGTTGAGATCATTCTCATATAGATATAAGTCACTGATATATAGGGTTAATATCATCATCACTATCCATGGAAACTGAATGGTTACAAAATCTGTGATTGTGGTTGGCTCATTTATAATTATTACCCATTTACAATAGAGCACAGAAACACTAAATATGGCCCGAGCAGAGCCTTTACAACAGGCAATGGAATTGCAGCTGCTTCATCAATAACCAATAGCTCCACTTGAGAAAATTTTTCATAATCTTGGGGCTGGATATACTGCAGAGCAAAAAATTGTAGTTATCATTCGTGCTCCAATATATTAATATACTTTTTACATTGAACTGAAGAAAGGGAAACAAGAAAATGCTAGCCATCATACAATGCTTTCACATACGAGTTTTGAGTGACATACTTGAAAAAAAGAACTCATCCACTGATATTTATAATCATTTGAGTTATTCAAGTTAAACACAATGTCAAGAATCAAGATTCAATACCCTCTATTATCTTCATCACCCGATACAAGATTTAAATTTTTCCCAAAGAAACGCTTATTAAATTGGCAGCCATTATTTCTCCCTGCTTTAAAAACCCTACATTTAAATGAAAACAAGCATTGCATTTCAAATACAAAAATCTATTAGTGTTCAAGTGTACATGTGTGCATCACTTGTGTAGGGTATTCCTTTTCCACTTTCACATTATCCAAGAATGTGTGCAGTATAGTTCATATTTTTTGTGATTTAGATTATCTTGAAAAAGGAAAGGTAAATTATTTCCCATGGAAAAAGAAGGTTTTCCCTTTTTACTATTGGAAATGGTACAAAAAAGTTCCATTTCTACCTGAAACTCCTATGAAACGGGAACCAAATAAAGGCCATGTCCTCAATGGACATCATTTGGCTTTGAAAATGGCCATTGCACCGTGTTGTTTCTTATATTACATCACGATAGTTTCTTAGGTCATTTCTTGTTTCTTGAGATGAAAAACAACCAAAGAAATCGTGAAGATCCTTTCAAGAAATAAATGACCATTTCTCAATCATATCTCAACTATTTTTTATTTTATTCGGTGGTTGCTTACTTTGAGAGAAATTTGACACTTTTATAAGGAATATAACATAAAAACACAAAATGGGAAGGAATTGATGAGGTAGATGACCTTTAGTTGTTGTCAATTAAGAATTGATAATACACGATGCATGTTCTATACTATAAAATAGATTCCTTCCTGGAGTTAGGACACAGAGTATTGAATACAATTTGTAGTTTCTAACTTCTTGTATTGGTTCATCAATCTTGAAATTCAGACATTGCATGTCTTCATTTCTTCATGTTTGAATAATTTACATTATATCATACAATAGGAAATTATGAATTATGATTATTATTACTTTATGGATATGTTAAGTTAATTTTAAGTTTACATGGTTTAGTGTGAAATTATTCTTGTGTGCCCCTAGGCCCAGGTGAAGGAATGCCAAGGACTGAGAACCCTAGTTTTTAAATGGTATTGTTTCTTATACCCAAAAACCCCTCAACATCACTTCTTATTAGTTCTTAACAATAGTGTTGTAAACAATTTGAGAATTGATATAGAAAAATCTCGCACTTCTCAAGATAAAGTCCTAAAGTTAAAGTGTGATACCATGTGTAATTCAATAGCCCCATTGCCACCTCACCAACCTCTTTTCACTTCGGGCAAGCTCTCCTCCAACTCAAGGGGGGTTCTCCCTAGTATATGTTAGGGATCTAATGGCCCAACCAAACCAATTCAAGATCCCCCTAACTCTCTATGTTTACTACTATCAATCAAAATATTGAACAATAGGGTCAGACATGCATCCTGAAGATAAAATTGCCAGGGTATTTTTGGGTAATTTCAAAGGGAAATTCCCCAAACACATATAATCAAGGAATTATAACGTGATTTAAAACATTAAATATCAACAAAATCGTTTAAAGGATATTGAAAGGAAAAAGGTGATGGAAGATAGAAAGAGCCTTACTTAAATTCTCTAAGGATTTTTCAATAGTTGTTCCAAAAGCTTCACTTCAAGGCCCTTCAAGATCGTCTCCAACAATGCTATACCATCAGCTTCAACAATGATGCTCCAAGAATGTCCTCCAGGTCTTCACAACAAGTTTACTAGAAGTTTCTCCAACAATATATTCAATAAGGTCTTCATTGTCAACTCGTCTCTTGTTTGGGTGCCTTAATGTGCAATGACATGTTTCTAGGACTGAATTCAATGCAAGGCATATTTGAAACTCTAACTCTGTCTTTTGGTGTCTTATTAGAAATTATTTCAGTTTTATTTTTGTGTTTTCAAGTTAGATATTATTTTCAAGTTTTTACATTTATAATTTTATTGCAATGTGGCAGAATGATCAGGGAAATACAGGAACAACCCCGAGATGGGATGATCGCGGAAAGAGGCTAGCAGAAGAACATGTAAAGTTCCAGCATTGCTCTATATTTAGGTATTTTAGTTATTTAAATAATTGAAATAATATTATTTTTGTTCAAATATGTAGACACCTAGCCATGGTACGCCTGATGATTCCCTCTATGAGGAAGAGCTTTCTTCATCCCTATCTCCAACGCTCTTGTTGCGAAAAAAGGCACGAGATGCAAGGTCAGAATTTAATACTTTGATAGACGTGCCTCAAACACATAAAACAGAAGATAGGATAAAACAAATTATGACCCATCTAGAAACATATCAGGTAATAATAAAAAGTCAAAAGGATATTTTTTTTGTTCTACATGAGATGAATTGTGATAGTTTGATTTTTAATTTTTACATTGACTAAACTAACAAAAATTTCTTTTGTATATAGCGTTTTCTGGCACTTGCTGAACCCAGTGTTGGTGGTAGTGGGACACAAGGGCAAGATATTTCCTAGAAACCCTCTCGTACACCTTTATACTCCTTTAGGTGCCAGCCAAGAAACAAACCCTGCCCAAGCAGACACCCAACCAACCACTGAACATGTTGGCAGTGATGAGGCTGATATGGCCAACTACATTATTGCGTTTCCTGGAGCAACACGTATCAGCTCCATAGGGACCATTAATGGCATGTTGTTGGTGAACGATGAAGGTGTCCCTATAAAGCACATACAACTCCCTATAAATTTTAATATTTTAACTATTTCATGTACTTTATCTAAAACATATTTATCATGATTTTTATTTTTAAATTAATGATAATATATTTTTTTTTTCTGTGTAGGAAACAATGAGTTCTACAAGTTTTTGGAGAGCCATGTGTTGGTAATTTTTGGCCCAACCATACGCACAAGGTGGAATTCCTAGAATTCAAACCTGAAAAAAGAACTTCTAGATTATCTAGAAGCCCTTTTTGGGGTCGGCATATTTGACAGAACAACGATGGCTCGGGTAGCCAGAAAATATTTGAAATATACCAGGGACACCTATAGGACACAATTGAAATTTAACCCTAGATATGAGCATCCTATAACAGTTCCAGAGAGTGAGTGGAGAGCACTCATCCTTGACGGAAAAGTGAAAAGGGCAAAGAAAGAAGGAAAAATGCCAATTGGACCCGCAAGGTAAATTACAACTTTAATTCAATAGCTTTAATTTTCTCTATGTCTAAAATAAAAGTGTGCTACGTCATATCTGACTTCAATATTTTGATGCTAGGTTGCCTGACACCTCAAAGGTAACCAAAGCTAGGATTGAAAAAAAGGGCCATCACAAGCTAGGCCAGGGCGGCTACTTGAAATTAGCTGCAAGAATTGTAATTAAGTAGCTAAACATCTTATAATTAATTGTATTGCCTTCCAACGTTTTTGTAATCCTATCAAATATGATTAAAAATACAAAATCATATGTAATGTAGGGTGATGACTTCGGAACAGAAACTACAGAGGAAGATAAAAATATCACTTTCCATTTCGGCTATCAAGCCGTAGTTGAACGTCGCATAAGCTTGGGGCAGGTCCCAAGATCCAGAATGCCTGATAAGGTAAAACATTAACCTTTCAATATGTTTTTTTTCATCCATAAATTTAATGTCTAACAACTTTGTTTAAATCAGGGGAGCAACACTACCGACGACGCAAATAACCCAGTTTTAGAGCCAAATGTAGATGATCCTCACGTTCAACCTGATCATTGTAGTAGGGACCAGGCCGACAATGCTACTATCAGTGAGGGCCGTGACGGTAATTAATTTCCACTTATAATTTTTTCTAATTATACCTTGATGGTTGTCCTTATAATGTTTTTTGTTTAAATGACAGAGAATGTTTCCCTTGAGGATCTTACCACCAAAGAGGAAGATAGGGCAACAGTCCCAACGGCGACAACTGGTGCACCAGGTAAATAATCTCATTGCAATTTTTTTTATTAATATTACCGAACTAGTTCAATGATATTTAAAAACTGAAAATTAAAATTTAATATTATCTGCTTTTGTAGGCGATGCCCCGTCACTGGATGAGCCCAGACATCGTGAATACGCAACTAGGTCAGCAGTGCGGGTTGAAAGGCACGAAACAGGAGCAGAGCACGATGATATTGATGATGTAATTAGGAGCTTTAAAAATAGGAAGAAGAAAAATAAAATTTGATAATGTAAAATATTGTATTATTATAAGACAAACGTTACCATACTTGGAACGTTTTTTGCGTTATATAAAAAACTCATTTATCATACTATTTTTATGTCAAGTATTAATTGCAATGTTTCCTTGCGTACTTTTTGTTGAATTGTTTTTTTATTAGTTATTGAATTTTTTTTTTTATGCTCATGAAAGTAAAAAATGAAATATAGATTCGGTATTGGGTAATTGAGAGTGATGTGAGGGGGGGAGGGGCCATAAGAGCTTCCACCTTCACGTGGTTGGCCCTGTTTAGTAGAGAATAATTTATTGGAGCGATTTAATCTTGGAGCAAACCTCCCTCGATCCAGCGTAGCAACAAAAAAGTCACCGTTGACTTAGTTGCTACTCTTTCAGATCGTGGGAGGCTTGTTCCAAGTTCATGCGACTCCAATAAATTGTTCTTGAAATGAAGAGGAGCTTATTCAGGTATGCTTTGACATTTTCAACATATGTTCTAACATTATCATAAGAATGCATCTTAGAGTAAAAAATAATACATTAATTACTTGTATTTATTGTATAGATAATGATGGATTTTGATTGACTTGGCAGTGCAGGTACAAATCCTCTTGCATCATGAGCAATACAACTTGTCAACCAGTGTCATGTCCAGGATATTTTTGCTTGTGCGCTTGACCAGGTTCGTAATGTCACATTTTGTAAGTTCCTTTACAGTTCATAATTCAATATTAAGCTTGTTCATGATTATTATCTAAGTTTTTTGTATGTGTTTTTTCATCTATTTGATTGTAAGAAACTCTGCATGTTTCCTGTTGTTCACTATGATTTCTCCCATTACCACTCCCAGGATGAATCCGACTTTATTGTTACATAGGTTACTTTATTTTTACTATGATTTCTCCATTTACGATTTCATAGGTTACATCATGTAAAGTTTTCAATCTCAGGTTGGTGATGAGATTTAGTTCTCCAGATTTGGGGCTTTTCTGATATTTTCTCCTTCATGTCATTCCTGCATCACCTCGTTGTTTGAGCATTCCAATTGTCTACCACTTGTACCAATTGGCACATGTCAATCTCTGAGTGGTGCCACATTTCACCTATTTTCAGCCCACTTGACCACCTGAAAAACTCAAATCCACACACCATGTGTCTTTATCATGGATTGCCACATGTCCTAGATATTTAGGCCGATAGGCCTTCTGTTATGAAAGAGATCAATTTTTTTTTTGTCAACACTTCTTATCTAGGCACGACACCTGTTACTTGTTTAATCTGACGGTCACAGTCTCTTGGGTTACCTTCTAGGTTTGACTTACCACTGGTTTCTGGTATATTTCAATGGAATCGTTTTGAAAATACTAGCAAAAATCCACACACCTGCAACCGTCAACAGACCTGCCATTTCAGTAGCTGCATTTCCACAACTGCCAATACACCTGCCGTTTTAGATACTTCATTTCGGCAGCTGCCAATACACCTGCCGTTTCATTCTCCTGGACTTTGTGTATGCATATTTTTCATATAATTTTATCACGAAGTTGGCTGTAGTGCTTTGACATGCCTTTGAATATTTTTGCAGGTTAGAAGACATTTCAGGCCAAAGCTATTGAATAGACTTGATGAGATAGTTGTATTTGATCCTCTTTCTCTTGATGAGCTCAGAAAATTTGCTAGACTACATATGAAAGATGTAGTGATTCATCTTGCAGAGAGAGGTGTTGCTTTAGGGGTTACAGATGCTGCTCTGGATCTTGTTCTTCAGGAAGCCTATGATCCTGTAAGTAATCACTTTGTTTTGCTTTCTTTCTTATTCAGAGTCTATCTTGCCAGGGGATGTGCCCATTATGGTTTGTTATGAGACCGTTGTCAATTTCATCATCGTCCCTCATAAAATGTTTGATTGTGTTTATAAATAATAAACAATTATCACACGAAACAATAAACAATTAACTGTACTATGAGTAATATGATATCTTGAAATAATTCTCATTATAATTTCATAACCTTTGCTCTCACTTGGTGGTGTCTATATCACTAAGTGTGTCTTCTTTAAAAGTATAGTTACATCAGACAATGAACAATCGACTGCACTGTGAGTGATATCTTGTAATAATTCTTATTATAATCTCCTAACCTCTACTCTCACTAGGTGTATCTGTTTTAAAATTATAGTTTCAATGGTAGATAAATTGTTATCTTAAAATTATAGCTTTGATGGTGAGACCTTGTGATTGATAATGCAGTTTGAAGTAGATTTGGCTTTGACTAATATAGTCTCAGGAACCTCTGAGAATACAAAGGTTGTGATTGATTACGGGGCACTGCCTATATTTGTGGAACTTCTTACCTCTGGGAATGACAATGTTCCAGAACAGGTAGCACGTTTATTTTAGAGGCATAAAATTATTCTTCCCAACTATCTTTATATGCCTGTAATTTTGGAATTTGATTTAAAAAACTAGTACCCAACTTTGAGCTCAACTGGTGTTCATGTAAGGCTGTTTGGGCTTTGGGAAATATTGCTGGAGACTCTGCAAAATTTAGGGATATTGCCCTTAGTCATGGAGCTCTGAGGCAGGTGCTTTCCTAGTTGAATGATACTGCTAGAATTTCAATGATAAGAAATGCTACATGGGCCCTGTCAAATGTTTGCCATGGTAAACCCCAACCACTATTCGAACAGGTAAGCAGAATACATTTTCTGCCTCTTCTTCTTAGTTCGCAGATACTGTGGATTTTTTTATATATCCTGGTGCTTGGTATATTTGGACGTAATATGGACCTAGGCGCTTGTTCATTACAATGACTCTGTCATCAGGTTTTAGAAAATGCTCAGAAATTTGGGTTTCACAAGGGGATTACCCTTGCTTGCAATTATCGATTATCAATCACATTCAAAAAAATTCTTTCGTAGCATTGCTGAGCTCTTTGTAGGTGAATTTACAAGGCAATTTCACAATATATGAACTAAATTTGTCTGTCCTTTTCAATACTCTGTGCTTGTAACAGAACCAGACAAAAAATCTAGTGGCCAATGCAACAACAACAACACCTCCTGTTGCAATGCTTGCAATTCACCCTCTCTACACACATGAATGACTATGGCACCCTCTTTTCTGAACAGGTACTGGAGCTGAAGGTACTGGTTTCCATTAGGATCGTGGAATTCAACATCCAAAATAGTATCAAATTCCACTGCAATAGTATTCCCTGGCGAGGGAAACAGTTCATTGAGACCTATTGGACTCATCACCCCCAAATAGCCTCCAGGGCTACCCAGAGTGTGATCATATGGAGCAATAAAAAATGTTGATCCATCCCCAATTGAAACAAGAATAGGACCCACATTGGTTATAGAAAACGAGAAACACGTTTTGAAAGAAGAAGAAACTTTTGTATTAGGGTCCAGAAATCTAACTGGTCTATTGTACAATGCCCTACCTGCACTTCAAATTGGTACTCCCAACTCCATGCTAAGGCTCACTGTGCCATTCTTTAGATGAGCATCTTAACTTGAAGTTTGATTCCAAAAAACCCAAGTCCCCTGTTCTATGCCCAAGACCTCTGTTACTACGAGTAGAGTTCTGAGCAAAATACTTCACAATAGGAAGCAAAAGAAACATCGCAAAATTGCTCGCTTTAGACTGATAATTTTCTGTGCAAAAATTAAACTGCAGACAGTAAAAACATAATATCAAACACAACCAATCCACAATGGAATTTGAACATGAGGATTTATAACCAGAGAAAACCCTCTCCAGGTTAAAATAATTCCAGAATGGCTTTAAGATTTTAATTTCTACTAATGACCGCTTACAGCACCATAGCAATTACTGTCACAATGAAATCTGCTGGAAGCAAAGCCCTTGTACAGTTTCTACATTTCCACAGTGGAAGAAAGAATCTTGCTATCTCTCATGATCTGGTTCTGTGGTTAGATCCTTTGCTATGGCTGTCTTGTTCTGCTAAACGTGAATCTATATTAGCTTTGGCTCTAGTTCTCATTTAGGATCGTGGCTATTTGATCTTGTTGTGGCTTTGACTATACAAACTTGTTCAATAGGAAAATGTTGACTTTGCTATATATAGGAGCTTCAATGGATGCTCTCAAATTGCTCTACTACAGTAGTTTCACTCTCAATGGACTTCTACAACAATTGGCACCATCAATCTGCTTTGTTACAATGATGGCTCATGTCAAAAAACTGTGCTACAACCATTGGCACCATGAATCTTCTCTCCGCTTCGTCAAATGGTTGGCACCATCAACTAACTTTGCGCTCCTCGGGGTGATGACAGTGGCAAACACTTTTTTGGGAAGCTTTGTTTTGTCTCTGATTCAAGGTAGAACTATGTTGGCCTTGTTTTTTAGTCCTTGGAACTTAGTTCTCCCATATTTTCCATCCTATCCCTAGTTTGCTACTGAGAAAGACATAACTTCATGATATCAAAATTGACTATTTTTGGCCATTTATCTTTAGTAATGGTACAAATTTAATTTGGTGCATTCGTACAGTATCTGAAGAGCACTCTCAAGCTGTTATTCAGTATTTTAGCATAACTACTACATTTAACTGCCATGCTCTAATATTTATATCAACCATAAGCATTCTTAAGGCAGTTCCATGTTTGTGAAGCAGAAGGAATGCTTCTGACATCTTCTTATCATAGTGGTACAATTCTGTTCACAGTTTATCTTTTATAAACCTCCAATTTTCCAAATGTAGTAGAGACTACAGTTTGCATCTCAAATTTTGGAAAAATCTGTTTAGTATTCTACAGAAAATGCATTAAGAATACAATGCTGTGTCTACTAAGCACAAATAATTGTTGTACTGAGTCATCTAAACATCTTGACATCCTCGTTTTATATTCCTTTTTTTTTTTTCGCAAAGTTTCCTCTGCTACAGAAAATGTAATTATATTAACTTTTTTCCATCGATATACGGATTGGATCTAATTAGATGTAAACCCTTGCTATAGTGGTTATTCTAATGGGTTAGAATGTGCATTGTTATTTGTTTCTTTTGAAATACATGCATTACCACTATGCGAGATCTTTACATTAATTTTGAAATGTTGAGATCTTTGCATTGATGTTGCCTCTGCTTGGTGGTGTCTCTGAGATTGAGCCGATCCAAAGGCAATGGATGTGCATCAACGATCAATTTCTCTTTGCTAGTACTGTAATCCAAATCCTATAGCATGCAAACAGGTGCCGCAACAATTATATCTAGGATTGATCATCTTTTTCTCACCTTCACTTTAGGCTGGGAAAACTTTGTTCCAGATTTTTTAACATTTGACTCACTTGATAGATAGTGATCTATGTGGGAATTTAAGGCTATATTGGATGTATATGAGAAAGAAATACAAACAGGACAAACCTTTGGTATCATGGCCTCTGGAAGAGATCCCGGATTCCCAAATTCTTCATTCTTCCCACGATCTGCCTTGCTCTTCTTCAAAGTTTGGATCTGCCTTGTAGGATCTTGCCTCTTCTACACTGCTTGAATTGGAGCACCTCCATTATTATATCAAATCATCCGCTACTATTAAATGACACAGGTCGCAGATGCTTTGATATACTTTCCTTTTGGGCACTTCACCGTGAACTAAGTTTTAAAATGTCACAACCCACTTGATATTTATCCCTAGAAAAAGTGTCACATGTGAAGATTAGGCTTTTGATGAAGCGAATAACTTGGTAAAGAGAATTTTTGATTACCTATGTATTTGGCCCATCAATATAGATTTTGATGCACTATCATTTTTAACCATGTGCTGAAAAACATACAAAAAACTATGTTTTTAGTGAAATTTGAGTTCACAAGAATCGATGCCAATCAAAATCTAGACCTTGCTCCCAACTTACTGGTAAAAGGCAGTACTCATATTTCATGCAAGTAATGGAACTCCTTTTTTGTTGTTTTATCTCGTCTTATTCGAACTTCCAAGTTTAGCATCAATGATTATCTTATGCTTCAGAAAAAATGTAGTATGATTTACAGAAGTGTATCTACTTCTTATTATACTTCTTAACCTCCAAGTCTAGCATCAATGATTATTTTATGCTTCACACATAATCTAGTTTTCATTATACTCCTTGAAACATTTTTTATTAGTTGAATGAGACAAACTTAAAAGGAGTAAGCTAATATATTAGCAAAAGGATTTCTGTCACAAATCTAAGATTCTTATAGGAATTCAATGGAAATTTTAGGCATCACCTGAGTAATCTTCAGTGTTTACAACTTTTGACATCTAGAGAGAAGTTTGTTACAAAATTAGGTGGCTTCTACTTGAAAACATGTTGATGTTGATGCATAGCAATCTCCTTCATTTATAGCCATGTGTTGGAATATTTGAAAATTCCAGAATAACAATGGAGAGAGTAATACTCTCCTCTTCTAACACACATAAAATATTAAAATTTATTCACTGGAAACAGAGTTCAACACTTTGAAAAATTTCTATTCCTTCAAAAAAAAACTATTAAAAATTCTTCCTCACTTAGAGGGATTACAAAATGTGACTGTTGCAAAATGCATTGCACTCAAAATTCTTCTCTGTCTCTAAAACTACGCACTGTTGTGCTCTTCAAAACACTTACGCTACTATTGTGTGTAATAATAAAATTTACAAAAATATTCCGAAACAGGCTCACAACCCTTTTCTTTTATATGCAACGCATATATTAAAAACATAACAAAACTATGCAAATAAAAAATCTATTAAAATGATCCTGGGGTCCACAATTTATAAATTTTTTAATATATATATGAAATATATATATAAAACATATATACGTTGCATTTAAAACAAAATATTACCAAAACTAGTGTGGGACCTTAACAAACAATAAAACTATTCCGCCGCGCGTTATATAAAATAAAACATATAACAAAACCTTTGTCAAAACTTCAAACGAACCCTTTAGCTGTGGAGCCCGCCAAACCTCAAACGACGATAAACCATAATTCAAACCAAATTCGCGTTCCAAAATAGCTTGCTGACGTCGGCCAATTTTGTGACATGAAAACCAAATGAATTCCGCCCTAATATTTTTTGGGTCTGAATTTGGGTTGGCGTACGGAGAGAGAGTTGTGACGCGAATTTCTTATCAAATTTGCCCTAATATTTTTCGGGTCCAGATTTCCACTGCGCGAGCAGCCCAAACAAAGATCCGCTCCAATCAATTTCTGCCATGTGTCCTCCTCTGGCTTGTCATATCAATCGCATTAAGTTTTAACGTCGTTGTTCAATCAATCACATTAAGTTTTAACGCTATTCAAGATCGGACCTCCACTCCTGTTAGTGATTCCGCATGCTCCAATATGATCCGGCCTTCGGCTCTCATCAATGAGATTTATGACGGGCGTTATTTGATGCCATTACAGTCGGGTCCATAAAATGGAATTTCTCTATGGTTTCTTAGACGAGTCACAACCTTTGAATTGCAGATGCTCTCCAGTTGCTGGGTTACACTGCCTGCTCACTGTGACAGGAAGGAGAAGCCAGCTGAACTGCTGCTTAGACCTTGTTGCAAATCTGCATTTCTCTTGGTCTAGTTTGTGTTTGTCTTCCTCGGTTTCTTGGAATCCCGCTTCTCCATCTTGTCCTGTTCCCACTACTGAGACTGCACCCATGCCTTGCGTGCCTCAAAGGATGCGTTGCTGTAGGGGTAGAACCAGAGGCCAACCCCTGTGCTCTCCCTCCAGCCCCTCAACTGAGTCGTCTTCCCAATCAAGTGATTATTACGTAGGCCGCTATCCAAACACTAGAAGTGGGCGGGGTCGGGTTCTAGGATCTGGCCACCGTATGGGCTCCCCTGCTCCTCATTTCCCCACCGCTTCACCTTCTCCCACGACGCACACTGTGATTTTTTCCTTTAATTTATCTCTGAACCTCCCACGAATCGCAGCTTCAATCAGCATGGTTTTCCGTGAAGAGGCCCAAGTGGAGGAACAATGCACCCGTCCAGCGGTTCTGAGCTCAGAAAAAGCCCAGCTTTCAGGCCTTCAGGAGGGGAGCGGTGGCGTGAATGTGTAGGAACCAGATGCTCAGGTTCGTAGGGCTTGTGATGTGGAGATAGCACCTTGAGATCCTGGACCTTCCGTGTCTGAAGCTGCTCCCGCCGAAGGATGGTGCCGAATTGTTGAAGAACCACCGGATGAGTAGCTGGTTCTCTTTGATTTGGTTTTCTTGCTTCGCGGCCCACTTAATTGGGCATGTTTTTTTTTATATTACTATGTTGGACCTCTATTTTATTTTTGAATTCTGTAAACAATGGTTCCCCTGCGTGGGCAATACGTTCAAGACTGGTTTCCCCGTAGTAGGGCAGTCTTCTTTTTTGATTTTTTGACAAATTTTCCATAAGTATGGGAAATGTTTTTGACTTCGGTCATGCTGTAATTTTATTCCCACTATTAATAGATTAACCTTACTTATAAAAGAAAAAAAGTTACCCTGTTTCTATTTTAAACCTGTTTTTTGAAATATAGAGCCATGTTTATATGATTGTTTATAGTCGAAGCGCTGTGGGGTGGTTTATTATATTAATATTTCACGGTCGAATTATGTTCATAAAAATTGGAACGCCCACAATTCATAACAAATATTAGAGATTTACTATCCTCTTTTAAAGTTTCATTTTTATGTTTGCCGAAGGATGGTGCCGAATTGTAAAAGAACCACCGGATGAGTAGCTGCTTCTCTTTGGTTTGGTTTTCTTGCTTTGCGGCCCACTTAATTGGGCATGTTTTTGCTTATATTGCTGTGCTGGGCCTCTGTTTTATTTTTGAATTCTGTAAACACTGTAATCGTCAAAGATATAAAACGATGGTTCCCCTGCGTGGGCAATGCAATGACCTGAAAAATGTTCAAGACTGGTTTCCCCGTATGAGGGCAGTCTTCTTTTTTGAATTTTTGATGACAAATTAGCCATAAGTCTGGGCAATGTTTTTGACTTCGGTAATGCTGTAATTTTATTCCCACTATTAATAGATTAAATTTATTTAGAAAAAAAAAATGTTGCCCTGTTTCTATTTTAAACCTGTTTTTTGAAATACAGAGCCATGTTTATATGATTGTTTATAGTCGAAGCGCTGCGGGGTGGTTTATTATATTAATATTTCATTGTCGAATTATGTTCATAACAATTGGAAAAAAAAATGTTGCCCTGTTTCTATTTTAAACCTGTTTTTTGAAATACAGAGCCATGTTTATATGATTGTTTATAGTCGAAGTGCTGCGGGGTGGTTTATTATATTAATATTTCATGGTCGAATTATGTTCATAACAATTGGAAAAAAAAAATGTTGCCCTGTTTCTATTTTAAACCTGTTTTTTGAAATACAGAGCCATGTTTATACGATTGTTTATAGTCGAAGCGCTGCGGGGTGGTTTATTATATTAATATTTCACGTTCGAATTATGTTCATAAAAATTGGAACACCCACAATTCATAACAAATATTGGAGATTTACTGTCCTGTTTTAAAGTTTCATTTTTTTTTTTAAATTGAACCCGCCATCGGTATACCGATGCTTTGTAAGCGTCAGTCTTCCGACGTCTTGAACGATTTCAATTTTCATCAGTCTTGTGACATCCATCAATATTGCGACAGTTCTTCCTCGGGTCGGTATTGCGATGCTTTTGGAATGCATCAGTATTGCGACTCTTTTGCAATGCGTCGGTCTTACGACACTTTTGTATGGCGTCGAAATTGCGACAGCTTAAAAACGTCGGAAGTGCGACAGTATAAAAACGTCGGAAGAGCGACGTTCAAAACGTCGGACCACATTTCGTTGGAATTGTGACAGTTTACAAACATCGGAAGAGCGACGGTATCAAAACATCGGAAGAGTGACGTTAAAAACGTCAGAAGAGCGACGGTTTGGGAAACGTCAGAAGAGCGACGCTTGTTTGGAAGCGACGGAAAAAGTGTCGGTAGTGCGACACTTTGTAAAGGCATCATAATTGCGACGTAATGGAAAACCACGTTTTTCCCGTCCTCGAACTGTCACTCTTGCGATGACTATGTGTCAGAATAGCGACGAAGTGGCCATCGGAAATTGGGCCAAATTTTCTAGTGTAAATTGTTGGAATATGATATACAGATTAAGCCAAAAAAATTGGTCAAAGGTCAAGGCTTAGCAAAGCTGATGGCTCAGTCAAACTTTGAATATCTTGACATAAATTTAATTGCAGAAATATCAGAAAATTCTGATGAGGAAGAAGAACTAGTTCCTATTGAAGAAAAATACATCACTTCAGATTGGTACAAGGAGGTTTTCTTTGTCCTAAAAAATCATAAAGCATCTATTGATCTAACAAAGTCTAAAGCAAGGTTTGTAAAGCTTAAATCCTTGAGATATTTTGTTTTTGACAAAAAATTGTTTTGGAAGGATACTGGCGGAATTTCACTGAATTGTTTGCTGGAAGAGGAGGCTGATAAAGTAATTGAGGAGTTCCACAAATTTGATTGCGGAGGTCATCATTATTGGAAAACCATAATGAAAAATATTCTTAGAGCAGGGTATTATTGGCCTACAATGTTTAAGGATGTCTACAAAAATATTGTTGCCTACCATAAATGCCAGATTTTCAAGGGTAAGAAGAAACTTGTACCTTTACCTTTAATTCCTATTTATGTGGAAGCGCCATTTCAGTAGTGTGGGATAGATTTTATTGGAGAGATTCATCCATCATCATCAGGTTAGCATCATTAGATTCTTACAGAAACTAATTACTAAACCAAAAGGATTGAAGTAATCCCAACTAGGCAAGCAAATGATTCCGTGGTTGTTTATTTTTTAGAAAATAATATCTTGTCTAGGTTTGGCTGTCCCATGAAGATTATAATTGATAATGCACAGTTATTTAATTCTAAGAAGCTGATCTATTTCTGTCATCAATATCATATTATTCTTGGGCATTCTACTACATACTATCCGCAAGGGAATGGTATTGCTGAATCTTCTAACAAGAGTCTTGTGAGGATCATTAAAAAGGTGTTGCAGGAGAATAAGAAGGCTTGGAATTTGAAGTTGAAGTATGCCTTATGGGCTGATAGGATATGCACAAAAAGGTCAATTGGAACATCACCATATGAATTGGTATATGGGGCTGAGGCTATTTTTCATACATCTCTTGGGGTACCTGTCATGAAATTGATTCAAGGGTTAGAAGAGGAACCAAATGTAGTCCAGAGAAGAATAAATCAACTAATAGCTTTGTAGGAGAAGAGAAATGAAGTTTATAACAACAATCAACAATCTCAAAAAAGAATCAAGAGGACATTTGATAAGAAGATCAAGGAGGAAAGTTTTCAAATTCAGGATGAAGTGTTGAAATGGGAGGCCATAATTGAAGAGAAAGGCAAACATGGTAATTTCGAGAACTTGTGGAAAGGTCCTTTCAAGATAGCTACTTTCCATGGGAACAATAATTACATACTGCAGGAGATAGATGGAAAATCATATGCTGGAGGACCTGTCAATGGCAGGTTTTTAAAGCATTACTCTTCCTGAAATATGATTGATCATTCATGTCATTGTACATATTCCATTTTATGAGTTTTTTTGCTAATAATGACAAGCTAAGTCAGAAATATTGAGCCCGAGGTGAAGGCCATTAGAGCACGAGGAGTAAGCCTGGAAATTTCAAATTTTTTCTGTTTTGGTCAAGAAAATGGATAGCAGCATTGGAACTACTGGTTCTTAGTGTACCACAGGGCACACTATCCCAAGTGAAGCCACTGTTATCACCCAAAAATTTTCAAACCATCATTGTGTCATGTTTGTTTTTGGTCATGTTTCAAATTAGGTTTAGAAGTCAATTTAAGATTTGGTTAAGGATAAGTTAGATTTTTATAAGTTCAAAGGTCATCATTAAGTTCAAATAAAGCTTTTCAAACGTTCATTCATTGTCAAAAATCCATAATTTCCATTTAGGAGTCATTCCATAAAGTTTCAGGTCAAACTTCTGCAATTAGCCAAGAATCCACGTTTTCGTAGTGCCACTAGTTCAAAAAAGTCGAATTGCGCTACGAAAGCGCTAATAGTTTCGTAGCGCAAACTGGGAAAAAAATAGTACCGGCGCTACAAAAGTGTGGTTTCTTAACTGTCTTGTCATTCAAGCTTAAATTTGTCAGAATCCATTGCGAAATGATAGGTTAGTGGTATGATGAGTCAATTAGTGATGAGATTCAATGTACTTACCCATCTTGTAGTCATCATTGTCATGATAGGGTATGAATGAGGCATCATTCAGTTATGAGATGAAATTTCAAATTCAAAATCTTGCTTAATTTAGTCATTCTCATTTCATTTGCCTCCATACGAGTGTCTGAGCTCTGAAGTAGTCAAGCCAAACCTGTGGCTATTCCATACAAAGGGTATCTTCATCCTAATCAAGCGAGACTATTTAATATACTCAAGTGAGGTAGATATATCCTAATCAAGAGAGGTTGTTTCATATATTCAAGTGAAGTTGATAGGTTTTACTGAGAAGCATGGCAGAGGAAAAGAAAGTTCAAAGAGGGGTACATTTCTTAAGATATGAGATTGAAAATATGAAGGCCACTGTTGAAGACCCAGCAGTGATGTAGGCATTCAGTAGAGTTGGTTGTCTTTGGTTTTGTGAAAATATGCAGGGTTGCCACACACAGGTGTCTAAAGAATTTTCCTTGCACTTCAACAGAACAAACACCAAGGTTGGGAAGCTAAGTGTGCCCATTACACCATAAATTATTGTTGCTATGATAGAAATACCAAGGGACAAGAAACTTGGTTCAAAAGTTTCAAATTTGATATGGAGCCATGCAAGGAATTCTTGAAACCTGAGTTTGCAGATATGGACCTCAATAACGCTATCCCTAAAGGTTGCATCAAAGACACTTATGAAAAGCTACTCCTCAACATCTAGAGATATTTTACACGTGAAGGCAGGTATCATAAGGTATACACATATCATTTCAAGCTACTTCTACATTTCACAGGTAAAATTTTACTTGATTTTCCCTTTTACCTGCTTAGTAGTCTTGCGAAAATGGCTGATAAAGTACAAGCCAAATCTGAAGGTTGTGAAACATCTTTGTTTCATGATGGTTTGATGAAGTTGTTGATTTTGAATGAGCTTTAGAAGATAGGCAGGGAATGGTCATCCTTTTTTTTTTATAAATGGTTTTGAATTGGAAGCGTTAACTCTTGCTAAAAATCCTAAAACTAAAGGAACTCCTTCACCACTAGTAGCAGAGTCTAGTCAACCTGTGGTTGCAAAACAAAAGGAATTTGTAAAACTGAAGCCAAGGAAACAAGTTGAGAAAAGGAAAGAGCAGACACAAATGATTGAAACATCAACTCCATCACCTGAAAAACAAATTTTAAAGAGTGTCAAAGAGGCAAAACAGAAACAAGTTGCCAGCAAGCAGGAAATCAAGAGAGTGACAAGAAGCCAAGCAGTGGCATCAAAAGGAAAGGCAGTTGTTTTAGTTTTAGACGACAACCTAGTAATTAAGCGAAATTTAGATGACATCCTGCATGCAGTTGACATAGAGGAGACACCCATTATGCAAGCTGACTTCATTGGAGAAGATGAGCACAAACAAAAAAAATCTAAGTCTGTAAAGAAACTTGAGTTTGAGGGTGAAAATGCAGCTTTTATCTTTCAAGCTAGAAAGCCTTTAACTAGGCATGCTAAGAAAATTAGGGAAGGAAACACGGAAGTTCAAGAAGCTATTGAAACATATGATGCCCCTAAAGAAGTGGTTGATCTCTCAACACCTGTAGAGAAGCATATAATCAACAAAACAAAAGAGAGAGAAGAAGAAGTGACAAAGAAAACATAGTTTAAATATGTTGAGGAGAAATTGAGGTTGGAAAACCAAGAAATTTCTGTGATGAGAAAGAGGGCTATAAACCGTAGTATTGAGAAAGAAGAGTTCAAAAGAATGAAGGCACTGTGGGAAGGTCAAACTGGTTCTAGGTCTGAAACCCCAAGCAGTGCATAACAGTTTTTCACATGGACAATTCTAGCCATCAAGGAAGCTAAATTTGTCAGAGTAATCAATAATCACTGGAGAGCCAGTAATAGAAGAATTATAGATCAAGTGGCTGACTGGGATCAGCAGCTGAAATTGACTCAAGATGAGTTAAAGAACAAAGGTGCAGAATGAAAATCATTAAAAAGTCAAAGGCTAAATCAAGTGGAAATTAAGAAGGAACCTCATGAAAACTGTGTTTTTTAGTTCATATGACTTTTTGATTTGTTGAAACCAGTGTTATTTTGAGTTTTGGCACATTTATGGTTTTCATTTTGAAAAAAATTGGACAAAACTGCTCACTCAGCAGTTTCGTAGCGCAAACAGTGTAAATAGAGTGAATAGCGCGATGAAACTGCTGTAGCAACTTTTTTCACTCTTTCTCATAGATTTTTCGAGGGAAAAAGTATGAATTATGACTTAAAATTTCCAGGGAGGATGTATTAAATGATAATGAAGATAATACTAGAGGAAAGAAATCAAAATTTTGAAGGAAAAAAGGTAAAAAGTTGCGGTACGAAAAGCGTTACAAAACTGTGTTGTTTTCATAGCGCAGGTCTATTTTAGTTCATTTGAATAGTTTGATGATGGTTTTGGACAACTGGAACTTAGGGAGGATTTTGGGCAGGTGTTACTTAAGTTTATAATAGAAAATAATCTCAAAATGATGAGTTTATGATCGTCAGGTTGTCTCAAGAGTGCAAAGGACCCTATGCCTAGAAAACATGGGACTGTTTCCCACTTTGATGGAGGTTAGTATTATGGTCATTAACATTTGGAGCCAATCATCTAGATTCGACTAGGTGTTAATACATTTGGAAAAGAATGTAATATAATTAAGATAAGTTTGTTATAGGTAGGTGATTAAGAGTTTGAATCTTATTTGTAATAGGACTGTTTAGTGGATTAGCTATCCCTTTGTAATAAATACCATGTCATATGGTTAAGCAAGGTGTCAAGAGTCAGGAGTTCGATGTATCTAGATATAGATAAGGTTATCTTATGTTGTAAATGATCTATAAAATATCAAGAAGTCAAATATGCATGGGTTGGACATTTTTAGCAAGAGACTGGGTTTATTGTTAGTGGACTGGTTTTCAGCTTAATACAGAGTTTTCTACTTAGCAAACTTGAGATTCATACAGAGTTATAGTGTGTTCTTGTTCTAATTGCATCTTATTACTATCCTATGGTAGTGGTGTTTGTTTATGTTACTCAAAATTCATCTTTGATGCTCTGACTTCCTATATAGACAAACTGACTGTGTTTTTTACTATTTCACTGTTAGTCCCCTAAATTGCATTCTTTTTTACCATTCTTCCCCTCCCAAATCATAATCATTTACCCTATTTTACCTATCTTATGCGCCCTCATCCTGCACTAGTGCGAGAACAATGACACATTTTTCATTAGCTTCATATTTTACATTTTTAACTCAAATTAGCATTTATTAACTATATATTACATGATTTCTTACTTAGAATTACTTTTGTAACTTATCGTTACCTCCTATGCTATTTAATAGATAAACACTTATCTTGACCACTGATTTTTAGTGCAGAACAGATCTCACACTAGCACCAGTGCCGTGAATCTTGGCAGTGAATCTAGATCACTTGGGTTGCTGCCTGTTTTGTAATGCCTTAGCTACAATCAACGAAGACATATCCGAAGGCAGCCGAGTCCCAGCTATGACGACAGTTAAATCTAGAGTAGTTGAGATAAAAGTTAAGAGAGACGAACAACTAGAGATAGCCACAACCTATTCTGTTAAAAGAGATTTAATTTTGAAGGCCGAAAGCTTATTCTGTAATTGGTTATGTAATTTTTTATAACTATTTTTGTAATTGGCTATGTAATGGTTAAACGATCTTTTTGGCCTGCGGCCAAAAGGATCTATATTAGTAGAAATGTAAATAGGACAAGATGTTCAATATTTGGATAGAATTGAATAGATCAAAGAATATAACCAGTGAGGCGGTAACAAACCTGTCTTTTGTTATCAATCTGGGCTAGATATGTAACCACACATGTATTTTCTTTGAGGATTTAATAAGAAGATCTTCACCTTATGATTCATGGATTTTATTTCTTCATGCTTAAATAGTTGATGAATTGATTTAATATTGAGTAGCATTTCCATTTGAAAGGGAAACGTGCTGGTTGGCTAGGGCCCAACCAACCCAACACGTTCTCCCTCCTTTCTGTTCTTGCAATTTATGTCTGCTAAGTGTGATTTAATTTACAACATTTGAATTTCTGTTTGAGTGAAAGCAGATCTACAGTGTGAAGTAGTTAAATTTCCTTTTCTGCATCTGAATTTAAATTTGCTTTCTCTGCCTGGTTCAAATAGGAGAAATTACCTGTGCCATTGCACGTTGGTGTGCTATTCACTTTTGCAGGTGTGGTTTGTTTTCTCTGCCTGGTTCGATCAGGATAAATAACCTACACCAGTGCACGTTGGTGTGCTATTCACTTTCTACACGTTTGGTTTGTTTTCTCCGCCTGGTTCGAGCAGGAGAAGTCACCTGCACCAGTGCACGTTGATGTGCTATTCACTTCAGCAAGCCTTTCTAATTTACTTTTAGCAATTTTATTTCTTTCATTAAACACTTTATAAAGGATCATTTCCTTATTCTCTACAGATATTCATCTTTCTGATAAGCAATTTTGTTTCATAACACTTGTAGTAATTAATCATTAATTTCAAGGACTAAAAGTTAAAGTGTAAGAAGCTCAGATCATGTCCAAGAATCAGTTTCTTGGTACCAGATCTGAGTGTTGTGAACTTGAGAAAGTTCAGGGCCCTTGCATGACAAAAATCATTTTTTAGTACGGACATTACTTTACACCTTCTGCATAGATCGCTATTCCTGCACTAGTGCAAGAAGACTGCACTAGTGCTAGATCGTTTCTTGTGGGAAGTATATCTTTACAAGAGCAGGTTTGAAAGGGCCCATCTGTTGAAGACTGGTAAGGTGTCTTTGCTAAAGAAAACACATTCTCAGTAGATGATCAATATCCTGCTAGAGTAATTTCCTTCTTTTTCCAAATCTCTCTTGCAAGTACATTTCTTCTTGTTCTAGCCTCTGATTGTTTTGATGGTTTGAGTTGCCTTCTTCTCTAAAGTTTGATTCTGCAATTTTTCCTTTAAAAAGTAGGAGTTGATATTAGAAATATTCATACCATCTCTGGCATTGCCTGTGCTTCATCTCTAAGTTTACGAATCCCTCGGGTTGACAATTAAGTGTTGAGGATTTTTACTTAAGTGTAATTCCCGCACCCAACGTTTTGGCACCATTTCCAGGGAGGCGATTTGATTTGTTAAGAATTTTTTGATGATGCAATAGGGGTAAGTATTCCTTTGTCTTTTTGTATTTTTTATGCAAGTGTGGTGAGCCTTATTTTAGACAATAGCTTTGGAAATCAATTATCTTCAGATCCTTAATGTTATATCATTTTTGGGTTGTTGTAATAACCCCCGTTACTAATATGTGTGTGGATAAAGGGACTATCAATCAACCAGATGGACTTAAAGATGATAACAAGTATGAAGGTTCTCTCTCAAGCCCTAGCAGCTGCTGGGATCTTGATCTCTACCTCTCAGGAAGAAAAATTCTTGACAATAGTCAAGGACTTGTCTATTTCTCCACCATCACAAGAGGATTTAGAAGTCTCTTTTGAGGAGACAAATGAATCATACACTATAATCAATGGAGAAAATCCACTGGAACTTGAGATCAAGGAGTTCTTGACATGTCTATTAGAAAATCCATAATGTAATCAAGAGACTACTCACCCTACGGAGAACAATCAACATGACATGGAAGAAGAGGGCGAGTAACACGGGCCAAATCAAGAAATGGACCAAGGCTACCATGATTACATCGAACATTGGTTCCAAACAACTACTCAAGCAAGGTAATATTATCCTCTTCTAAAACTCTTGTTGTCATATCATTTACATTCGTTGGTTTTTCATGCTCATGCACACTTTCAAGTTTGTATGATAAATTTGAGCATGAATATATGTTTTCACCTAATCCGCACATGGCTTCATTGGAAGTACTCCTATACATAAAGGAAGTCTTCCGCCTCTTAGTTAAAGTAGGGTAGGTGAATAAATTTGTTAAGATGCTAATTGGGTTTTTGATTTTTAAAGTGTAGTCATTAAAACTACTTTTGATCCGCATTGGTTGTTAACACACACATCTGTGACACATCTTGTTGAGTATGATTCACTCTAATACCTCATGATTTTTTAAAAGTAACCATGACTAATCACTCTAAGAAGTTTTCATCTGATATATATAATTTCAGTTTCCCTTAGAAGGTACTATTGGAAACCCCCTATTGGCGACCACTCTTGTTAAGATCATAATAAGCTACTCATTAGAACACTAGAATTTTTTAATTAAAGAAGTATTTTAGTCATTATCTGGGATATATTTAATAAGTCTTTAGGGTAGAGAAACTAGTTAGTAATGATTAGTCATTAAAAAAATTTCATGCCATCTCGTATTCTTAAGGAGTAGATCTATCTTCCCACTTATTAAGTAACCTTTTAGGTTGATCATAATCAGAGTATAAGAAAGATTTAGGGGAGGATAGGAGGTCTCGTGATGAGCCGACCTACCATGATCATGGGACCTAGCATGCATGACATTACTCCTTTTGGTCACCAAGCCAGAGTAATGGCTTTCAACTGAAAAGTTGGAAGACAGGAGGTCTCATCACGAGCTGACCTGTTCATCCATGTTTCTTCTTGTGGGTGGCACTGCCATTAGTTGGTTACCAAGCCAAAGCAGTGGCCTTCATCTAAAATTAAAATAATATAACTCTGAATCCATGCCTAGTAAGTGGGACATAGATATTTCAATGGGTCAAAAGACACCCCTGCTGAGGTTATGGACACCTGCGGGCAGCAGGGCTATGTCTGTGGTATTAAAGTTAATTGCATACTATGATTTTATTGGCTATCTTTCTCTTCCCCTAAAATTATATTTTTTTTCCTTGGACAATGATTTTAAAGACGATTTGAACATGATACTTTGAGTTATATCTTTCAAAAATCAAGAATCTTTAAGGATGTGGTACCCTTAGTAAAGGTTATTATTTGTTATATATTGAGAATGAATTTAGTTTGAATCCAGATGAAAACAAAATTTAGAGTGTTCAATAAAGAGGTTGATAATTGGTATCGTAACTCATTTTGACTTTCATGATATTTAGAGTGATGAATTACTCAATGATGATTGGTTACAAGATGCTAGTTGGCAACAATATGTATTGATGGTGGTTGCCTCTAAATATGCACTGCATAATCTAGGTACAAGATTGCTATAGTAGGTGCATGAATTTGAGGTAGTTATTTTGAGATTGCACCTTTTTAACAAAATTTGATTTTCAAGACTTTGGGTAGAAACAAAACAAGGAATTCATTTGGGACAAGGTAACAGGTATGTACCATACTCTTTTTTCTATAATTCTCGTTGCAGTTATTTTTCTTGCACCAGTGTAGGCAAACCTTCAGGAATTTTTTTTGCCTTTCTTCATATCCCATTTCATAATTTTCTTGCAGCTTTCTTCACAGAATCCTAGTATAATTAACCTTCCCATATTCTTCTAAATTCACCCTATCCACTTCCTATCCCACTTCTATTTTCCCTCTTTTGGTACTTTCCTGGAATCCCCATGACAAAATTCCTTCCCATTCTAAGATTTTCCTTTCCCACTCCTTTGTTCCCTCATGAGTTTATTGCAGGATCTTGCAGACAAAGAGCAGAAGGATGTGCTCTGAAACATCAAGAAAGGGAGAAGAAAAATTCAGAATAAGTTGAGGAAATCATGTGAAATCCAGCCTATATTTTAATTATATATCTTAATATTATGCTTGCACTAGTGCAAGCATGTTGTCCTATATGATTAGATGAGCAGAAAAGTACCAGCAGAATGATATGATTTAAGCAGTGCAAAGATTAGTACAAGCATGCACCTCATCAGCAACATAGCACAAGTATGATATGACATAAGAAAGTGATCATGATGGAAATTTATATGATGTTTTTTGACAAGTATTTGTGCTATTATATTACCTAGGAGGAAATTAGTTAAAATTAGTATTTGTGCTTTTTAATGAGTGCTAAGTTCTTTTTTTTGTAATTATGAAGAAATGTAAGAATTGTGTTAATCGTTGTTTGCATATAATCTACCCCGCTCTGCAATAATTTGAATATCCTTCACTCATAACTCCCCCCACTCCTACATTTATCCTAAACGTCCCTTCATCGTGATTATTACTACACTTAACCGTTAAACTGCCGTCGCGCGTACCAATTAAGCCTGACCAGAAATGATGATTATTTATGGCAAGTGAATCAAAGATTTGATTAGATATTTATGTATGAAAGCCAATTCCCCAGTATTTCATGCAAGCCTTGGAACTTATTGTTCATAGCTGATAGCAGCAATGCTGCCCATCCGAAATGAGCCCCTGTCTCTTAGAAATATTGAGCAAACTGTCGAATTTAGCAATAGTCTTCCACTGTTGTAGGAGTCAAGATTTCTACGGTTCCTGCAGAACTTCGATGGGTATGACAGGGAGGTCGCCCTACAATCTGCAAGAAACTTTAAGAACGACCAAGTGACAATTGGGCCGCTCGAATTCAAAGTCACGAAGAAATTTGTAGCAGCATCAACAAGCTTGGAGAATATGGGAGTGGAGTGGTTCAAGAATCAGAAGCTGGAAAGAAAAAGTTGGCAGTGTTTTGTCAAGGATAAGAAGATGGATGTGAATTGGAAATGTGGAGTCCCAGGCAAAGCCCTGCTGGGTGAATGGCAGGATCTCCTATTTGTTTTGCAGAAATTTGTGACCTGCGAAGGGAGGTACACCTGTACCCTGGTGTATCATTTTAGACTGTTGCAACATTTTGAAGTAGGCCGGCACGTTCGTTGGAAGTTAAACTTCCCCTAATTTATTCTCAAAAGCTTGGAGAAAATGGATATAAGCATATAGGATGGAAGGGAGGACCATGCCAATACACGATTATACCATCACAACCTTATAAAAATCCTGGTCTTAAAACAACTGGAGAGAAAAGGTATGACATGGGAAGAGCTATTGAAATAGCTGCATGAGAAGTCAGCGGAGGGGAAGAAGATGAAGACTCCTACCAGTACAAGTAAGGGTTTGAACAGAAGCAAAAAGGGAAGATTTTCTCGCACTAGTGCGAAAAAAAAGTGGTTAGAAAAATCGACAGAAAAGAAGACCTCATCTTCCATTAAGGAAATAGTTGGCATACCCGCTGAAGAAACCCCTTCTACATAGGCACAAGCCTCTGAACATGACAGTATGTCAGTCCTTATAGACTCAGCGAATATTGCACAAGTTGGGGACGATACTCAGCTGGAAAATTTTATCAAAAGACCCCATAAGAAGAGTAAAATCGCCGATGCAGGTAAAAAAACACAACCCCCACAGGGTATGGAATCCCATTCTGCACCAGTACAGAAGAACCCATAGAAGACAAGGAACCGGATGAAGATGAACTGGAGCAGAAGGAAGGAGACCTGGAAAAAGAGGAACTGCAGATAGAAGATTTCCTTGACGCGACCATGGTAGATATAGAAGTCTCGAAGTCAGTGACAACCCCTGCTGAGATAGAGGAAGGAAAATAATTGGTGACTCCTGCTACTCGCATAGCAGAATTAGAACTCCAGGTGCAAAACTTGGAGCAGCTTGTGACCAAAGCACAAGAGGAGAAAGAACAAAGCAGAGAAGAATTAATGGTAGAGCTCAAACAAAAGAAAAGTGATGTTAAAGTATGGAAATATTAGGCTGGATGTTGTTTCAGGCTGTTAAAAAATGGTTTCAAATAATTTAAGGCATATCAAGAGGAAGAAGGCCGAAACAATGCAGCTTGAGGACAACATACCGGAACAGGACTAAGTTGGAGTATTCAAAATTTTTGTTTTTTGCAGAGGTAAAAAAGTTATGTGAGGACACATAACAATTTAGGGATGGGAAGATGTTAGTCCCCTAAATTGCATTCTTTTTTACCATTCTTCCCTTCCCAAATTGTAATACTTTACCCTGTTTTACCTATCTTTTGCGCCCTCATTCTGCACTAGTGCGAGAACGATGACACATTTTGCATTAACTTCATATTTTACATTTTTAACTCAACTTAGCATTTATTAACTATATATTACGTGATTTATTACTTAGAATTACTTTTGTAACTTATCGTTACCTCCTATGCTATTTAATAGATAAACACTTATCTTGACCTCTGATTTTTAGTGCAGAACAAATCTCGCACCAGCACCAGCGCCGTGAATCTTGGCAGCGAATCCGGATCACTTGGGTTGTCGTCTGTTTTGTACTGCCTTAGCTATGATCAACAAAGACATATTCGAAGGCAGCTGAGTCCCAGCTATGACAGTGGTTAAATCTAGAGTAGCTGAGATCAGACTTAAGAGAGACGAACAACTAGAGATAGTCGCAGCCTATTATGTTAAAAACGATTTAATTTTGAAGGCAAAAAGCTAATTCTACAATCGGTTATGTAATTTTTTATAACGATTTCTGTAATTGGCTATGTAATGGTTAAACGATCCTTTTGGCCAGTGGCCAAAAGGATCCATGTAAGAAAAAATGTAAATAGAACAAGATCTTCAATATTTGGATAGAATTGAATAGATCGGGGAATAGAACCAGTGAGGCAGTAACAAGGCTGTATTTTTTTATCGCCCAAATCTGGGCTGAATATGTAACCACGCATGTATTTTATTTGAGGATTTAATAAGAAGAGTTTTGCCTTATGCTTCATGGATTTTATTTCTTCATGCTTAAACAATTGATGAATTGATTTAATACTGAGTAGCATTTCCATTTGAAAGGGAAACGTGGTGGTTGGCTAGGGCCCAACCAACCCAACACGTTCTCCCTCCTTTTTGTTCTTGCAATTTATGTATGCTAAGTGTGATTTAATTTACAACATTTGAATTTCTGTTTGAGTGAAAGCAGATCTACAGTGTGAAGTAGTTAAATTTCCTTTTCTGCATCTGAATTTAAATTTTCTTTCTGTGCCTGGTTCAAACAGGAGAAATTACCTGTGCCAGTGCACGTTGGTGTGCTATTCACTTTCTGCACATGCGGTTTGTTTTCTCTGCTTGGTTCGAGTAGGAGAAATTACCTGCACGTTGGTGTGCTATTCACTTTCTGCACGTTTGGTTTGTTTTCTCTGCCTTGTTCGAGCAAGAGAAGTCACCTGCACCAGTGCACATTGATGTGCTATTCACTTCAGAAAGCCTTTCTAATTTACTTTCAACAATTTTATTTCTTTCATTAAACACTTTATAAAATATCGTTTCCTTATTCTCTACAGATATTCATATTTCTGATAATAAATTTGGTTTCATAACACTTGTAGTAATTAATCATTGATTTCAAGGACTAAAAGTTAAAGTGTAAGAAGCTTAGACCAGGTACAAGAACCAGTTTCTTGATACCAGAATTGAGTGTTGTGGATTTGAGAAAGTTCAGGGCCCTTGAACGACGAAAATAATTTTTTAGTATGGACATTACTTTACACCTTCTGCATAGATCGTTGTTCCTGCATAGTTCATGAAGACTGCACTAGTGCTAGATCGATTCTTGTGGGAAGGATATCTTTACAAGAGAAGGTTTGAAAGGGCCCATCTGTTGAAGACTGCTAAGGTGTATTTGCTAAAGAAAACACATTCTCAGTAGATGATCAATATCCCGCTAGAGTAATTTCCTTCTTTTTTCCGAATCTCTCTTGCAAGTACATTTCTTCTTGTTCTAGCCTCATATTGTTTTGATGGTTTGAGTTGCCTTCCTCTCTAAAGTTTGATTTTGCAATTTTTCCTTTAAAAAGTAGGAGTTGATATTAGAATTATTCATACCATACCTGGCATTTCCTGTGCTTCATCTCTAAGTTTACGAATCCCTCGGGTTGACAATTAAGTGTTGAGGATTTCTACTTAAGTGTAATTCCTGCACCTAACATTCACATGTGTATCTCTTGACTAGGACTTTGATATGCCTTGACTTCCATGCTAAGTAGATTGTTTGGTTTTATTGAAGCTATTTTGACTCCATAAGCCCAATGTGCACTTGCTGATGTGATTTTCAACCAATATATATCATTTATCTACTTAATACCCCACATAGAGTTAGCCATCTATATTTTTTATCAAAAATCATTAACCCTTGAGAGGGCCCTCTCAAGTTGAGGAGGCTAAGCCTCAATCGAAAGATTGGTTTGAAACAGTTACATGAGATTGATTTGATTAGCAGCTTATCAGGTGTGATTTTGTGATAACAGGTGCCATAAAATAATTAGGTGGAGATGCACCTTTGGCTGAAGCATTTTCTGCCAAGGTCCTAAAATTCATTGTGTGATTTGGGGTATCCTTGCGATGGAAGACAAAGGGCACACCCGTATTTAAATCAGATGAAGAGCGCATGATCTTGCTTCACATGATCTGAAACTTTTATTTCTCATTGTATCATTGGAAAACCATTTCATTCTTCCCACCTCAACAACTGCTTGTTGCATGGTACATCCACAAACATACCCTGCAACTAGTTTATCCCATGGTAAAGAGTAATAATAGACACTAGCATTACATTTCATGATCTATGCCTATTTTATAGATTTATTACACTTGTTTACATTTAGATTTCACTTGATTTTACTGGTAATTCTAAAGATACTGTCTGCACTTCCATAACTTATGTCGATGGGATCATATAAAAAGTGACAACCCTCGTTCCTGAAAATAATGAAGTCTTTGACATCACAGTAACACTTTAGTATTATGTACCTTCGATTATGAATCACAATTGATGGACTGGAGTTATCCAGAAAAGTGATCTAAAAACCAGGGAGACTGCATCCCCAGTTTCCTACAATGAAAAGATAAATGATATTCATAGCTCAAAGAGGAGATATGATGGATCTGATCATGGGAATGAAAAATTTGTTTAGTGGGTTTCAAAAGACTTAAAGGAATCATTTTCCATGTTACAACAGACATTTTTTTGTATTAGATGCAACCAAACTAGATTATCCTATTATATATGCTAGTGCTGAATTTTTCAAAATAACTGGATACTCTCTGAAAGAAGTTATTGGAAGAAATTGGTGTGATTTTCTTCTTCTCCCTATTTCTATGTATGTGTGTTTGTGTCTTTCGGTCTCTTTCTGTGATTATATATTCATGTGAGGATGAAAAAATTACAAATGCACACTAGCTATTGCGACAAATTTTTGGAACCTCACTTCAACATTTGATATACTGAGTTATTTATGCTTGCTTGCTGAATGGTCCTGCAATTGATATCATGAAGCAAGAAATCACAATGATCTTGTTTATTGCAAATATTGATATGGTTAATGAAAATATTGTTATGTTTAGGGGTTCAATGAGACTTGTTGTTAATAAGTGGGGCAAAATTGAGGACTCCATAGGGCTTGGTCCACCACTAGAGTCCATAGGAAACTTCTCCAATTTGCAAATGCTTCTTCTTAGTGGAAATGGGTTCATCGACAATGTTGATCAACATATTGGTTGTTTTAAGCCATTGTTCAAGATGGATTTCATAAATCACAAATTAGCTAGAGTGATACCTCAAGAGATAAGTTACTGTAAGCTCCTAACCTTCATAAATTTTATTAGGAGTGAGCACAGTGGACCCATAGCCCCATACATAAAGAAGATGAGGATTATAAATATCTCTAGAAACCATTTGGTTGGAACATTCCTTTAGATATTGAAGGCATGTTAAGCCTCAAATATGTGGCCTTCATATATTTGAGTAGGAATGAGCGCAATGGACCCATACCCCATAGTTTAGAGGTAGAGGTGACAACCAATATTATTGGGTTAGGTCACTGATTGGATGAGAACCAATTGCTTCATTCATTCAGTATAATTAGTCAAGGTAGGTAGGCTAATGTTGACGTGGAAGTAGAGTTAGCTTTGGAAAGAGATCTGAATAATAGCAAGGTATTGGCAAGCTTCTCATTTTTCTAGGGGGTTCAATAATTCTCTTGGACCTCCCCCTTTTAAATAATATACATCTATCATGTCCTTGGTTGCATCAAATTTATTTGTATTTTATTTACATCTTAATTGTCTTATAAGTTATTCAAAATCCTTTAGGGAATTTTCGTGTAATTATTCTCATTTAATTTTGTAGAGTCCATATTTGCAACATGTTTATGAGCCTTGTAATCTGCTCAACGCTTTTCCTCTTTCTAGATTGTAGTCCTTTAAGTGTTGGCATATTTTCTAATGCTTGATATATATATTAGTTGCTTAGCATTGCAATTAGTGGGTTGTTTTGAACTATTATTCACATTATGTATCAATAATTTTTTACCTAATGAAAGCAGATATCTCTGGACATTCAATTTCCACAGAAATACTGTAAGCTAATTATAGACCACAATAAATACAATTTGTTATCAGTGTCCTCTTTCCCCCTGTGTTTGTTCATTAGCATTTTATTTTATACCAAGAACCACAAAAGACATGAGAAACACAACATAGACTTATGAACATCAGATCGTTGGTTGCCACAACATATCTAAAGTTGATTTTTTTTTTGTTGAAGTTTCTTCCATGTGTCTTGTTCTAAAAAACCTAGTGTCAATAGTCCTAAAACCACTAGGATCGTGATCAGACACTCGATGTGAGCTCACATTAGAAAATTATTAGAGCTTAAATTAATATTTATTTCATCCAAGGGAATCTTGGATTCCATGATGTATGGCATGTGATGGATGGTATTTGTATTCTCCACAATAGATTAGGGTATATCTTCAACCAACCGATTAAAATTATCCACAAAAATACACTCATTTCCCCCACCTACAACTGTTCCACAACTATTAGGTGCAGTGATAAAACCTATAGAATTTATTTTCATTGAATCTATAATAAAAACATCAATCTCATATGATCATGCCAATTTTTTTTGTATGCCATTCGACATAACTCTTCCCTTGTTGTTCATACATCTCATGAGAAGGATTCCATGGAATATCAAGGATGAAAAATTTATTGGAATTTGTTACATTAATGCCTTCTCCACATGCCCTAATTGAAGCAAAAAAAACCATTTCATCATTGGAATTGTTGAATTGTTGAAGAATTATTTCCCTAGATTCTATAAAAGTGTTACCATCAAGCCTTAGTACTTCTACACCTTTAACCGAGTTCCTATTGTTAATAATCATAATTTCAAATAAGGCCAAAGGAGATAGGATTTGACTAAAAACAAGCAAATTCTCCTTATTCAACACACAAAGGGACAACATGTCAAGGATTATTCAGTCCACCATTGCAGTTATATCACTAGTGATGCTACTATCAGAATCTAACTAGCCTAAAGAATTACCCAATTTTTCAATAATTATTTTTGGTAATGAAGGATGCATGCACATTTAAAATTACTTAATGTCTCAACCAAATATAGATTCTGAGGATAATTTTATAATCTCAAACACTTCCTTTTGAGACTCATTGAGTCTTAATATGACCGCAAACTCTGTAAGGTTGGGCAGTTTTTCACAAATACCTCCCTTGTAGTAGTGGAAAAACAATAAAAAAACTTTTTGAAGATCACCTGCAGCAGGGGTTTTCATTCCTTTACTTCCATTTTGTAGGAAATTCTCCAATTTACTATAGAAGATCTCGTCATTTGGGCTTATGTAATGTCTCTTATTTGTCATTTTAAATATTTTTCACTTAATATGATGCCTTTGAAGATGACTTTGAAACATTTCTCATCTACAATACCTGGTATTATTAGCTTGAAAATTTTGAAGAGCTTTGTAATATTATTTTGGAAATGTACCTGAGAATAGAATCACATGTTTGGTATGTACTTTTATGAGAGAATCGAGTATATTTTTGTGACTGCTTCCGGTAGAGGCTCACATCTAAAATCAACAATTCTAGACACTATAAAATGATTTTTCGGCTTTTATGTTGTTATTCTCAAGTTTCTAAAACATTATACTTTAAAACTGAGCATGAATGACAATAAGTGTGCTCTTCTTATCTCTCCACTTCTTGAATATTTCAAGTTGGTTGCATCTTAATGGTTATATTTTGTTGCTTAATTCATGGAGATCATATAAAGGAATGTCCTCTAATTCCCAATCCTTAAATTTATTCATCCATGAGCGCAACATAGTCTTTGGCGCTACAATAAAAAACCTCTCTTATGGATACTTTTTCAAGAAACTTTGAAAAGAGAAAGTGACAAGGAATGTCTTAGAAATTCCTAGTGCATGAGTAAGAATGAATTCCTAGTTTCTTTTGTCATTAATTGATGCCAATGCATTCATTCTTGTAATAATTGATGGAGAACAAGCTTCAATATAGGGGATTTATGTTTTCTTCCTTCATATTCCTCTATCTCAACAAAGCATTGCATATGAAACATTTCCAATCATTAATAGAAGACGAATAACCACTAACCTATAATGTGATGTGATTGAGGGGAATTAAATCGTAGTTTGAAGATGCAAAGTGTGATTGCGATGAAGGAATAGTTGTGTTTGACAAGAAAAACTCTTATCAACAGTGGGAAATATAGAACTAGTGAGGTGTAGGCCTGCTACTCTATATCTCGTCAATGCGATGGGATGAGGTAGTCGCAATTTGTCTTTCCAATTTGCGAAGAGTTGCACTTGGCTTTCCAATTATGTGATTAATTGATATTTTTCTTCCTTGTTGGAGATTTAGATGGCTAAATTATTCATAGTTTCAGTCAACACATAATTTCCATGTTCCTTTTCCTTAATTTTTGCCTGGGTATACAATTCACTCATATTTAGCTTCACCCATACTTCCACCTACATTAGTAGTCTCAAGAGGGCACAATTTCACCAAATTGTACAAGAATTTGTTGCTGTAGTGAATCAGTTGGGAATATATAGTAATTTTGAACTTCCTTAACAAGCCTCTAGTAGTCTACCTTAAATATTGTTATGTTAGAGTATGTCAATGAATAACTGAGAATACTTGTTGTAGCCTAGGATTAGTGACACAATGATTGGCTTATTTCTCAATCTGATGGAGTTATCTATACATGAAGTAATTTCTATCAGAAAGGAGACTTGATCATAAAAAAATATTCAAAGGTCTATAGTTTTATACACCTCTTCAGGAAAAATTCTTTCAACGATCCTACTACAGGGCTTCAAGGTAAGATCCTGTATGAGACATATTATTCTCAAAATTGAAGAAGAGGATCAACACCTTATGCCATTTTACTTAGCAAGAACATTATTATCCAGGAAAATTTTCTCTGTCTATTCTTGATGAAGATATCCTGGAATAATGATATAAGCCTGAATGTTGATATCCTTATTATTTTTCTTATTATTGTTCGCTCCTGTTCAATTTCAAATATCTCATGGATAGATACTATGTACTTGAAAATAAAATTCCCTTTTTAGAGTGATAATGAGTGTCATATCTCATAGCATGTTCATTTACTGATCTCAAGCTATAAAGGCTGAGAGAATCCTTTTATCAATGAAGTACCTTCCTTATCTGTTATGAGAAGCAACATAATTTGGTAATCAGTTTCAATGTTGATTCTTTCGGAATGGGTGCAATTTTAATTTTCTGTAATTTTCATACATGGGTTGAGAATGTATCTAACATTTATCACTATTTAAAAAGGCCACTAATGTAGCTTAACTGAAACGAGGAAACATCCTCTCTTACTATCTTGTTGTTTACTATGAAGATAATAGCCCGGTGACTGGGCATGATGTTCCACCAAATGAAGGTGATAATAAGACTTCACATCTCACAAATTTTCCTTACAATGAGAAAGATACAATTTTGTGTCCAAAAGTTATTCCTATCATGAGAAGGAGATGCAGGACTAAGACAACATTAGGAAGTAGAAATGGAAGTTCACACTCTATATCCCTTGATAAGTATTGCAGGAAATGTAATTCAACTTCAAAGTATGATCATGACATCAAGGAAGTAGAAAACCGAAGGAAAATATTGAGTCTGACCTGTAAATCACATGCCTACCTTGAAAGAAGAAGCACTTATGTGACTGAACATAGTTATTCCCAATGTTCAGTCACATAAGTGCACATGGGTGCCATACAAGGGTATCTTTATGTTCATGTTATGATTGTAAGGGGATTTCATGTAATGATTCCAAATTTGGTCTGTATAGAACAGAAAGCACTAAATGTAAGGAAGTTTCACCCATTAGAGGATGCATGAAGAGTGAATCAAGTTCTCCATATGCAGGTCACTATGTCTAGAACCGAGATGATTGTGATATTGGACCTGCAAAATCACACTATGAACACAGGGAAGGTTCTTCAAATATTGATGAGAAAAAAAAATTATGGTCAAGTTGTGCTTTGGAAAAGGTCAAATTTGTTTCTGGACAAACTGAACCTGACGAATATCAAGACCAGTGGCTGACACTTAGCTTAAAATCTCCTCAAAGTTGAGGGATTAAGGTAGAAATAATTTTTAAAAATTATCTAAAACTTTCCCTTTTTGATTTTGAAGGATAAATAAATAGAGAGGGGTCAGCTCCAACACAATTAAATTTAATGGGTTTTCAATATTCTAAGAAAACAATAAGGCAAGCTGGTACTAATGGAATTTTAGCTGATTCTTCCCGCTTTCATTCAATTTGGAGTCCTAATGTTGATTCTTCCTCATGTCCTCAACCAAAGGAGAAAATTCATTTTTTAAGTGGAAAAAATGTAATGATAATGCTACCTAATTTGAATCTACCAGAAAAAATATAGGCATGGATTCTGGTACTACTACAAATTGCCATTATTCACCTACAAAATAACCACGATGCACAATAATGCATTAGAGTAATTTGGGTACATCATTGATCCGAATGGAAAATGGCATCCACCAATGGTATTCATCCACCCATGTTATCCATCCACCCATGGAATTTACCCATGGTATTGTAAATGGAACCGACCCATGGTATTCATCCACACATGGAATCTACCCATGGTATTGTAAGTGGTATCCACCCATGGTATTGACCCATGGTATCAACCCATGGCATCCACCTATGGTATCTACCCATGGTATTCTAACTCAAAAAAAGGCTATAAATAACAGGCCTCACTTGTAAAAGGATAGATTGTCCACCACAATGTAGCTTCTATATTTATTCTCTATTTTAATAAAACAGAGAATAACTATAGAAGCTACATTGTGGTGGACAATCTGTCATTTTACAAAGTGAGGCCTATTATTTATAGCCTTTTTTTTAGTTAAAATACCATGGGTAGATACCATAGGTGGATACCATGGGTTGATACCATGGGTCAATACCATGGGTGGATACCACTTACAATGCCATGGGTAGATTCCATGTGTGGATGAATACCATGGGTCAGTTCCATTTACTATACCATGGGTAAATTCCATGGGTGGATGGCTAACATGGGTAGATGAATACCATGGGTGGATGCTATTTTCCGTTCGGATCAATCATCCATCTATGGTAAGTTAATATTGGCTATATAATTGAAGTCAAATGCACTTCATATCATAATTTTTTTGTTCTAGAAACACCCTCTCTTACTATCTTGTTGTTTACTATGAAGATAATATCCCAGTGGCTGGGAATGTTGTTCCACCAAATGAAGGTGATGATAAGACTTCACATCTCACAAATTTTCCTTACAATGAGAAAGATACAATTTTGTGTCCAGAAGGTATGCCTATCATGAGGGGAACCTTTTAATGTAAAGCTAATATAAGGAATTTTAATCTTATTTCTTTCTCGAATGACACCTATAATACTATATTAGAGTTCAATTTTATATATTCACGATGTCTCTCTCCACTGTAGATTATTAGTTACAATATATTAGTACTTCTTTTCCTACTGACTGCGGTATTGGTGCTAATTGAAATGCCCCTCAAGGTGTTCAATTTGAGAGTACAAAATAAATATCTGGATCATTCATCATAATTGCTGACTCTAAAGATGAATGCTTTGAAAAGAGTTCTCTCCATGTCTTGCATGTAAAAATTAATCTATCTGGAAGCAATGTTAATATCACAGTGCAAGAGGAGATATCTCATGATAATGGAAGAAATGATCCTTTAAACAATATTGAGGGCAGATGTGTGCAAAGAACATTGTACTATGGAAATAATTTTTTTCAAACAAGTCAGAGTTTTGTTTAGAGTGTATAACTGCATTTGTGGCAAATGCAAGAGGGAGATATGAAGTAGTAAAGAATGTAAATGTGGGAGGGCCCTCTTCTTCTCAATCCTCTAAAAATACAAATAATTGTACCGTTAAATTGGAAGATATGTGTAGCATAGTTGAAGTTATCTCTAGTGAATATGAATCTGCAGATAATGATGCATGCAATGTAGTTTTTTCGTTCAAAAATGTCACAATACAAGAAAGTGGAGGTAATAAATTACGAGATTGTGTTACTTCAAGAGGACCTAACTATATAAATTTATCCGAGGAGGAATCCCTTAGCCATAAGGACAATGAGAACAGTCAATTAGTTGATAACAATGATAAAGAATTTCTAAGAGATGTAAGAAAACATAAAAAGATATATTTTGATCCTGTGAATGCGAGTGGAAATATTGAAGCAGCTTGTAGCAATGAAAGAATTTCAAGCACTCTAGATTGCAAGAATTTTGACTGATCACATGTTGAAGCTTTAATTAATCTAGAAAATTCCAAAACTCGGCTATGGGATTCTGGTATAGTGTGTGATCTATGTGGACAAGGTCGATCCTTGATATATGGGGAATGGTATGCTTGATGCTGTGGTTATTTCTTATTCTACTGAAAATGCACAGAGGACCATAAAAGGTATGTTTTCTCTCAAATAAAAAGGGAATCAATCATAAATAGAAAACACTGTATTGTGAAAATCATTTTCCTATAATTGTTGCTTTTGTTTTTTGTAGATAATTTCTGTTTAATTTTGAATGGTTTTCAAGTGTTGAAAGTTTCCTCTACAGATGTCCCTTACTATCCTATTTTTCTTGCAGAGGGGAATGTTAGTGAGCATACTATCCAATTTCAAGCATACCCCTGGCTTGAAGGTAACCAATCTTAGTCGAATGTCAGTGAGCATACTCGCCAATTTGAGCTCGATCCTCCACTTGCTGAGTCAATTTTTCAACAACATCTCCCAACCGATCCATTGATTGACAATATGAAGAGGATAAATAAGAAGATTACAAGCTTGAAAGAAAAAAATATGGATCTTATAGTATTAAACAACTACATTCAGGTTGATCCATTGCAATCATGTAGTGGCAGCCTTTAGTCAAAGCCATGTAGTTGCTTTAAGGTTCTAACTTATGACCTTAAGAAACAAGTCAATTCTCTGGAAATTCCATTCTATCTTCTTTTTTTCAGGGAAGATGTGTTGTTGGTGCTTGGACCCGGGTTGTGTGAGTACTTTTTACTGTGGTAGCCAAAATGCTAACAAATTATCCATACTCTCCAGTTATCTTGAAGCGTGTTTTTTTTATAATGGATTCTGATGATTCATAAGTAGAAATTCATGTATTAAATATGGTGTCACTTTATTTTGATTTTGATTTATGGGGAACGTTACCTAAGACAACCGGATCTGTATTGTCTGCAGTCTGCAGGTGACATGGCTGCATGGTGTTGAATTTTGTTTAAATTGACTCTTCCCCATTTTGTGACAGTGGCAATGGACTGAAAAATAGATCAATCTCAGGTGTTGAATAGGTTCATCTAATATAAACTATGTGGTAGTGAATAGATTCTAGTTATTCTGAAGTAGAATTATATTCATTGTAAAATTGTTTTCAATTTCTTTTTAATTTTGACTTGTATTGTACACCCCCCCCCGGGACAGTAGAATCTATATGCCAATCTAGGAATGGATTGTAATTAAGAACCCTCAATAACATCTTGAAATAAATAGATGATAATGATCAACAAAAGCCATTAACCTCCACTTAGGTTGCACAAAATAAAAATCCCTCTTACATATTTCATTGTATACTTGAATGGGTTTTTTCCAGGGGCATCAATGCATAATGCAGTTGGTCATTATGCATTTCATTTCTGGGTTGGTATTGCTCTGTAATTGAAGGGTCGAAAAAAATTTCGGGAAGTTTGCAAGACCCAACCCTAAGAAAATTGAAGGCCTTCTCTCTTCTTGTGCTCTAGATCTGTTCTTCCCCATCGATCTCGTTACCGTTGTCCCCGACTGCACACAGTAAGTTAAATATACAACTACCTTATCATTACTTCAATAATAATCTTCATTCTATTTAACTTGTTTCTATATATTAAATTTCATGTACAAGATTCAATAGCTTGCCCAAAATATGAAGGAGTCACACCGATTCAATAAAGCATAGTAGTACTCAGTTGCCATCACTGGAAGATGCTATAGAAAAATAATTAATTTTAATCATGATAGTAGTGGCATAATCCTATGGAAAAATAATTAATGTTAATTAGCTACTGTATCAGTAGCTCTGCATGTATTTACCACAAATAAAGTGACAATTTGGATTATGGTCTTCATGATTTTCATCAATTTGTGTTTCTTATTAAATTAGTATTTTTAATGTTGAATATTTTTAGCTTAAAATTTTCAAGAAATCACTAAATCACTACGGAAATAATAAACAGCCACATCCTGTTGGAATCACGATTGTTGTTAAACCAAAACCCACAAGCATTAGTCTCCTCTAAAATTTCCAGAGTTAGGATCCACAACAGACGGTTAGTCCATGTCGCAAAACACACGGGGAGCGTTGAACCCAATGTCCAATAATCTCCCCCCA
This sequence comes from Pinus albicaulis, assembly GCA_034641835.2. NCBI lineage: Eukaryota > Viridiplantae > Streptophyta > Pinopsida > Pinales > Pinaceae > Pinus > Pinus albicaulis. The sequence goes on from CM076574.1 coordinate 977,073,547, forward strand.
ACACGAGCTAGGTGAGTTTCGAACTCGAGACTTGTCGCTCTGATACCAATTGTTGGAATCATGATTGTCATTAAACCAAAACCCATAGGCATTAGTCTTCGCTACAATCACCAGAGTTAGGATCCACAAGATGTGGTTAGTCCATGTTACGAAACACACGGGGAGCATTGAACCCAATGTCCAACACATCCATAGTTACAATAGGAAATTACGAAATATATGAAAATCAACAGGGGTTCAGTAACACATCCGGAACCTGTTACACAGAAGAGAAGAGTGGAATGAATTATTACAACTTAGATTTTATATGCAGACCTTTCCATTTAACACCTAACACAACCTATCCAACCATATCTAGATGGTATTCCAAGCAAGGTTCCCGACTTTTTTTTTCGATCTATAATTTTAAGCGTTGGAATAGCGACAACCTTAAGCATCAGAATAACGATGCAATTTTTTTTTTGTCAATTTGTTTGAAACATCAGACTAGCGACACACATAAGCGTTGGCCTAGAGCTGCACGTAAGCATTGGACTAGCAAAGAACGTAAGCATCATACTAGTGACGAATATAAGCATCGGAAGCATTGGAATCACGAAGAACGTAAGCATCATCCTAACGATGAATATAAGCATCGGAAGCATTGGACTAGAGACGAACATAGGTGTCGAGCTAGCGACGAACGTAAGCGTCGAAATAGCGATGAACATAAGTGTCGGAAGAGTGAAGAATGTTAATCTTCATAAGAGTGAGGAAGTGTTACACATTGGACTTGTGACGACCACTTCGAAATGTCGGAATTGCGACACCACCAAAAAAACATCAGAATTAGTGTCACTCTACTGACAGTTAAGTCAAGTGTCAGAATTTTGACTTTAGGAGAAACAAAGTTTTTCCTCACCTCAAAGTGTCACTCTTGGGACACCTATGTGTCGCAAGAGCGACATTTTGGCTATCGAAAATTGGGCCAAATGTGCTAGTGATGTATGATGGTGATTCCGATATGCATTCTAGTTTAGGATATGGTTAGCTATGCGATCTGCTGTCTGGTTTTGATTTCTTAGCACATGTGTGAATGTAATGTGATCAAATTCATGGCTTAATATATTTGCATGCAAATAGTTTCTAAACAGATGCAAATCCCGTACCTCAAGCTCTTGGTTTACCTGCGAAACCACTAACTGGGAATATAGGTAGATATGCAAGTGGTAGATGCCTTGATTGAAGGCGTCGCACATGAGCCCAATCACAATGTCATATTTTTCCTGATTGTTTGTCACTAATATGATGCAAACTCCATTGGTGAAGAATGGTGATCAGTTAGGGTGGTAGATGACCTAGGTGGCTGCTTCTAAACTTTGAGACCATCGCGATGCTCCATCAGTGAATCCAAAGTAAAGGTTGGGTTGAAAATCCATTTGTGACACTAGAGTGCCTTTTGTGACAAGTTTGTGATCGAAAATAAAGTTTTGGTGTGGGTACGTTAACTCTAGGGTTGAGCCCTCTTGGCCCTTATGAGTAGTATTTCTTGAGGTAAAGACCATTGAAGGGGTTGCTCAAGCATGTTCCATCAGGTTCCATCAAGATGTATGCCCCCTTTAGGAGATAATGTTTTATGATGTAGGATCCCTTCCACAAGGTTTTGAACTTTCTTGGCCTTAGGGCTTCATTTGCGACATTGTAGCAGAGGACTAACTCTCCCTCAGCAAATGATCGAGGGGTGATGTTGTGATCGAACGATGATTTCACTTGCTTTTAATGGGCTTCGTTGTTCTGGAGTGATTGTCGTTGACTTTCTTCCACAAACTCTAGTTTTACTAAGCGTTGCTCTAGAGGCTGGGTGTCATCGAGGAGTTTGATGGTGGCGTGTAAATTTGGGATCTTGCATTCTATGGGAATCACGGCTTTGACCCAATACACCGAGAGGAAGGGTGTGAACCCTGTTGATGTTTTCATTGTCATGTAGTTTTCCCATAGGGTGGAGAAAAGCATGTGGTGCCAGTTTTTTTGTGGTTATTTACCATGCGTTGTAACATTGTTTTGAGTACTTTGTTTACAGCCTCTACCTGCCCATTGGACTGGGGGTAGTATGGTGATGCAAATTCATGTGTGAATCTGAGATGGTGAAATAAATCCTAGAAAAAATTCGTTTTAGAAGTGTTTTCCGTGTTTGGAGATAAACTCGTTGGGTACACCGAACTGGACAATGACGTGGTTAAATAGAAATCATGCAACAATTTTTGCGGTGTTGTCGTATGTGGGCATAGCTTCTGCCCACTTGGTGAAATAATCGATGACCATAATAATGCATTTGTGATTCCCCGACGATGTTGGGTTGCAAGTCATCAAGTCGATTCCCCGTTTGTAGAAGGGACTAGCGATGATGATGGGGTGCAGGGGAGGGGGAGGGGTTCTTGCCTTGTGAGCGAAGTGTTGACATTGCTCGCACCTCTTGACTGCTAAAATGAAATTGCGAAATAAAGTGGGCCAAAAATATCTTTCCCGTAGGAATTTTTGGGCTATGGCCATTCCACCGAGGTGGCCACCGCAAGCCCTGATGTGGCATTCATTAAGGGCTTGCTCCGCTTGGTCATGGGTGAGACATCGACGTAAGATGGTGTCGATGCCCCGTTGGTATAAGACATCTCGCATGAGGAGGTATTGGGGGGCTTGGTGGCAAATGCGCTGACTGTCGTCACGTGCGAGCTAGGGTCTGAACTTTTGGGTTCATAAAAAGAGGAGAATATATCCGTACCAAGGGTCGTTGGTCGCTATGAGGAAGAGATGTTCATCCGGTAGCGAATCATTGACTAGTGATCCTTTGTTATGACTTGGGAGGTCCGTAATGAATTCGTTTAAGGTTAACGCCTTCTTTCTCTTGAGGGAGTGAAAATTTAAGTTGTATTCTTGCATAATGACTATAAAACATTTGTACTTATGGTTCATTAAATGACGTGTCAGCAGGTATTTTATGGGGTTAATATCTACGATGATTGTTGTGGTCTTTAAGATGATGTAGTGGAAAAGCTTTTTGACTGTGTGAATTAATTCTAGGGAAGTCTTTTCTTCTAGCTCATATCTTAATGCAGGGCCTGATAAGGTTTTGCTATTGTAATATATTATGTGCTCCTTCCCATATGGACCCTCCTGGATCAATACTCCGGCCAAAGCGGTCTCGGATGTTGATAGATACAGGATGTAGTATTTGTTGTAGTATGGGGGACTGATCAGCAGTGTTATAGACAATGTGTCTTTCAGCCCGCCAAATTATTCTTGGGCTTGATCATCCCATTTGAACGGGATGCCTTGATGAAGGAGACATAGGAATCCTTGAGTGCAAGTGGCGTACTCTGGGACAAAATGTCTCTGAAAGTTGGAATTTCCCTGCAATCTTTGTAGTTGCTTGAGGGTTCGAGGTGGACTTACCTCTTTGATAGCTTGGACCTTGAGGGGGTCCACTCTAATTCCTTGCTGGGACACGATAAAACCTAAAATTCATCATGATGTGATGGAAAAGACACACTTGAGGGGGTTCAAGCATAGGTTGTATTTCTGACATTGTTGGAATACTAGTCGCAAATCCTCGAGGTGGTCTGGTCACTTCTTGGATCAGACGGTGAGGTCATCCAAGTAGCAAGGATAAGGTGTGCCAAGTCATTGAAGATATAATTCATGGGCCTCTGGAAGGTGGCTCTAGCACTCTTTAGGCCAAATGGTATTAACTTGTATGCGAATGTACCCTAGGGGGTAGTGAATGCAGTCTTCTACCATTCGATGTGATGGATTTTGATTTGATTGTACCTAGAGAAGCCATCCATGAAAAGGAGGGCCTCATGACCTGCAAAAGCATCGATGAATGGGGTAGGGTAATTTTCCTTGGGACACACTTTGTTCAAATTGCGAAAATCAGTGCAAATGCGTATGGTGCCTTGTTTTTTCATGATGGAAACAGGGTTGGAAACCCAAGATGTGTAAGCGATGGGGTGGATGAACTCGGCTTTGTGAAGCTTTTCTGTTTATCATTTTATTGCTTCTGCCTTAGATGGGTGCAGTTGACGTTGTTTCTGGCGTACTAGTGGTACGTCAGGCCAGGTGTCAATATGGTGCTCTACAATAGTGGGACTAAGCCCAGGCATTTCCGCATAGTCCCATGTGAAAATATCTCGATACTCTTGCAATAAATGGGTGTAAGAGGTTATCTTTTCTGGTGAATATGCTGCTCCTAGTGAGATTTCTTTGAATTTTTTAGGATTTCGAGAGATATTCACCTTGATGGTAGGAAAAATGTTTGACATATTCCCTTCCTCGAATGCATCAAGCACCGTAATGGGATTCTTTAACCAATCAACTTTCCATTATGGAAGGAAACCTTTTGATTCAATCGCATAAATCTCTTTTTTTCCTGCCTTGTTAGGGCTAAAAAAAATTTCAGGAAGAAAAAATAAGCGGTGATGCATTGTATCCCATGGATAATCAGCCTCCGTCATTGCCTCAAGGACATCCTCTTCTTAGTGGAATAAGGATCCAAAGGGGGATTGAGTCTACACAAGGCTGTGAGGAAGAGGTTCAGTCATAATGGAGCTGGTTGATAGACATGATAAGGATTCCATCGTCGATGTGGTGGAACTGGACGTGGTCGACACGGTGCATATGAATTGGGTTTGCACAGTCTTTGGCATATATACTATCATAGTTGCAGCTAACACGACACCTATGGCTGATGAGCAGACATCCCGAGCCATGGTTCCAATACATGATGATATGAATCATATATGGTGTATTGTGTCATCAATGTTTGGTGGGGGAGGAATTTCCATCACGGGAGCCTGTGTGGGAGCAAGGCTAGATTCCTCACCAGGCTGAGCAATTTCCGGGTTTTGGGAGTTGTGCCTGGTGTAGAGGAGCCTGAATTTTTTCATCAATAGGCATGCCTCTAGTTCATGGTTATGGCTAGTGAAAATGGTGCACGGTACCATTGTGCCTACTGAGTAGATTATGTGGGAACCAACACTACTCTTCGTCCCTGAAGTGGATGCTCGGAAGGGATTAGGCATAGGGGAGAGGGTCCTCTGATGCCATTTTTTAGTTTTTGGCCTGGGTATGTCTAACTCTTTTGAGGAGTGTATAATTAATGCTGGTATTTCCATACAGAGCTTGGGGAGATGTTCACATTTCATAGTATGGTGAAAATGTGAGCAGATCCAACAATAGTAGTGCGTGATTTTCTCCTGGTTAGAGAGGTGTCTCCGAGGGAGGGAAGAGATGATGTGAAAGTTGTTCACGAGGTGATTTAGCTCTTTGTACTAATTGACCTAGTGGTTGATTCTGCCGCATAGTTTTCATGCAGGCCTAGGCTGGACATGGGTTGTGCTAGGTCGATGCGCCTTTCTAACTTGCCTGACGTGTCAGTGTGGAAATGGGGTAGGATGCTTGGGGGAAATCTGCCTTCCATTATGTTGTCTAAGCTATGGAATAGTGATATCCTGATGCTGCACTTCTAATGTATGAATGATGTCAATTATTGGGTGCACTCGAGGGATAAAAGTGCAGTGCTGATCATGATGGTTGCCCTGACATACTAAATAAGAACGTCATTCTTGGATGTTCCCATTCTGTTTGTTTGGTGACATGATCGGTTACCAACATCATAGCGCTTCTGGGTCTTTTCATGTGGTGAGCACATGGTTGTGTGTTTTACATAATGTACATGTTGGTCTTCTTCGTGGAGGGTGGATGGGGGTGACTAAGGGTTCCCCGACAGATGTCTTTTCAGATGATGGGAAGAGGATGGATCTACTTGTCACATCTTCTTGTGTTGTCGAGCTATCCATGGATTTTTTATCAGAGAATTCTTCTAGGGAGAGGCATACTATGGCCGTGCATAAACTAGTTAGTGCTAAGTGAAATTGAGGGATGTAATGGCACTATTATAAAGTGTGGTTTCCAGAACATATCAGACATGAAAATTAGGTTGCTCGTAAGCCAACATAATACATTCGTTCAACTAGATACCACCTTTGGATGAGTTTTAGGACTGTGCATTCATTGATGAAATGGTCACGTTCATTGCAAAGTGCACAACATATGATAGGAGGAGGAAAAATGAACAAGTCTTTCTGGTGACTACCGTAACTCCTGCAGGTATAAAATGACGTGAGGTTCTTCTCCATTTGACTGGATGGAGGGATCCTCTTGATAGGATTGCTCGATGGAATGTAAGACATCCCTGTATCACAGTATTTCTGGGAAATGATGGGTGTAATGCCCATAATTTCTACAGATAGCGCATGTGTGATTGGTACGCAATGCCTTGCCTTGGTTTTTGGTGGCTAGTTCCTTTCTACGTGAACATGTTGTTGCGATATTTACCTCAGATCTAAGAAGTGGTTTTAGTTCTTCTAGCTCTGGATAGATGTGGGTAGGGTGGCCTATTATGTCGCATATGGCGCAAGGTTGTAATTCCCAATGTATGGTGGGATTTTCTACCTTCTTCCCCTTTTTATTGGTTTTCTTGGTCATAACGATCGGTTTTGCAATGAAAATTTTCTTAGATGGGATGGTTGCGATAGTCTCCTTAACGTATGGGGCCTTCTTAGGAGTGAGGGGGATTAACCTTGTAGAGGTGACTTTTGTGACTCTGTTCGTGGTAGGTGGGACCAAGTACCAAACTAGAATTGAAAAAGATAAATTTTGCAACACCACTATTGCCAAGACTTGTTGTGACACAAAACCAGATGGAGGGTAGAGGAAAGGAGTTTAGGAGGTAGCATAGGCCTGAGAGGTTGTCATGGCCGAGGTCTCAGTGTTGCTACTACTCATCTCTGTATCCTGGCTGGCTTCGGTGCTTGATGTAGACTTCATGGAAATCAAAGCCTCTACAATATCAGATGATGATTCCAGTATAACATGGGGATCTCCTAGGAATGACTCGAGGATAGACAATGGTTTGAATTGGTCAGGGCCATATTCTTGGTACCATGTAAGCATCTCAGTAGATGTGTCTACATAGGTTAGAATGACATTGATGGTCGTTAGGGACCACTTGTCATGGTATGTCAATTGGTCGACAGAAATGATGCGATCCTCATGGGGGAACATCATGGTTTGAAATATAGAGGAGGTTATGGCAGACATGGTGTGAATATAACTCCACCCGAGGAGTATATTGTAATCCAGTTGAGAATCCAAGACTTCAATGTCTATAAGTACTGTCTTTCTAGCCAAGCAGATAGGGAAATTTTGGTAGAGACCGATGGGAGCAGACGGGCGCCCGTCGTATGCTCTAAGTGTGATGTCTGATGGCTTTAGCTATGGAGACCCTAACTTCTGCCAAAATTTATTTGAAATGATGCATGTGGATGCACCCTCATCAATGATACAATGGTGGATAGTGATGTTTTGGACTAACACCGGTATCTGGAAGGTGACCAATGAATGAAGCCTAGGGGTGGCTTTATCTAAATCAAAAGCCATTAGGCACTAATTGGCAGGGTTGATGGCACCTAACGTAGAAATTAAGGCTTTCCTTTGATTTGGGAAAAATTTCAGGACTTCCATAGCTAACATGGTAGTGGGAGATTGGGCTAGATCATCCACAATTCTATAATTATGAGCTGCTTTGGATTGGTTTCCTACTCGTCTAGATATTCCCTTAGCCATGTTTGGAAAGGGTTCAATAGGTATCTTCAATATAGTCAACGATGCAGTTTTTGAACTCGTGCTAGCCCCTAACGAACAAGTGTCTGGTGGGGTATTGTAACTTTGGTTTCGTGTCTGAAATTTTTTTCTTCACCAGTAATGTAGATTTCGTGGTTGTTTTTTCCAGAATCATTGGGAGTTGTTTGTTGCTGTTGAGTGCTAATTGTCCCTTGGTGGGGGAAGGGCTCCTACATGGTAGTTATTTGCTGTGAGGATCCCCCTTGTCCTCGGTTACCTTGAAGCTTCTTCAGCTTGGGGATATCAGGACAGTGTTGAGTGTAATGGCCATATTCACCACAAATTTTGCAAGAGTGGTTAGTCTGAAGATTCACCCTCTTGTTCTGCCCTTGGGAGTTATTTGTCTCCTGGTTTTGATTTCAGTTGGAGTTGCCTTTAGCCTATGGTCGCGGGGGACGTTATTGATTGTTGCCCCCCTATATAGGGTTTCCATTTTGTTTTTTGTTTTTATTTTTTCCATGCCGCGTGAGGAGGATAGCTAGGATTATCCTGATTATATGACTGGTGCGATTATTCCTGGGAAGGTTGCACAAATTCGACCTATGAATTTTTCTGCATGGGTTGGTTTTATGCTGGGGATTGGGAATATTGGGGTCCCTGTCCCCTGTTTTTGAATGGCTGTTGGTGGGGAGCTCTTCCGTCGACATTCCTAGCTGTGTATTGGGTGCCCTTGAGCAGGAGGGTATGGTCCTCGTTGCTGATGATGGTATGACTGCGCCCTATTGGTCATATTCTGCAAATGTGCATGATGACTTTGATGGTAGCCTAGTGATGGGATGTTTTGGTTAGGATCATAAGTGTAACTGGGGTACTAACTACTGCTGCCTAGGTGATTGTGGGTCAATGACCCAATCAATTTGTTTTCACTGTTCAACGCACCTAGCAATTCTTGATAAGTTTGCAGGCGCGGGGTGTTGGGCAAGATGTTATAAATGTATCCTGATTGCATGTAAATCAACTCAAGCTGTTGGGCTTTATTGATGACATCCTCTTCGGATGTAGGTTATTGACTTGCTACATATTTTTAAATCTCTGCAATTAGATTTTTTAGGAATAGGTCCAACAGGACTTGATCATCAAGTTTGGCTTTGCACAAACTTCGATGTTGTCGCCATTCATGGATATGGTCTGAGATATGGATGACTGGTGTCTGTCTAAAACGTGTCAAAAATTCCATCCCAGAATCATGGTGGATTTGTAACTGAAAATATGTGAGGAATGCGGTAGCGAGGGTGCTAAAGGTTCCATGTGTAGCAAAAGGTTGCTCCACATACCATTTCGCAGTTGGTCCAGTTAGGGTGCGCTAAAATAGTCTCAGCTAAATAGTTTCATCAATGATGTTTTTCGACGTAAAACACAACTAGAAGGTCATTATATGATTTCTGGGCTCTTTCACCTGCTTCCCTTCGAATTTTGGAATGTCCGAAGGGAGCTTCGTCGGCATGGGGGCCCATTTAGGGTTGTGTGCAATAGGGTCATTTGTTAAATTTCTTAAGTAAGGTAAGTTCAATGATGCTAAGAACGGTGATTGTGGGTTGAGTTCCATTTCAAACTGTGAAAACACAGTGTTATGGTTAGATATGGGGTTTGTCTGTGACGTACCCGACTATGAGTTTGCTTGGCTCCCCGAATGGGTAGTGCTCCTATGCCCCCTAGGGGTTGTGGGAGGAGTGGTATGTGGTGACCCTGTGGGGATTTCCACTAGTGTGGTGTTGGGTGACCCTCGAGGGTTTCCAACTAAATATCCCTGATAAAGGATGAACCAATAAGGGTGTTGGTGTTCCATCTTTAACGCCTAAATGGTGAAAGACCTGGAACTCCTCCTAGTAATGTGGGGAGGTCCAAAAGATGTCTAGATCGACGAGGTATCATTGGGTCCATTATGGTGTCGACTAGGTATGGATTTGGAAGAATTATTCAGTTCTATGAGAGGGGAAATATCAAAGAAAAAATGGTGACCAAATACATAAAACAATGCGAAAACAAAAGTTAATATCCCTTTAAATTTGTTCTATGTGATCAATCAATCAAAAAGTGGGTTTGGTTATTTTTGTGCATGATACTAAAAATCCTAGAGACCTGAATGTCCTCACACTCTCGATTGTAACTAGGCCTTGCGAAGATATCTTCTGGTGGGTACTGGGGCTAACGTCCCGAAATAATTGGCGACGACTTCCAACAGCTGAAGAATCAACCAAGGTAATGGGTAGAGGATCTAGTGTTGCCTGCACCATCACCTATAGGGAAGGATGCCCTAGATTTGGCCACTAAATACCATCATCCCATGTGAGCGTTCGAGTCTTTACCTTCTTGGTAAAAAAACTACCAGTACCGAGAATTAGATGGGTCACGTAGCCCCAAATAACACCACACGCACTGGGCCTAAGCTTAACCCCCTCTGAATCGGGTCTCTGTGGCGCTCGGGTTTTCTTTTCCATGGGTGGATAGACATATTTAAACTTTCCTATTTAGTCAAATTCTATGTCTCAAGATGTAAACTAAGCATGGCGGCTTATTGGATGCCTACCCCCATGGTCCTAACCGAAATATAATTTTTCTTGTGGCCCCTGTGGGGAAATTTAGTGAGTTTAGCTAGTTTAGTTTTAATGATTCTTTTATTCACTTATGGCATGTAAGTGTGTGAGAAAAATGTGAAGAATCACACAATTTTAAGATGTGGATATGCAGATAGTGGGCTGCTTATAACTTTGCCTAATTAATTTAAGTGATTAACTAAAGGGAGATGGAAAATTATCATAAGAGAGCTTTCATATGCTTGCCCAAGGTCACCAAAAGGTGCAAGAGAAACAAATATTACTTTCTTCTCTTAAGATAATTAAGTACTGGTCCCAACTCCTACTGCAAAAATTTAAACTAAAATTAATGATCTAACTATGAAAAATGAAAAATAGCTAAGCATATGTGGATTAGGGCCACTTATTCCAACTAATTATCTATGTGTTTTTGGTGTCTATTTTCAAAAAATAAGTTAATTCAGATTGCAACTTAATTTCCCCCCTACTTAAACTATGTGATATTTTTGAAGATAAACTTTAAAACTTAAAACTAGCACTAGCAAAACTAAAACATAGCCAAAAGAAAGTTCTAAACAATCATGGGACACCACACACAGTGCTGGAAGTTTTTCTCTGGGTTTCTAATCACTTTACAATTGGGAAATTGAAGAAAATAACATAGAATTTTGGTCTCTTGTTTCTGTGCGGAAAAGTTTCACACAAGCATGCAACTCTACACACAGGTCAGAGCTAAACTCGCGCGAATCACCGCATCTGTCTGAGAAAACAGTGTGAAAATTTCCTACAAATGAAATTTCCAGAACTTTTGAACTTCAAACTTTCACTGTGGGTGAATGAGCAGAGAAGAGGATAAGGGGAGTTTTCCCAGCAACACTCCAAAGCATAGAGAAGGTTGCTGCAACAAGTGCAACCAATTAACTAAAAAGTAAAGCTAGTGGAGTCACCAATCCTGTAGTGGTGGTTTTGGTGCACAAGTGTGCCAATCCACCGATGCTTGGGAGAAGTGGTCGCTACCTCCAAGCTATGGTCACAGGTAGAAAAAACGGTTAGCAGGTCATTAAACACATGCTTGTAAATATAAAACACACTAAATCATGTAATTTAGTATGCATATAAGGAGAGAAAATACAACTAAACTAAAAATAAAAAAACAGAAGGTCACAAAGAGTCAAACGTAACAATAATACAAATGGTGGAATCAAAGTCCCATCATATTGCTCATTGGTAGGAGGAAATATACTACGTTATACTCTTGCCAAAGGACCCTTAGACCCATGGAGTTCTAAGACCTAGTGCAAGGAATTTTTTACCCTTTAGCTGATGTTGCAAGGTCTCTCTCTACTCCAAAGGGTTGAAGTTTTTGGGTGGGCAACAACTGAATCCTCACTCTAATGCTACTCTGGATTGCACACTGCTGGATTTCCCATGAGAAATTTGGCTAGCATAATAATGTGCTCTCATTTTTTTCATCTCCTGGTGGTCATTTATAGGCGAATTCAAATTCTCCTTCCCTCTCTTGGTACATTGGTGGATGGTGAGCCAAGAGAGAGGGTTGATTCCTTTGTGTGCCACTTAATTCCTTTGTTTGCTCACTTGAGGTCCCAAGGTGGCTTAGGTGGTTGTCCTTGGTGGCCTCAAGTGTAGGATAATATTTTGAAGTGTGTCAAGTGGTCCCAGAAAGTGACTTCTACCACTCCCAAGACCGCACGACTTTTTGAGGGAAAGTCACGCAAAGCTATGCACCTATAGAAGGAAAATGTGCACAAGGCACATTTTGCATGTGTTTTAAGAGCACAATTTTATTTTTCCTCTTGACCTTAGATATATTTTAAAATTTTTCAGATCCTCTAATGTTCCTCAGCCCTGTAATCCTTCTACTTGACATTAAATATGGTCATCTTTGCTTGTCTGATTTTCCAGTGATAACACCAGGGTTAATGGATTGGGGTTTATGAATGCTTCAACATGTATATATATGTGTTATAACATTGAAAGGAATATAATGAAAAATCAAGATGACAATCCCGGTTTTGGGATCCAGGGAAAATATCTGTGTATATTTGTTTTATGTTTTATTCTCTCGCTATTGTTTTATTTTCTATTTCAAGAGTTCATTTGCAAATAATTTTTGTACAGGGTTAAAACGTACATTTGGTATCAAAGTTGTTTCAACTTCAAGGGGACGCATTTGCTACTGAGAGGTTTTATTGCTCGGGTCTATGGTAGACCCCGTTTAGTGGGAGATCTGTGGGATCAATTCTTGGGTTGAAATAATATGGTAAGAAGTGGGAAGATAGAGATCGAGAAATTTAATGGTCAGAGTTTTGATTTGTGGACGTTCAAGACGGAGGATTTGCTGATGGATAAAGATGTGTGGATCTTGATAGATCCAAGTACTAAAATAACGAAAATTTCAGATGAATATTGGACGAGGTTGGATCGGAAGGCAAAGCACAATATAGTTGTGTATCTCAGATTTGGTATTGTTAAATGTATTTGGGGAAGCTATGACTAAGGCGTTGTGGGAAAATTTAGGGACTTTGAACCAATCTAAGTCTCTAGTGAATAAATTTTTCCTATAGAAAAAAATGTATAACTTAAGGATGAAGGATGGAGGCTTAGTGATAGCGTTGTTGGAAATATGATTCTTATGGTTGCAAATGTTTTCCTTGATGGAAACTCTCTTGAAAATGTTGAAGTATATGACTTCTGGAGAAGCACAGTGGTTTCACAGTAGGTCTAGCAAAAGAAAAGTTTAAGTCCAACATAATATGGTTATTATTCATAATTGTAGGTTCTATACGCGAGTTAGTGAAGGCCAAGTTGCGTACACATGTAGAAAAGAACGATTCAATTCACGTATGCCTTTTGCACTATAAAATTATGATACCAGGGAGAATTACCATGGTTTTAGCCCACAATATTGAGCGACATCGTCTATTTGATTTCGTCCAAGAATACCATCAGCACTTGTGTGGTTTTGGCTCATGGTATTGACAAAGACTAAAACTATATAAGGATAAGCAAATCATAGTGCAATAAAATGTGCATGTGTAAGGGTTTGAACTGAATAATTTTATTTGAAGTATAACTGCATGAAATGGGTTTTGTTTATTTGCAAATATGAAATTGTGATGCACCCATGGATATAATGATGGATCAGGATCTCTAAACCTTAAATGACTATGTATTGGCTTGATCTATTAAGGAGGTGTTTGGATTTGTGACCTGGCGCATTTTTTTTGAAGTGAAGTGAAGAAATATGGGTAACTATATAGATCTGAAACTTTCTGCAAAATCAATATTTACAGATCTATACGATGGTTCGTCACAGTGAAAGCGCGTATACATGCGGGTTTGTTTTATCAAAAACACGTATGGAAGTCAGAGTTTTCTGAATCTTGATGGAGAGGTTATCTGTTTATTACTGTTATATTTCTATTGTCAGTCAATGAAGTCTTCATGTAGATTTGGGTTGTTTGAATACTGTATATGCTGCTAAGTTGAATATGTACAAATCTGATCCATGAGTGATTATATATGACTAATGATGCTAACTGAATAAGGTTTCTATAAATTTGAAAAGATATATGATTGAAAGCCTCAGATATATTTCTAAGACTGATCAAATTCTAGAAATTGAGTATTCACAGAGCTATATGTAGGTTGGCGTGCATGAAAGCATGTATACACACATGTTTAGTAAAGAGAAGTAGCGTATGAATTTAAGATAATTAATGATCAAGGTTGAAATTAATTCTACATGTTAATTATGAAATATAGGTTTATTACTAAGTTTTGATTACAATGATCTCAGTGTTATGTTTGAATTTTGGGTTAATTCTATTGGCGTTGATCTATATTTTGAGTTGTGTTGAAGCTGTTGGATCCAATGTGAAAATTTATGAAACATGGTATGCAGTGGGAATGAGGGTTGAAGCCTTCAGTGTGGAAGTAGAATCTTCCTTCCAGTAGAAGCTGGTGTTCTAATCAGGGGGTTGAAGATCCCTTCCAGTAGTGACTGGTAAACTAGGTCAGGAGGTTGAAGCTCCCTTCTAGTAGCAGCTAAAGAATGAGAGAAGGTTGGAGCCTTTTGCAGGTAGATGCCTGCATACTGATATGAGTGCATCAATACAACATTGTAAGAAATTTTATATATAATAAATATTGAAGATGGAGACGACAACAACAGTGGTTTTCTCCTGAATTGGGTTTCCACCTTAAATCTTGGTGTTCATGTGTGATGCTCTTGTGTGATGATTTATTTTGTTATTACTGCACATATTTACTGCTTAACTATCTAATGCATAACTGATGATCTAGGTTAAAGAATGTTTCTAAAAGTTTATCTAAACAGTAAATTTATCTGATTATCGACAAGTTTATGTTAATGTAGGCACGTACATACGCTAGTTGGGCTAATAAAAGTTGTGTATAGGAATCAGTAAGAGAAAAGTAAAATATTATAATTGTTGTAAATATTGATTCACCACCCCCCCGCCCTCTCAGTATTTTTCCCAACAAGAGCTTCTAAACGCCTTAAATACTGTGGTAAGACACTTGTTATCTGTTGATATTAAAATCTCAGATGAGGATAAGTGCATCAGTTTTTTGTGTTCTTTGCCAGATTTGCGGGATAGTCTAGTTTTTGAATAGGTAGCAATACAACTACCTTAAATTTTGATGAAATTGTCTCAGCCTTGCTATTGGAGGAAATGAGACGAAAAAGTATGGAAGGAAATAATGGATATGACTTTTCTGTATGAGGACGGTCTCAGAACAAAAACAAAAATAATTTCTCGAGTGGTAGATCTAAATCTAGAGGGAGATCTAAATCTCCAGGAAAGCCTATAAAGTTTTGTTGGAAATGCGAAAAGGAAGGGAACTTCAAAAAGGACTATATATCTAAGGCTCTTAAGAAAGGAAAGGGATCTGATGATGCTCCTTATGAAAAGGTGAAAACCACCTCAAATGAAGGTGGGGATGTGTATTTTTCTTCTTCTTCAAATACACATGTTTATCATGGGGCATGGTTGATTGACTCAGGTGCATCCTTTCACTTCACTCCCCATAGTGAGTGGTTCTATGAGTATGAGAAGTATGATGGTGGTGATGTATTATTAGGGGATGATAGGAAGGTTAGAATCTTTGAACACAGAAAATTCATGCTGAATTTGCAATGTGAAAGGATTAGAACACTTCCTGGTATTCTGTATATTCTTTCATTCACTAGAAATATAATTAAAGTAAGCAAGATGGATGATTTGGGCGTAAAAATAGTGTTCGAGAAAGATACCTACAAGATGGTTTGGGAAGCACTAGTATTGATGCAGGGAGTTTTTATTGGAAATTTCTACAAGATTATGGGTAGAAATATTATTGATGAGTGCAATAGTTTTGTGGTTCCTGAAAGTGGAGCGAAAAGCCTAGTGGTCTCTCGAGAAAATACCATGCTATGGTATCAAAGGCTTGGAAATATTGGAGAGATGGGCCTTTGAATACTAAATGGTAATGATATGGTAGAAGTTATGCCTAATTTCTCTCTGGATTTATTTCTGTGAACATTGTGTATATGGGAAGAAAAATCGGGTGAGTTTCCCTTCTTGTGCTAAGAGGGCGAACAAGAAATTAGAGCTTGTGCACAATGATGTTTTTGGACCTATGTCGGTTTCATTACTCGGTAATTCTATGTACTATGTATCATTTATAAATGAATTCTCAAGGAATACATGGATATATTTACCAAGGAAGAAATATAAAGTATTTGACAGAGTTAAGGAATTGAAGGCCCTGGTGGAAAACCAGATAGAGAAGAAGATAAAGGTGTTGAGGACAGATAATGGAAGAGAATTCTGCAAGAAGGAATTTGACGAGTTTTGTAATAAGTGTGGTATAGCAAGACAAAAGAATACTTCATACAAACCTCAAAAAAATGGAGTTTTAGAAAGAATGAACAACACATTGATGGAAAAGGAAAAAAACATGTTTAGTGGTAGTGGGTTAGGACAAGAATTCTGGGCAGAGGAAGTGGAGACTGCATGCTACCTAGTTAACAAATCACCTTCATTAGCGTTGGAGGATAAGACTACACATGCATTAGAGGAAATTTCTGCCTAAATGTGGCCTCCTAAGGACAATGAATAAAATAATAGTTAAACTAATAAAATAAGAGTTATGGATTTTGGAGGGAAAACAAGAAAACTACTTTTTTAATTCTATTTTCAGCTTATCCCCTTATTGGCTTACTCAAATTTCATGTCTAGACATTCATTAGATGAGAAATTAAATTCCACATCCAATGAGTACCCATTATGCATACTTTTGATAAGACCCATCTTGATTAAAATTGCAAATACAAACACATTTTTTTAATGTATCTGGAAATTTATCAAGGCAGGTCTTCTCAAAAGTATGAATAACATGTACTCATTGAATGTGGAATTTAATTCCACATATAATGAATGTATAAACTTGAAATTTAAGTAAACATGTAAGGAGATAAGCCAAAAATACAATTAAAAAAAATTAGTTTTTCTTCTTTTCCCTCCAAAATATTTACATGTACCTCTTTTTAAATTTAAATAATTTTGTTTGGTTTACATATTATGACATAGAAATTACGTGAAAATTTCATGGGCACTTTTAGGCTGAAATTTCCTCTTTTAAGATATGGACTGGTAAGTAACCATCTCTTTCGCATCTACAAGCATTTTCCTGTGATGCATATATACATGTTCCAAAGGAGAAAATAACCAAGTTGGATAGTAAATTTGAAAGGTGCATATTTATTGGGTATAAGGATGGTTTAAAATTTTATAAGCTTTGAAACCCAGAAACGAGGAAGGTTGTGTACAACCTATATGTGGTGTTTAGAGAGGTGAAAAATTTTGTTAAACATGAAGTCCTACCAAAGGAACTTGATAATATGGAGCTTGAGCTAAAGGAGGAATAATCAGACTCTACAACAAAACATGATTCAAAATAGAAAGAGCCACAAAATCGATCTGTGAGAATATCAGTTCGAGAAAGAAGGAAGCCATAAAGGTATAATTCATTTGCTTTCTGTTCAATTTTTTTTTATCTATCACTGATGATGCTCCTAGAACTGTTATGGAGACAGTGGATTCAGAGGATGGAAAACTCTGGAAGGAGGTCATGGTTGATGTAATGGCATCCTTGCACAAAAATTAGGCATGGGATCTAGTGGAGTAGCCATCTAGAAGGAATCCCATTAGAGGAAAATGGGTGTTTAAGAATAAGATGAATGCATAAGGAAAGGTGGAGAAATACAAAGTTTGGTTGGTAGAAAAAGGTTATTCCTAGGTACCAAGAATTGATTTTGGTGATATTTTTTCTCCTGTTGCCAAGGTAACTTCTATTATATTATCTGTTTTTGTTGCATATGATTTTGAGGTAGAATAGATGGATGTGAAGACAACATTTCTTCACGAGGATTTGAAAGAGGAATTCTACATGAAGCAACCTGAATGCTTTGTGGTGAAGGGTAAGAAATAACTGGTATGCAGGTTAAAAAAGTCTATGTATGGGTTAAAACAGTGACCAAGGATGTGGTATCAGAAATTTGATACATATATATATGCGAACTTGGCTTCACCAGAAACAAAGAGGATCACTGTGTGTATTTTAAATTAATTTTTTACTGTGTTATTTATTTGGTCTTGTATGTGGATGATATGTTGGTGGTTGGAAATGACAAAGAAATTATCCAGGATTTGAAGACACAATTTTTCTCCAAATTTGAAATGAAGGATCTTAGTGCTGCAAACTATATTTTGGGAATGGAAATTAAATGAGATCGGGAAAAGATGAAGCTCTAGTTAAACCAGAGGAAGTATGTCGAGACAATATTTTAGAGGTTCATTATGCAGGATAGTAAACCAGTGAAGGTTCATATTCATGTAGGTGTAAATTTATCTATTGAATAGTGTCCCAAGAAACAAGAATAAGAAGAGGGCATGTCTCGTGTTACATATTCAAGTAAAGTGGGTAGCCTGATGTATGAAATGGTTTGTAGTAGACCAGACATTGCACATGTAATGGGAGTATTGATAAGGTTTATGTCAAGAACATGGAAGGAGCATTGGACAATAGTGAAGCCACTTTTCAGGTATTTGCATGGCACTAGTGATTATTGTTTATTCTACTAGGGAAGACAAGGAATGGACAAGGTTTTGGATATCCATGGCTTTGTTGATATAGACTAGGCTGGTGATTTGGATCAAAGAAGATCTACAAGTGGGTATGTGTTTAGCCTATTTTGTGGTGCAGTTAGTTGGGTGAGTAAAATATAGTATGTAGTGTATCTTTCAACTACAGAGGTAGAATACATGGAAACCACTCATGCAAGCAAGGAAGTAGTTTGGTTGCAGAGATTGTGTTCAAGTATGGGGTTGGTGCAACTAGCTATAAGGATATACTGTGATAGCCAAAGTACAATTTTCTTTGCTAAGAACCTTGCGTATCATTCAAAGACAAAGCATATTGATGTTCGGTATCTTTTTGTGAGAGATATGGTTGAGGAAGAAAAAGGTGTTGCTCGTAAATGTGGACACTTTGAAGAATGTTGCATATGCATTGACTAAGTCTGCGAGCACTAAGAAGTTCTCTTAGTGTAGAGAAACAATGGGTGTTGTAGGGTTGGACCAATAACTAAGCTCTCCTGTTCCTCCTATGGAAATAAAACAAGTGGGAGAATGATGGGTGTGTGTTATATTATTTTTTGGACCCTATAATAGGTGGGAGGAACTGCTTATGGTTTTGTGCATGGGTTTGCACATGGTTTTGGGCATGATGGTTTTCTGCCCATGGTATTTTGTAGATCTAGTCAAAGGAAATACATTTATGTTCTAATCCAGGGTTAATGGCTTGGGGTTTATGAATTCTTCGACATGCAAATATATGTGTTATAACATTGAAAGGAATATAATGGAAAATCAAGTTGGTAGTCCTAGTTTTGGGATCTAGGGGAAATTCTTTGTGTATATATGTTTTATGTTTTATGCTCTCACTATTGTTCTATTATATGTTTTAAGAGCTCATTTGCAGATAATTTCTGTATAGGCTTAAAACCTATTATATATTTGTTTTCTTCGTCATTTATTCTCATCCACTTTCTCTACTAGCCTCCTCTTTCCTTCTTTATTCATGCTTTCTTGTTATATGTTCATCATAGTTCCTAAACCCATAAGATCCCATCATAGAAGAGGTCATCACAAAACTCAAGACCTTCCAACTCTAGGGCCCAAAGTGTTGCAAATAATTATGTAAGAATTTATCACAGGAATACTCCTCTAGTAGTACAAAATAAAATTAAAAATGTAGAAAGAGAAGTTAGAGTAGAATGCATATTCATCTCAAATGAATATTTATTGGAGCAGGTGGGAATTTAGTTCCAGAAACAAGAACCATGAGGACCATGAATACCAAGTATATGCAAACATTGGATATCTACAAGAAACTAAAAATACTTATGGGGAATATTTTGGTTGAACAATCTAAGGAGCAGTAGGAAATTCTTCTCTACCTAGATCAACCTAGAAGCAAGTTAGGAAATTGGACGTCAAAGTGAAAATATGGAAAAGAAGCTCATAGAATTTGATTTATCAAACTCAAAAGAAGAGATCGATCCACCTGTTACAATTCAAGTGGATTCCCCTTCTGAATAGTTTCATATTTTATCAATTTTGTTGCTATGTTTTAAAAGTTTTTGAAATCAAAAGAAGATAGGGATGAACTTATAGAAACCAATTTCGGACTAAGTAGGTTAAGTAAATAATATCACAAAAATTTATATTTTTAAATTTGTAATTTTCAATGGAAAAAGCATTTTTTTGGATGTGATTGGTCCAATTTATCTAGTGGTAGACCAAAGTACATGGAAGACATGCCCTATGCTATTTTCCTTTTCATATGATCTAATCTAATCTATTTATCTAGCTTACAAAAAAAATATACTAAATTCTATTTTCAATATTAATAAGCATCAATTTCAACATGTATTAAAATACTAAAACTTTAATATTCACAAATATTTATTTACAAAAAAGGAAACAAAATACATATATAAAATATTAATGTCCTTATAAAATTAAACTTTACATATAAAACTTGGAGTTTTATAAAATTGAATCATTGTTCCACTTTGAATAAAAATAAAAAAACTAAATAATATTCCTCAATATACTAAATAAACACAAACATACATGCATTAAAAGTTATGCATATCCACAACTATAAAGTGAATATTATTAAGTTTTTTATTTAAATACTTTTGTGAATAAGATTTATATGTAGTTTAAACTCTCTATTATGGTGATATTTTGAATCAATATAATAAAAATATTGGTTATAAATAGGTTTTTGTTATAATTTAATAAATTAATTTAAATTTTAAATTGAGAAGGTTTGAATGAGACCATCTAAAGGCCTTGGAATTTGTACCGGAATCCAAATTCATTGGGACCTAGGGGTATAGATTCATCCTCTTTTCTCCTCTTTAGGTCTATATAATGAAGATATTCCTAAAAGAGGAGATAGAGCCAAGGAGTTGGGAAGGTTGTTCTTAAAGTCAAGGTCAAATTTTGTGGCAATATTCTTCATATTAATATGCATTCTTTTATTTGTTCCTCATTTCATGTTGTTTATTATATATTGTTAATATATTTGAATTAGCTTAGACTCGGATAGATTTGGTAGATCTCTAACCATATCTTTGCTTGGAAAAATTATATTGAGGTTTCTTGTTTTATTGTTCGTAGGATATGGGTGCTTACATTCGAGTTTGGATCTCTAAGAGGCGAGAGTAGGATATTATCCACTAGCATTAGTCATGGTCATCATCAAACTTCAGTATTAAGGTATGCTAATTTCCCTCCAAATATTCTTCCTTTATTTGTAAGAGGTTAGGAGAGATTTAGGTCCTAGGGAAAAGTAGGAATGGTCTATCCCTATTATGTCATGGTTCTTGGGAAAATCTATGGAGAAATATAGTTTTCCATATGGGGATTTTTTCACAATAACGATGGAAACTCTACTACGGAAGAATCTATTAATTCTCATCTAGTTTATATGCTTGGTTTTGTTTACCTATGAGTGTTTTGCTTGTTGTGTTTTTTCTTTTTCCGGTATATTAGTCCTTAAAACCTATAGATATGTCAAATATAAGACAATTTATTGCTTTCTCCCTTTATTTCTTCTCTTGGTGGTTATCAGGGTGATGTGTCACTCCTTTGTAATGTGTAAATGGAAATGATCACTTGTTGTTCAAGGCAGTAGAGTGATGATGCCTATAGGATCAAAATTTTGAGTTTTATTTGAAATTATCCCTTTTCCTAACTTCACTTTTGGGCCTCTAAGTGTGTTTAGGTTTTACTATTTCTATGTTCAATCTCAAATCAATCTTTTTTTCTCTAATTTCATTATATCTTGTGAATTAGGTGTTTTCTTGTGTGCTTTCTCATGCACTTACATTGCTTTCTTGCTTGAGTGAACTTCTTGGTGTGAAGTGAATTGGGAAGGGTGTTGACCGCTTTCTACTTCATCTAGATGAGTAATTATATATATATATATATATATATATATATATATATATGTGTATATGTATATATATATATATATATATATATATATATATATATATATATATATATATATATATATATTACTTTAATCTAATCATAATTTGAAATTGCTTTGAATAATCTCTTGTTGACTTGTGTTGCTTCTTTGAGGAGATATTGGAGGCGTACTGTGCTAGTTGTTGATATTGTCTTGCAACCCTAAAATTTTACTTATTGGTTGTGTGTGTATTTTATTGTCTCATCAAATAGGTGAAAAACTGATATTTCCATGCAATTAATTGTTTGAAAATATTTTGACTGTCTTGTTTGAAAAGAGGTTTCTTTGGAGTTTTCTTGAGTCTTTGTTTGAATCATGTTATTTTCTTTTATATGGTTATATAATTGATTAAGAGAGTGCGTGAGGAATTTTTATTTTAATAAAAGTGAAAATAAATTTATCATACCTCCTCTAATTAGAGTTCATTTGGTAAAGAAATTTCACTTATCATACTTGTTTTATATCTTTGAGTTTGAAGGGTTATTAAAAAATCATTGGGTCTCACATTGTAACCTTTTGTGTAAACACAACTATTAAAAATAAAATGCATAAATTTAAAATCAATTAGACCTTTTCTTCTTAAGCAAATGAAAAATATATAGGAATTATGGCCTTTGAATATGATTAGAGAGAAAACTCTCCAATGCCACAAAATTGAAACTATAAGTCACTAGAGGGTGTTCAAGTCCATTTATCACATACATAACTTACAAGGAAGCTCCTATAATACATAGTTAAGCATGAGGTTTATTGGTGGTACATGGAGTGATATTCCAGCTCCATTTGTCTTTGGTGTCCATTGCACTATTATGTGTACAAGGATATCACACAAAGTGTGGTTCTTTGTGAACAATCCCTTAGTGAGGTTTCAATCTTAGTTCCATTTACCATATGAATAGCCCCAAGCCATGGCTATTCATTCTATTCATTGAATTGCGAGGTGGTATCATAATTTTCATTCTTTAGGTCATCCTTATCTAGGTGACTACAAGTGGGAATTTCATTTGGTATATCAAAAAAAAATTACATCACCATATTAATGATCCTAAGAGGTGATTCTCCATGCTACTTAAGGGGACACTTGTTCTAGTAAAGGGCAGTATTGGGATTTATTGTAACTATTTTAGTAACCATTATTGGTTTCACTTGTTCCCTAATCATATCCAGTATACTTCCAAAAGGCCCCTTGATCCACTAGTTTTCTTGCTCTATGTTTTCAGATTTAACTTGGGGTGTGCTCTTTGGTTTGAGTTTAGTTACCAATAAGGTGTCGTGTCTAAATGGTTATAATTAATTATGGATGAAACAATTATTCATCAACCTCATAGACTAAAAAATATTACTCTTGAGGAAGAAGGTCCTCCATTTCATAGGCGAATAATTAATCATGCTGTTGACAACTTAGAAACAACTGAGCATGGAATGATAATTTTTTGTTTTGAAGGATAGCAACAATTCCTACTTGATGCGGTGCACAAAATTCCACCACTCATTTTTAACCATCCTGTAACATGTTATTCTAAAATTATATTCATTAGAGTGAGAGCATTTATTTGTGAATCCTCTTCATCACTCGATAGTCCTTGAATCATGTATGGCATGAGTGGCACTTCCACAATGGGAGAGCAAGCCACTTTGTTTCCAAGAATTACTTGGGGTACTTTAGTGACACATCATTATCTTTGCTTAGTAATATATGGATATCAAAACATACACCTAGTACATCCACATTCCTCACTTTGGGTAATTTTGATGGTAGTGCCACTTACCTATTCTAGTCTCTCGAGTATCTAGTTGTCTTTACCCTCCATTATATTTTCATTTGATGCGGGGAAAAGTTAAAGCACAAAATCTAGATCTAGGTGTTTTTCACCTATTTCTTCTCTTGACAATTAATGCATCAATATTGAGTGCTAGACCTCCTTCTGGGTGGAGTCTCCAAAGGGGGTCTATGTATATTCTTAGTAGTGCCTAGAACAGTAATTTTTTTGGAATATTCAATAAGACATAGGGTAGACAATCATTAGGAGGATGTCATTTCCTAGGGGAAGTAGTACCCATGAGAGTGCTGAGATGTTTGGGATAAATTTCCCTAGAAGTACCATTTTCTTAAAAAATGTGTTGACTCATTTGTGTGTACTACCAGAATCGTTAGGTATCCCTTACATTTTCATTTTCTCTTGTTAAATCCCATACTTGGTCATATCAAAAAAATTGTGTACAAAAATTTTCACCTCGAGTAGTAGTCCTACACTTTTCACATCTTCCACTTTGCACATAGATAATCCTACACTAATCCTACACTTAGGTATTTCACAAGCATGTGAAACACCTCCACATATCCAAATTTCCGCACATCCCATTCTTCGACACAACACTTTCCTTCACACTTCTATTTTTCTGAACACATAAAACTTTAGCGCAAGGCATACCATATACTTTATGAAAGTTACTTCTTAAGCCATGATATATTGATCTCATGGTGGGAGTGATGATTGCATTACATTGGGTAAAATATAATGGAGTTTATCTTGTGTATGTAGACACCAGATCTATTCAGTTATATAATATAATGCAACCATGGTGAGAGCATAGGTGCATAAGGTTTCATGTTTGAAAGGACCTGGATTCAAAGCTTGCTCTGAACATTGTACTTTTTTCCCTCTCTAATTTTGACATTAGAAGGAATTCCATTAAAAAGTACTTCGTAAGCTCCAAAAAAATTGGTTTTCATTAATACCAGAAAACTATAAAGTTTCGTTTCATTTTCAATTCCTAAACTTCCTTGTTGTTTCACAACAACTTCAGGCTCTTGTGTTACACTTGTACATTCAAAATTAAGTACTACTTGGCTTAAACAAATAAAAACATTATATAGAATGTTGACATTTCCCACAGTCAATATATGTGATTATTATCTAGGGGATAAAAAATATACTAAAAAATCATAGTGCTCAAAATTATTTGAGACAATTTCTGAATTGTAAATCTTATCGTTTTGATTCCAACGATGCTTGAATCACCTCAATATGACATTGTATATGAAAATTATCGCGTTATGAAGTTTTTGACAAACAACTAAAAATTTGCAGGGTTGAATAGGTTGTTGACTGTGTAGGGCATACATGTGACGTGGTTCCAGTAGGTGAATGTGCATGTACAGTGGACAGGTGGACTGATCACGTGCTGTCATGTGGCATGTCGTACAGGCGGTGTTGGCGCATTTATATTGGTTTCTTATTTTTTAGGTGGTCCAATCATGAGGCGCCACATGGCCCAATGGGAGGGAACCATGTGGCCTTTAGTTTTTATGCAAAAGTTTGTTGGGTTAGTCGATTGTCCTGGCGGGGAATTAAACCCATGGCCTCTCATTTAATAACCAAAATTCTTATAGCCAAGGCACACATTTGGTTATTAATACATTATAGTTGGCAGCTATATTTAATATCAAGTAATTGGAGCATTGGTGGAGGGGGTGGGGCACATGGCCCCAACCCTTGGTTACATGACATAAAATACGACCCAACACTGAGAAAACAGGGGTGGGTAGTTAGCCCAAGACCCTAGTGCCATTCAAAACCTCATAACCATGAAGTTGGCTATGGAGTAGGGGCTAGTGTGTGGCCCCAAATCACAACCACATGGCCTCCAACGCAATCAAGGGTGGAGTGCCGACGGACGCGTGGCCTCTGGCTCGCACCTTTGGCCACATGGACTCATATGAATGGCACCAAGAGCTAAATAATCATATACAAGGCCTAATGGTGCATTTTAACCATCCAACAATTTGCAGTTATTGCAGTAGAAATTGCGTCGAGAAAACACAAAACTGTCACTCCATAGACATGTCAAAGGGCGATTTTGTTGCCTAGTTAGCCAATTTTGTCATTTTTCAAGACATATAGTAGAGAAATGGAGAAAGAGGCCTAACTTGGTAAATTTTTAGTCTTTTTTAGCCCACTAAGTGCCTACATAGGGGTTTTTCAGTGTTCTGGACACTGACAAAATTATTTTTGTGATTTGAGCAATGTAAATGGATATAATTTCATATTTGACCATATAGTATAAAGGGCCAACATTGGAAGTTGGACCCAGAGACGTAGCCTAGGAGGGGTGAGCTCCACCATCGAATTGTTGTTTGTGTGA
Organism: Pinus albicaulis; assembly: GCA_034641835.2. Lineage (NCBI taxonomy): Eukaryota > Viridiplantae > Streptophyta > Pinopsida > Pinales > Pinaceae > Pinus > Pinus albicaulis. Next base: position 977,099,583 of record CM076574.1, read on the forward strand.
TGTTGCATATTGTCTATTTGTCTTTGGTTATGTCTGTAAAACTTAACTAAAAACACAAAGTTTATGTCTTTTTGAAAATTGATCCATTGCCCACAAGCCATAAACTAGCTTGCAAAATTTTTCAAGAAACCTTCAAGTTTTTAATTTCATATTAGTTTGGTATTAGAGAATGATTGTTTTAAAGGTTTTAATGTGTTGCAAGTGTTTTTTAATGTTAACAATATCTAAGTTGAAGAGAGGAGAAGGAGTGATTGAAGAACCAAATCCTAAAATTGGTTCAAGGAGGTCACAAACTCCAAAAACTTCACCAATCATGGAACATGAATAAGGATAGGAGTTGATGTCTGAGGATGAGAGAGTTTTCAGAAAAGATTTATATGATATGTTTGAGATGGTGAAAGCATTGTATGAAGGGAGAACAATAAGGTTGCAAGGAGAAAGTTCAAACCAACAAATATGTAATGGTGGTGATGGAAGCAAGCCTCCACCTCTGTAGAAATTATACAAACAATATATATATCATGGATTCAATCCAATCTAACAATGTAATAAAGATAGATAATAAATCCCTTCTACAAATCAATTACGGAAATTAAACACAATCGCCAAACAAAATAGGTGTAGAAAGGAATAAATCAACCCACAACACAGATAATTTCCCAGGGAAAGCTTGCTGCTCAAAACCCCTCTATCATATATTGTATATTCTACAAGGAATCATGAAGAAATTATAAGGAACTCTTCTCACAAGAGTCTCCTGCAATCTGCCTATCATCTCACACTGATCCAGAAAAAATCAGGCCAACACTTAGCCAATTATCAGCCTATCTTCAGCCTGACTTGCTCACACAATTCCTGATGAATGAAATCCCTATTATTTAGGAATTTCAGCCTTCCTCAACTACGCTGAGTATCATGGGCATCCTGTGGTGTTTTAACTGCATCTGGGCAGTCTGATAATATCTCAACTGACAGTTAACTTCCCTTTAACCTTTGTCTCAACTAGGTCTCCACTGGAATTGACATGCATGTAGCTAGTAATAGTAAATCATCAGTTGCATGGAAGATCACTGATTGTGAATTAAATAATTTTTAATTCACTTGATCTCTCACTGGTGCAACAAATAGTTACAACTAGCACAACTGACTTTAACTCACTTAATTGATTTAACTGATTACACATGCATTAAACTAATGCACCAACTGCACTCCGAACTCTGTTACAACTAGAATTAGTCTACATGCATCACTAACTACCCTCAACTCGAAATTCATGAGCTAACTGAGTTATTCACACTCAGTTAACTATTACATGTGATTATGATATAAGATTACATTTTATTATCCAATTTAATTAAGGGATAATTAAAATAGACACTGCACAAAAGTTGGCCTACACTAGTGTAGGTGCTGCTAAGACCTGTGGTCCCACACTAGTGTAGGTGCTAATTGAACCTCCTGGTCCCACACTAATGTAGGTCCTGCTTGGACCTCCTGGTCCCACACTAGTGTAGGTGCTATCATGTTGTTTTCGGATGCCAATCTCACTGTTTCTTATTGCAAACTTCAACACTCCCTCTCAATAAGAAATGAATTTCCTTGCATGCGACATGCACCTCTTGCATGCGATATCCAACTCTTGAATGCAACACTTCTCTAGTGTTTCTTGCACATGCAACTCTTGCATGCAACACTTCTCTAGTGTTTCTTGCACATGCAACCTTTGCATGCAACACTTCCAAAACTGAATAGCCTCCAAAAAACTAAATCAATATAATGCATTTGTCATTAGAGTCTTATGTTTGCTTCTAGCTATTGCACATGTATACTAGATTCTCTACGTTGTTGACATCTACATCCATGCACTTTGCACTGCTACCAACTCTGATCTGCACTCTAGTATCTGACACTTGTCACTTTGATTTATATCCTCCTGACATCTAACTGCATCAATTTTACTGATCCTGCTACTACTTCTCTTTGGGCTTCTTGTAGCTAGGTTCGATTAATGAGATGCACCATCTCTAGGACCCTGCCTAAGTTTCTTCTTGGGATAAATCTTGCATGTCGGCCCACCTCACACCTGGAGGTATAGCTACATGCACTCCCTCTACCCATCTGGCTCGAAATTTCTCTCCTTGAGTGGTTTCTGCCACTCCATGATCCTCTGCATGTGGCTGTTCCACATCTTGAGGTTCATTTTTTGGAGCAAAGAGTTCCTCACTTGCATGCAAATCTAGCTCCCTCTCAAGGGACAATCACATTGCTTTCTCACACTTCCCAATCATTCGAAGCTATGTAGAAATCACATCTACATTAATTTTATAGATATTCTTCCCATGAATCCTAATATTCTTGGCTTTTTCTATTTCTTTGTGTCGAAGGAAAACGTTTCCTTCACTGAAAACAACATCATAGCCTCTATCCTCCAACATTGCAATTGAAACTAATTTTTTCTTCAAGCCTGGTACATGAATTACATATTTTAATAAAAATGGCTTACCTGAATGTCTCTGGAAAGTAGCTGTACCAATCTTGGTAGTGCTATACCTTCAGTCGTCACCCATTTCAATATGCATCTGGAGGTTCTTCTCCTCCAAGCTACTGAAAATTTCTTTGTTTCCCATCATGTGGAAATATGCACCACTATTCAAGTACCACCTTGATCCCATCACACTTGACACCATGCATGTGATCAGTGAAAAATCCAACTCAAATTGTGAGGCCAAAGCCTCACCAACTGTAGATCTTGAAGCATTCTTGTTCTTCTTCTTTTGTGGACAATTAGTGGCAGAATGGCCATGCTCGTGACAGTGAAAACACTTCACTCTGGACATGTCACGCTCCTTGCCTTTTTCACCGGTCTCAGATTTGGAATGGAATTTCTTTCCTTTCCCCTTCTTCACCTTGGTAGCCAAAGCACAATGTTCTTAATCTTGATTCTTAGATGAAGATCCATCTCTGTTATTTCGCTTGAATTATTCCTACACCAAATCCAACCAAAGTCATTCCCAATCTGGTAGCTTCTCCTTCCCACTGATAGAGTCTTGATAACTATGCCAACTCTTGGGAAGTCTTAGAAGATCTAGGCTCACCAAGTCATCATCCACGACAATAATTCCTACACTCCCAAGCTCATCTAGACATTGGAAAAACTTTGTTATGTATACCAGAATAGTGTCATTTTTCTCCATTTTGATCTTCCTAAGTTTATCATTAAGTGCCAATTTCCTATGATCACCACTGCTCTGAAATAGATCTATCAAATATTTCCACATTGCATATGGTGTCAATTTTCCATGGAGACTTGAGACAATGTGGTCTCGTACTCCCTCTAGTAAGATCCTCCTCACCTTTGCAACTTTCTTTTTCCATGCATCAATATTTGCAACATTTGTCACATCGGGTTTGGGAACATCATTGTCAATGAATTCCATCAATCCATTGTCCTCCAATACTGCCTCCATCCTGTCTTTCCAAGAAATATGGTTAGAGCTTCCCTGAGTGAATACTCCAATCTCAAGCCATTGAAATCCATTTTGATCGTGAATCACCTGTAGCACCAAGAAAGTCTTCTACAAATTCGAATTATATTCAGTCACAAAATCAACTTCTCTTCCACTATTGTGATATCCTATGCTCTGATACCATGTAGCAATTATAAAAACAATTTGTATATCATGGATTCAATCCAATCTAACAATTCACTAAAGCTAGTTACTGAATCACTTCTACAAATCAATTACGGAAATTTGAACACAATCGCCAATCGCAACAAGTGCAAAAGAAACAAATCAACCCACAACATAGATAATTTTCTGCTGAAAGCTTGCTTCTCAAAACCCCTCTATCATATATTGCATATTCCACAAGGAATCATGAAACAATTACAATGAACTCTTCTCAAAAGAGTCTCTTACAATTTGCCTATCATCTCACATTTATCCAGACAAAATTGAGCCAACACTTATCCAATTCTCAACCTATCTTACTCATGCAATTCCTGATGAATGTAATCCCTATTCTTTAGGAATTTCAGCCTTCCTCAACTGCGTTGAGTATCATGGGAATCCCATGGTGTTTTAACTGCAACTGGGTAGTCTGATAATATCATAACTGATAGTTAACTTCCCTTTGACCTTTGTCTTAGCTGGGTCTCCACTGGAACTGACATGCATGCAAATAATAATATTAAATCATCAGTTGCATGGCAGATCACTGATTGTGAATTAAATAATGTTTTATTCACTTGATCTCTCACCAGTGCAACAAACAGTTACAACTAGCACAACTAAATTTAACTCACTTAACTGAGTTAATGGATTACACATGCATTAAACTAATGCACCAATTGCACTTCGAAATTTTTTATAACTAGAATTAATATACATGCCTCACCAACTACCCTCAACTCGAAATTCATGAGCTAACTGAGTTCATCACACTCATTTAACTATTACAAGTGATTATGTGATAAGATTAAATTTTATTGTCCATTTAATTAAGGGATAATTAAAATAGACGCTGCACCAAATTTATCCTACACTAGTGTAGGTTCTCTTAATACTCGTGGTCCCACACTAGTGTAGGTGTTGCTTGGACCTCCTAGTCCCGCACTAGTGTAGGTGTTGCATGGATCTCCTAGCCCCACACTAGTGTAGGTGCTGTCATGTTGTTCCCGGATGCCAATTTCACTGTTTCTTGTTGCAAACTTCAACACTCCCTCTCAACAAGAAAGGAATGTCCTTGCATGCGACATGCACCACTTGCATGCGACATGCAACTCTTGCATGCAACATGAAACTATTGCATGTAGAAATTCTCTAGTGTTTCTTGGAACTGCAACTCATGCATGCAACACTTCTCTAATGTTTCTCGTACATGAAACCTTTGCAAGCAACACTTTTGAAACTTAAAAGCCTCCAAACAACTGATTCAGTATAATGCATCTATCATTAGATTCTTATGACTGCTACTAGCTACTGCACATATCTACTAGATTCTCTGTGATGTTGACATCTGCATCCATGCACTCTGCACTACTGCCAACTCTAATTTGCACTCTAGTCTCTGACACCTATTACTCTAATTCCTGTCCTCCCAACATATGACTGCATAAATCTAACTGATCCTGCTTAGAGTTTATTTATATTTTATATTTTTTTTATTTTTAAAATTTTTAAATGTAACTTCTTCTCTGTGGGCTCCTCGGAGCTGGGGTCGATCCATGAGACGTACCATTTCTATGACCCTGCCCAAATTTCTTCTTGGGATTAATCTTGCATGTCACCTCACTCACACCTAGAGGTATAGCTCCATGCACTCCCTCTACCCATCTGGCTCAAATTTTCGCTACTTGAGTGGTTTATGCCACTCCAGGATCCTCTGCATGTGGCTATTCCACATCTTGAGGTTCACTCTTTTGAACCAAGAGTTCCTCACATACATTCAAATTAAGGTCCCTATCAAGGGATAATCACATTGATTTATTACACTTCCCAAGGTTTGAAGCTCTATAGAAATCACATCTACATTAATTTTATAGATATTCTTCACACGAATCCAAATATTCTTGGATTTTCCTGTTGCTTTGTGTCGAAGGAAAATTTTTCCTTCACTGAAAAAAGAATCATAGCCTCTATCCTCCAACATTGAAACTGAAACTAATTTTTTCTTCATGCATGGTACATGCATTATATATTTTAATAAAAATGGTTTACCTAACTGTCTCTAGAAAGTAACTGTACCAATCCCAGTAGCACTATACCTTCCATCATCACCCATTTTGATATGCATCTGGAGGTACTTCTCCTCCAAGCTACTGAAAGTTTCTTTATTTCTTGTCATGTGGAAATTTTCACCACTATCCAAGTATCACCCTGACCCATCGGACTTGACACCATGCATGCAATCAGTGAGATGTCCAAATAAAATTGGATCAGTGAGATGTCCAAATCAAATTGTGAGGCAAAAGCCTCACTAGTTGTAGATCCTGAAGCCTTCTTGTTCTTCTTCTTTTGTGGACAATTAGTGGCATAATGTACATGATCATGATAATGAAAACACTTCACTATGGACATGTCATGCTCCTTGCCTTCTTCACCAATCTCATATTTGGAATAGAAGTTCTTTCCTTTCCCCTTATTTGCCTAGGCAGCCAAAGCATAATATTCTTCATATTATTTCTTAGATGAAGACCCATATCTAGTATTATGCCTGAATTCTTCTTGCACCAAATCTGACCAAAGTCGTTCCCAATCTGGCAGCTTCTCCCTCCCATTGACAGAGTCCTGATAACTATGCCAAATCTTGTGAAGTCTTAGAAGAGATAGGCTCACAAAGTCATCATCCACGATAGTAAATCATACACTCTCCAATCTCATCCCAACATTGTACAAACTTTGTTAAGTATACCGGAATAGTGTTGTTTTTCTCCATTTTGATCTTCCTGAGTTTATCTTTCAACAGTGCTGATTTCCTATCATCACTACTGCTCTGAAATAGATCTGTAAAAGCTTTCCACATTTAATATGGTGTCGATTTTCCATGGAGACTTGAGACAATGTGGTCTCATACCCCTCTAGTAAGATCCTCCTCGTCTTTGCAACTTTCTTTTTCCATGCATCAAGATTTTCAGCATCTGTCACAACGGGTATGGGAACATCATTGTCAATGAATTCCTTCAATCCATTATCCTCCAATACTACCTCCATCCTATCTTTCCAATAAATATAGGTAGATCTTCCCTCAAGTATATACTCCAATCTCAAGCCATTGAAATCCATTTCGATCCTGAATCACATGTAGCACCAAGAAAGTCTTCTGCAAATTCGAATTCTATTCAGTCAGAAACTCAACTTCTCCTCCACTATTGTGATTTCTTGTGCTCTGATACCATGTAGAAATTATACAAACAATATGTATATCATGGATTCAATCCAATCTAGAAATGTACTAAAGCTAGATATTGAATCGCTTCTACAAATCAATTGCAGAAATTTAAACACAATCGCTAAACACAGCAAGTGCAGAAAGAAACAAATCAACCCACAAAATAGATGATTTCCTGGGGAAATCTCACTGCTGAAAAAACCTCTATCATATATTATATATTCCATAAGGAATCATGAAACAATTACAATGCACTATTCTCACAAGAGTCTCCTATAATATGCCCATCGTCTCACAATGATCCAGACAAAATCGGGCCAGCAATTAGCCAATTCTCAGCCTGTCTTCAACCTACCTTGCTCACGAAATTTTTGATGAATGAAATCTCTATTCTTTAGGAATTTTAGGCTTCCTCAACTATGCTGAGTATCATGGGCATCCTGTGGTGTTTTAACAACATCTAGGCAGTCTGCTAATATCACAACTGATAGTTAACTTCCTTTTAACCTTTTTATCAACTAGGTCTCCACTGGAACTAGCATGCATGCAGCTAATAATAGTAAATCATCAGTTGCATGGCAGATCAATGATTGTGAATTAAATAATATTTAATTCACTTGATCTCTCACTAGTGCAACAAACGGTTACAACAAGCATAACTGACTTTAACTCACTTAACTGAGTTAACTGATTACACATGCATTAAACTAATGCACCAACTGCACTTCGAGCTTCGTTACAACTAGAATTACTCTGCATGCCTCACCAACTACCCTAAACTTGAAATTCATGAGCTAACTGACTTTATCACACTCAGTTAACTATTACAAGTGATTATGAGATAAGATTACATTTTATCTAACAATTTAATTAAGGGATAATTAAAATAAACACTGCACCAGATTTATCCCACACCAGTGTAGGTGCTACTAATACCTATGGTCCCACACTAGTGTAGGTGCTTCTTGGACCTCCTGGTACCACATTATTGTAGGTTTTTCTTGGACCTCCTGGTCCCACACTAGTGTAGGTGTTTTCATGTTGTGTCCGGATGCCAATTTCACTGTCTCTTGTTGCAAACTTCAACAACCTCCACCTCCTCCTTCAACTCCATCCTCACCTCCTTATTCACTTCCTTCAACACCTACACATACTTCTCCTAGATCTCCAAAAGGACATGTTAAGTCTCATTTTATTAAGCTTGATGTCAAGTTTGAATTGCCCATGTAAAATGGGAAGGTGAATGATGAAAATTTGTATAATTTGGTTCATCAATTTGAAGGCTAGTGCACGATTCAAAGTGTTGTAGAGGTAAATCCCCTCTGGGGACAGAGGCGATCCCTACTAGCCCATATTGGGTCTAGGAACAATCGTATCACGCTAAGGCGCAGGTTCCTAATTACAATAAACAAAATTGCGATGAAGGCCTACCTCAAGTCCAATGTTGTTGTTCATAGAGAAGATAACGCTCCCGTTTCCTTTCTCCAGCAAATCACAATCCTCCCGCTTGCCGCGATCAAACACCTGCACACACAAGAAACACGACAAACACAAGCGTAAAACCCAATATATGAAATTATGTGTCAGTCAGAGAGGACACAACTCATGATCATAATGAACAATACGAGTGGAACCATAACTAATAGTCGCTTATAATTAATTCATACAAAGGAAAATACAACCTGGCTCTGGCGCTGAACCTTCCTTCGGCGGGTCGTCAGTGGAATACGTCTCGGTAAAGCCTGTCAAGGATGGGGACAAGCCTCTCTCTTCGATCGTAAATCTCCTCACTATGGATTTGGCACTATGAGGACTATCAAAGCTCTTGCAGCATTCTTTAGGCTATGAAGGCTCTTGGAGATTCTTGGAGATTCTTGGAGACTCTTGGAGACTAGCTTGAAAATGTAAATGGAAGGCTTATATAGATGGTGGAAGAGGAGTTGGGATCCCTACAATCATGGGATTGGCCCTATCCTCAAGGAAGCTTCCATGAGAGGTGGCAAACTACTTCCTCTACATGGAGAACCGGAGCCAAACGTCCCAACTCGATTTAGAGTCCAGTTTAGGAGTTGGTTGGAGTCAATATTCCACCATTTATTTTTAAAAAACACCCTTTATTAAGCCTGGCATGAGTGCGACTCTAAGACAAAGTGCCAATTGGTGCGCCCTCTTTGGAATATTTCCCCCATTGGCGCGGGTGTAACACTGGCTAGTCGCGCCAAGGATGAAAAGGCTATTTTTAGGGTTTTTCACAAGGATATGTCTTCAGGGGAATGAAAGTTCATGTCTAGGGGAATGCCATGAAAGTGTTTTTAGATCACGTCACTGCTCACAGGTCACAGAATGATCCCTCCAATGTGCGGGACGGGGGATTGCAGGGACGGTGAAAAATTGCTGTGTAACACAAAGAATTAAGGATGATGTTACAAAGATCCAAATTTATTCTCATTGATTGGAAAGTGAAACCCTCATCTGGTGGGAAGCTATCACTTATGAATATTTGAAGAAAATTGGTAAAATGATCCCTTCTTGTAATTATTTTTTAGTTGCATTAAGAATCTAATTTTATCCATTAGCTTATATGAAAAAATCAATTATGGATTGGAAAAATTTTAGACAAGCTAAAGGACGAAGTGTTCAAAGTTACACAGAATAATTTAGAAGAAGAGCTTTAATCATGGGTGTTGATTTGTATTTACAAGACACTCTCCTTAAATACATATGTGGATTACACGGTTATTTGAGACATACTATACTTATGTTTAATCCCACAAATCTAGATAAAATATGTGTTCAGAAAACTCATTTAGAAGCAAGAGGGAAGAATGTTCGTCAAGAGACTAGCAAGAAGCCATCCAAGTATGGAGACAAAGGAAAAGGGAAGTTTAAAGGCAAAAGAAAAAATAATGCTACTGACAAGAAAGAGGGAGAGAAAAATACTTGTAAACATTTCTCAAATGAAGGCCATGATGAAGACCATTGTTGGAAGCTACATCCAAAAATGATACCAAAGAAGTTCAATAACAAGGGGAAATAAAAGACTGTTGCAAAAACTCAACAAGATCTAAGATTTGATTTAGGTGATGATACCAAAATCAAATAAATGATAATTAAAGTTAAAGCTTCGAATGTAAGCATTGGTTCTTCTAGTAAGTCTATTGAGTCTCAAAATGATAAATAAAGAAGTGAGCTTTTCCATATCAGGGTCATTACAAAAAATACAAAAGTTGATACCTTGTTTGATAATGGATCCCAAGTCAACCTTATCTCTGAAGATATTGTCAAGAAACTAAACTTAAAAATTATGCCTCATACTAAACCTTACCATTTAGGTTGGGTTTGTTAATATACGAAATTGCAAGTGACAAGAAAGTGTAAACTTAAATTCACCATCACTGCAAGCTTTATTGATCAGGTAGAGCTTGATGTTGTACCACTTGACATACATGGAATTGTTTTAGGGAGTCCATAATTGCATGACCAAAAAGAAAAATTCTATCGTAATGAGAACAAATATCATATTTTTAAATATGGAGTTGTGTATATTGTTAAAACACATCACAAGAAGATGCACTTATCTCTTGTAAGTGTTGGTGAGATGAAAAGGCTTGTGATTTCTAGTAAGAATTTTTTGTTGTTGATGATTAAAGATAAAGATACTACTAAATCTAAATATTTCAAAGGATGTGATTCTAAACCCAAGAATTATTTTGTTAAATTTGTTAACACTTATGACAAGATGTTTCAGGAAACTAAAGGGTTTCCTCCTAAAAGAGGAATCCACCATGATATTCATTTGCAGTAGGATGAGCCACTTCCAGACATTGGATGTCAGTATTTGAGAATGCATAAATGAGGAAGTAAATTCAAAAGCTAATTGATAAAGTGTTCCTTAAGCCTAACACATCTCTTTGTGGGTATCTTAATTTATTGGTTCCAAATAAGGATGGTAAATGGCACATTTTTTTGGATTTTAGAGATTTGAACAAGATCACGGTAAAGGATCACTATCCTCTTCCTCGTATTGATGATTTGCTAGATCAGTTAAATGATGTTGTTTACTTCACTAAGTTATATTTGAGAAGTGGTTACCATCAGATAAGGATTGCTGAAGATGATATTTGGAAAACTAATTTCAAGACAAAACAAGGTTTATTTGAATGTTTAGTTAGCCGTTTGGTCTCTGCAATGCACTTGCTACATTCATGAGAGTTATGAATGATGTGTTGAGACCATTCCTTGGTGATTTTGTCTTAGTATACTTAGATGGTATTTATATTTTCAGTAATACTCGTGAAGAATGTGTCAAGCATGTGAAACAAGTTTTAGATGTCTTGAAAATAGAGGAATTGTATTTGAAGATAAAAGTGTGAATTTGGGAAAACCAAGTTTGGCTTATTTGGGTCATATTATAAGATGGAGTGAATTGAAGAGAGATCCCTAAAAAATGAATTTATTGTGAATTGGAATAAACCCTGTTAGGGTCCTATAATAATAGGATTCACAATTTTTGAATTGGCTTTGATTAGTCTTCTAATATGTACATACTTTGGTTTCTGCAAAATTTTTTCCCATATTAGAAAATAAAACAAATGTAAAGAGGGTAAAAGTCCTAAAAGAAAAATAAAAGGACTTAAAAGAAAAATATCAAAAGGAATAGAAAAAATGGACCCCAAACAGAAAAGAGATAAGAATAAGACATGAAAGTGATGCAAGTCAAAATACCACTACTAGTTACTTTTTACTGTAAAAATAGATGATTATGTGTAGCTTGTTCAAAATGCCATAATCCATGATGAGTTAAATAGCTTAATCTTAAATTTTCATGCTTTAAACTTTCATGTTGATAGATAGAAAATAAATATCATGCCAAACAGTTTAATCTTGGTAGATCAGTAGTTAGGTAGAGAATAAATAAGGAGCTCAACAGCTTAATTTGAGCCCTTGGAAGAAATAAGGATAGAATTAGTTAGTTTGCTATTTTAAAAGAAAAATGAACAAGGGACTGCAAGCTCAAATGCACCCAAGTAAAATGAAGAAAAAATGTTATGGTAGCATAAGGGTAGGCAGAAGTAGTTTTTACAATCATGGATAAAGAAAAACTTGGTCGTTCATTCACTAACTTCCTTCAAATAGTCATCTCCCTTGTAAAAATACTTCATCCCTTACATTTTTTATGCGGGAGCATCCTTCTTGGGTTTTATTAAAATATTTTGTAATTAGTGGGGTGATGATTTTTTAATTATTTTATAAATTATTGTGCTCATTTTAATAAATTAAGAGAGAAAATTGTAAGTGAGGATTATTGTAAATATTATTTTAATAAATTAAGGATATGAGTGGAGTTGAACTACATAGATAATCTAGGAATTAGGAATTCCTTAAACGGGACTTAGCTGAGTCCAAAAAAAGGGATAAATCTATTTTAGATTTTGGTTGAGAATTGTGTGGAGGAAATCATGGATTGAAATAAATTCATAATTATGTATAAATAGGAGGATTGTGTGAGGATGAAAAATAGTGAGGAATACAGAGTGAGAGAGAGAGAGATGGTTTGAGAACTTTTGTAAAAGGGTTGAGAGATGAGAGAACATCCATTGTAATATTCAGCCAAGGAATTTCTTGTGTTATTATATATCAGTATTTTTGTTTGTATGGCTCTCTTTTCTTTATGTATATGTTAAACTGAATCAAATGTAGTTTTAATGAAGAGTTTTCTTGAGAATATTTATGTTGAAGGAAGCACACACGTTATTATATGCTAAGATCTATTTTATAGTAGAATCTTGGCATCATTTTGGTATCAGAGGAAAGTTCCATGCTTATGTGAGTCGATTGCAACAATAGTGGAGTGCGCCTGTGGATAGTGCGTCCGTGGATAGTGAGTGTTGACTGCATTTGGAGTTGGAGCTAGTGTAATTTCTCTGCAAAGAGTTACGATTTTCGTACTCAATTGAAGCTGCGTACATGCTGGAAAGAAGCCACTGTGTAATTTCCCACGCCACCGAAGTGAGAGAACTTTATAAAAGAGACTGCGTTTAAAATTATTTATTGTTGCTTCGGGTTTAGTTTCAGGGAATGAAACTCATTTCATTTTCCGAACGATAAAATCATTTTTTTCTGTTGATTTCTTGATACACTCTTCAGTCTTGAAGCTTACATTTACCACAGACAAATATTCATACTAAATATTGTTACAAGCTTCGGACTTATCACAGTCTCTTCTAGGCATCCATCATATACTTGATCTCACGCTAAATTGTAGGTGTATTTCTTCGATCGGATCTCAGATTGGTCCACATTTTTCATGTGATATATCCCTATCTCTTCTACACATTAATTTCAGATACTAACCCTACAATTAAGCTTGTAGGCCGAATTGTTTACTGTTTCTAGGCCAACAGGAATAGCTTATCTTCCAGCGTTAAGGCGACCGGGTTTTTATTCTAATGGTTTTTGGTCTTTAAATCGAATTGGTGAATGATATTATGCCGGTGGATTATGATAGTGTAACCAGCCAACATAGCGGTGCTTCTCGTGTTGGTTCTGGTTTGGGGATCAATAGAAAGTGGTAAGAGTGCAATGATCCAGGAGGAGAATAGAACATGGGATCTGTTCTATTGCAGAAGTTGTAGAGTAAGTCGTGGGATGCAAGAAGCATGAAAAGAAGGATCAATTAGATTCCCATGCTATGAAAGATGACATGGATGCATTTACCATTGTTATCAATAGCCAGGGAGCCATTCTTGATGGAGATGATACAACTAATGCTAATGTCAAAGACATTTAAATTGATTTCGTTTCCGTTTCAGTCCAAGGTAAGGAGCTTTTGAAGAATGCCTCTGTGAAAATTTCTCATGGAAAGCATTATGGGATTGTTGGTCCAAGTTTACTTTGTTGAAACTTTTAGCATGGAGAAAGATACATGTACCAAAAAATATTAATATTTTGTTATTTGAATGAAGAGATTATGGGCGATGATATAACTGCATTAGAAGTTATTATCTCGAAAAATGAGGAATTATTAAAATTCTGACAAAAGGCTCAAGGTTTTTAAGATTTGTCTCTGTAATATGGAGTGGATGATGAGATAGTATAACGCTTGCTGATAGACAACATTAGGAAAATTGATATTCACCATTGTCAGAAATATTTTTTATTTCGTTGGGAGTCAAATAAAACTCGCTGGAGAAGGTTCAACAGATAAGTGTATTGTAGTTGGTTTTCATTTTTGTTTGTTTGGTCGTATTGAATTTGGTAATTGAAAACTGATAAATGAAGGTTCGAGTGGCAGAGATCGCAAGAGTTTCAAGAAATCAGTAATTAAATATCTTGACAAGAATAAATTGTATTCAAATAAGAGATGATGAGCTCGGAAGAGGAAGGGTTTATTCAGAAAAAAATATGTCGAAGGAAATGTTGTCATTGTTGGTGGACTCATGTTGCAGTGAATACTCGAAGGAAGCATCATAAAAAGAGTTGTAGTGTGGAAGGTCAAGAAATATCGGTGAGCACACTATGAAGGTGGTAAGTCAAATGAGTTTTTATGTTATTTAAATAACGTAAAATGGATATGCAATTCAGATTGAGAAGAATAGTGCTTTATGAGTGTTTCACCAAAATTCATGAGTGGGAAGAGAGATATTTTAAGAGAGATAATAAGTTAAAGATCATGATTGATAGTTGCTTATAGCGCATGTGAAAGTGCTCACATTGTTCTATCCAGAAGATAATTTAGTTGTGTTTTTTTGCTACCCGAGAAATATGTTGATTTCACCATGTTAAATGGAAATTTTGGGAAATTCCTATGAAGGAATTGTTTTTATGCACTGAAGAGAGACGGTGTTGCATGAGAACCGTCACTGCAAAGAAGGAGTTGCATGGAAGAACATGAAAATTGTTTGTGCTAAGAGGATGAGTGCATTGAAGAGATTATGGATGGAAGAGCATGTGAATATTCACAGTGACAAATACAACACAGAAGAGTGTAATTTAGAAAGTTGCAAATGAAAGGGAAAGGTTTATTAAATAACCTTGAAGGGAGCATAAGGTATGATACATCATTTTGAAAATGTATTTTAATGTGAAAATTAAATGATTTATTTTATTCTAAAATAAATCTTGGGTAAAAGTGAATTGCATTTCAATCTAAAGGCTAAAGTTTCATGTGAGTAAATGATAATGGGAGATGATGTAATTGATGACTTGTGATATTTTCTGAAGAATGGAGTATGAAAGAGAGCGAAGATTTTACATCATAAAAATGCATTAAGGGTGGATGTTCATGAGTATGTTGTATAACTTGAATTAAGTCAAAATATCCACTGTTGTAATTATTGGGTCAAGCCTTGAAGTCAAAACAGATGTTAGGGTCAAATGAAAGTTTGGATAGTTTGAGTTAAGATTGTGTATTTTTCATCCAAGATGAAGAATTGATGTAAAGTATGAAGTCCAAGAATCGTAAGCTAAGTCAAAGGTTTGAATGTAATTTGGTGCATGATCGGCGAAGCCCAACACCCAGAGAGTTTGGTCATTGTAACACAATCATTACTAAAGTGTTGTTTGCAGCAAAGTGAAGAAAGAGAATTTCCCAATGATGATTCCAAGACAGAGAACTAAAAGTGATCAAGCGCAGGAAGAGAGCTTGCATTGTTGAATGGAAATTATGGAGGCTTTCTGAAAAGGGGATTCAAATGAAATCCACACGTGAACATATGAAGTTCACAAAGGAGGAGAATATGATTGGTGATAATCATTTCAGAAGATCTGATAAAGACCACAGCAAAAGAGAGAATAAGGGAAGTGCCAAGGTAAATGGCATATGTGAGCAGTTGATTCATAAATATTATGAGCGGGAGAAGGATGAGATAACATTTCACCTTGAATTGTTGATGGAGTTATTGCAGAGAAATGTGAAAGACCAGACACATGGTTGGATCATGAGGAATAAAGTGAAGTGGCAGAGACTACACGCAAAGAGGGAACAACAGGTAAACATACAGTTGACAAAAGAGCCGAGGAAGATCGAGCAGATGATAAGTGTGAAAATGAGATGCAAAGAACTCAGGGAGGCTGAGTTGAAAATGGAAGTTTCCATTTATGGCCTAGAACAGGGTGAAATTCTGGGTGATGAGATCAATGAGAAAGATCTCATGGACTATTGGAATAGTTTAGAAGAATTGTTGACAAGAAAAGTAGATGAGGCTATGAAGCCTTGCATTTTTAAATCTCACAGTTTATGTATGTTTGTAGGATGTGCGAAATATGGTGGACAGTCTAGTGAAACTGTCACAGAGATGAATGAAACTCTTGAGGTGAAGTGTGATGGAGAATGCCTTTCAGAGGAGGAAATTACTAAATTTTTGCAGCAAGAAGAAATCATAAATGAATTCTTGTTTGGTTTAAGACATCTAGTTGAAGCTGTTATGGAGCATAAGCATAATGAAAATGCTGAAGTGATATTCCAAGGAGGTAAAAAAATGAATTTGTTTAATGAAATTGCTGACAAAATTTTGCAATGTGATGATACAGACAACAGGACAACTCAGGAAGATTGCTAGAAGAAGAATGAAGCTGGGAATGAAGGTTGTGATAAAATGATGGAAAGATTTCACACAAAAATAAGTTCTTGGAACGATGTATTAAGGAACCTAAGGGAGAAGTGAAGCTCGCAGAACCTGATACAGAAGAGATTGCAGTTACTGTGCATGATAGGGGTGAAATGCTTTTAAAATTTACATAGTTTAGTGAATGTTATAACTTTTCAGATAATAATGTGGCTATAGGTACAGAAGGAGACATTAATAAATATGATTTCGAAATCAAAGAAATTGAGCAGAAATTATTTGGAGTGGAGATGAAATATCAGGGGCAACAAGAAAGTTATGTCCATAGAGACATAAAGGAGACAGAAATATTGATCCAGCAGGATAAAGATGAAGGCAACCAACAATTCAAAACATGATCTATTGAAATCCAGAAAGTAAATGATGGGAGATTGGTTCTTGAAGCATCAAAAGAGGCCAAAAGGTCTTGTATTTTTTAAACTAATAGTTTGTTGAAGAATGCAGGTACAACATCGGACGAGAAATCTATTACTATAATAAAAATCAATGACTATAGTCGTGATCAAGGAGAAATTCTTGAATATTCTTCACTTCAGAAAGTTGAGTGTTCAGCACAATTGAAGACGAAAGCATCAAAAAAAGAGGAGTTACTCCGAGGAATTGGTAGAAGAAATTGTTGTAAAGACCAATGGAATGAGATTGACAAAGTGAGTGATGAATTACAAAATGGAGTTGATACTTTAAAGGACTAGTGGTAGAAAAGAGTTTGGAATCCTAGAGGGAGCAAGTCGTCAAGACTTGTGGCTGTCGCATTATTACAGAAAAGCGACAGACCTCATAGACATGAGTCTATGGAAACTTCTCTAGATGAGGGGTTTGATGCAGGAGCATCCTTCTTGGGTTTTATTAAAATATTGTGTAATTAGGGGGGTGATGATTTTTTAATTATTTTATAAATTATTGTGCTCATTTTAATAAATTAAGAGAGAAAATTCTAAGTGAGGATTATTGTAAATATTCTTTTAATAAATTAAGGATATGAGTGGAGTTGAATTAGGTAGATAATCTAGGGATTAGGATTCCTTAAACGAGACTTAGTTGAGTCCAAAAAAAGGGATAAATCTATTTTAGATTTTGGTTGAGAATTGTGTGAAGGAAATCATGGATTGATATAAATTCATAATTATGTATAAATAGGAGGATTGTGTGAGGATGAAAAACGGTGGGGAATATAGAGCGATAGAGAGAGAGAGATGGTTTGAGAACTTTTTTAAAATGGCCGAGAGCCAAGAGGCCATCCATTGTAATATTCGGCCAAGGAATTTCTTCTGTTATTATATATCTGTATTTTTGTTTGTATGGCTCTCTTTTCTTTATGTATCTGTTAAACTGAATCAAATGTAGTTTTAATGGAGAGTTTTCTTGAGAATATTCATGTTGAAGGAAGCACACATGCTATTATATGCTAGGATCTGTTTTATAGTAGAATCTTGGCATCAATTTTGATGATTTCCCCATCATTTTCCCTTTTCCCATCATCATTTAGTTTCACTCACAAAAACCCCTTTTCCTAAGTGTAAAACTCATTATACTTAAGGAAAGTAAAACTTTGATTAATTCTCCTTTACTCTAAAAAATACCCAAAAAACCCAAAAAACATTTTTATCCTAATTTTTAATATAAATATTGGGACTCTTAACAAGTCATCCCTTTATTATGTTTTACATTAAACTTAGCTTATTCTTTATTATTAACTCTTTAACTTTACATATTAGCTCCTTATTAAAACTTTATATCTCGTATTATATTTAATTTCTTTTAATATTATCCCAAACCCATATTTTACTTTAACCTATGGATTATTATTCCCCAAGTGAATATAACCCCGCTCCCATAGGTTAAAATTATCCCTTTATATAAATATCCCGCCTATCCTAAACTTACACATACATCCATTTCATTTGTTAATAACACTATACCTGCCTATTCTATTTTCATATATAAACTATATGTTAAAACTATGTTTTAATATATAATCCATTCACACTGCATCTCAGGCCCCATGCCCATTACCCCGCAACTTCACCAAAAAATCTCGACCATTCAATCCATTTCGTCAGATCTAACGGTGCAAATCTCTCGTCGCAAATTAAATTTCACGATCAATAACCAAATTGAAACTTGCGATAAAGTTTGTTTTGAACCCTCCACGCATCGTACTTTTGTTGCATCGCATCGATTCAATGAAAACCATTTACAACCTTTCGTTGTTGCGAAAAACACTGGTGGTAATATCCTCCCCCGCGCCTGAACCATCTGTAATTTGAAATGAATAGAAGTTAATGCACTCACTATTCACTAAAACTACTTATAAGCACTCGAAATGCATTCATTTCAAACCTCTGTTACCATTTTATGTGCTTAAAACCTCTCCAAAACAAGAAAAATATGCTATCACCTATGTTTTACCTCAAAAAAACAACAGAATTCATCAGAATCAATTGCTACAATCACTGAGAAGCCTCTAGTCTGCATATAAAGACAAGAAGAAGCTTTTGAAAGCTTTAAAAACCCCAACAAACCCTTCTCCACAATGAATTTCCAAATTTTTACAGGTATTCTTCAAAAAAAGAGACCTATCCATCCATCTTAAAAGAATGATACTGTTAATTGAAGCCTTACCAGTCAATTTTCCTAAAAGAATACCTATTTGATTTAGAAATTCTTCAGATAGACAAAACCTTGAATGATTTTTTTGTTTCTGGAAGCTGTGACCTGTTTTAGAACACTTTTGAAGTGAATTTAGCCATCTGCAGACATAAAAAGCCCTCTGAGACATCCTAAGCATTTTCCAGAGTACTCAGAAGCCCTCTCTTACAAAATTTGATGTTTGATGATTGTTCTATTATAGAAATTTCATTGATAACCCTTGATATTTTCTCTTAAATCTATAAGGTCAATAAAATTGCACTATTTTGATACAGAATTGCCAGTTTTAGTTAGAGTGATTAGAGGTAACCTTTTGTTGTCCAAGATAGAACCTCTGTCATATTTAAAAATCCTTATGTAAACATTTTAATCTTACAGAAGTGTGCCACAAACGTAAAAATCAGATTTGTAAGATCAAGAGTGTTAAATTGATAAAACAAACCTATCAATGGCATCCAAAAGCACAATTGTAATCAACCCTCTACAACCTCCTGTTGTAGATGTAGAACATACTCCCTTGGCATATGTATACTTCAAAATCACAGATCCTATGACTGAGTTTAATCTCCTTGAGCTCCACTACTCG
The DNA here is from genome assembly GCA_034641835.2 of Pinus albicaulis. Lineage (NCBI taxonomy): Eukaryota > Viridiplantae > Streptophyta > Pinopsida > Pinales > Pinaceae > Pinus > Pinus albicaulis. The sequence goes on from CM076574.1 coordinate 977,119,335, forward strand.
AGCCAAGAGAAATCCTTGGACCAAGTAGATGATGTGCTTATTTGGGAATAAAATTTAACCAAGTATGTTGTTCCTCACACCCATCAATTCCCAGAAGCCATTAGATTATGCCAATCTCATTATTCTCCATATTAGAGAGAAATTGTCAATTCCGAAAAAGAATTATTGTTTACCATAACAACTGAATATATAAACCAGATGCTTCAATTGCAGCCTGAGCCTAATGCAGTTCCTTTATCTATTGAAGCTCTCACAAAGTTCTATTTGGAGTTGGATTTTCCCAAAAGATTCCAAAATTTTCAAACCTTCATGCCCTCCTATGTGGAAATCCCCAAGCTCAACCCTCCATATTCCTCTTCTAAATTCACAAAAGGAACAAGACATATTATTTCCATGTTGCCCTTTATACTTGGATATTTCATAGATGAGCATACTGATGCATCAATACTTGGTTTCCTATCCATTTTTGTACCTGGTGAGCCCCCTGCAGTCATCTATAATTTTTCCCAGTATATTTCTGATAGCATACATGAACAACTTGTCAAATTACTTATTGAAGGTGTCTTTATGTATAATTCATTTCTTTTCTACCATTTCCTTTACTTTCAGTCAGAAAAGTTCCCTATAACTCTTCAAAAGATGGATGTAGAAGGAAATATAGAGTCTGTTATTTTCTGGACCTCCTTGATCAGAAAGGAGTCAAATGAGTTTACTGATACAGAATTTATAGATTTTTTCATCCATCCATTGTTTAATCTACTAAATAACAATGTTAAGCCCAAGATCAGTAATGAGATCAAGAAGGTTTTACAGTTTTCTGAGCAAAGCGGGACAGGTGATTGGTATTTATACCAAAATCACACTGAAGTCAGAGTTTATGGGACAACCCTCATTCCTTACAAGTTGCCAAAATATTTACCTATGAGGTTGTTTGCTTTAGAATATATGACATATTTTTAATTCAGATTCTGTAAATTTCTTGGCTGCAAAGAAGAAAACTCAATTTAAATTGAAGAACCAAGTGGGTCCATTCATATGTAATAACAAAGAAGCAGGTGCAGAGGTAGAAAAGCAACTGTTAGAGTACAAATTCAGCAAATGTTTTCTTTGGTATTATGATCCTTATTTTATAATCAGTAAAATGAGAGTTAAATGTAAGTTAAATCCATACATTCATGAAAAGAAGCTTGACATTGAGAAATTTTCAAACCAGAAAGAATGGCTAGAAAATACACTAGTAGAAGCTGATAAGCAAAGTGATACTAGTCACATTTTGTAGACTCCAGCTCAGGAAGATAGAAGCATGAAATGAAACAAGGAAGAAGGCTCTTACACTGCTGAAGCTACCACAAAAAAAATTTTCAAACTAAGGTACAATAAGAAACCAAATATTAATCTTGTAGATAAAGAAAAAGAGACAATTGTGGTCATAGATACAGAGATTCTAGAAAAAGACATTGTGCCTCCCACAATGATTGAAAATGAACAACAACCTACCACTTCCAATACATAGTTGATCCAAAAACAACATAGCATAGAAGTATCATCATCAAAATAGACAGAGGACAAAGATATGGACATCAAGGAATGGTATAAAGAGATTAAAGCTAAAAATGAGGAAATAAAAAATGAAATTTATTCTCAATACTTAAAGCAGACTCCTGGCATACAAAACAAGCTGCTTTCAGCCTTTGATTGCAAGAACAAGAAATTTCTGATGACAGTGCTTCAACCCACAGTGTCAACTCCTAAAACAACATTTGATTATAACAAGGTTGATTTTGAATTTCCAGTCCGGGACATCCATCCCCTTGACCAAATTGAATTCCATAAACAGAGTTTAGAGATTCTTTATTCCACAATGACTAAAAAAGAAATGAGTGCTCAAAAAATTTAGAATACTTTGATAAATGTAAGGGATCAACTTAAAGTAGAAAAATCTTCTTCATATGCCAAGGATACCAGAATCGAATCCTTGGAGGAGTTAGTAATTGAGGTGGGTTATGATCCTAATAATGTAAAAGCTGCAGAGGAGCTAATAAAAAAAGAAGGATGATGATATTGCTGCACTTAGGAAATAGTTTAAACTACCTCCTACAGAGCATCCATGGGCTAAGGAGATTTTATAGGAATCTAATCAAAAGGATGAGATGATGAGTCTCATATTGCAGTTAAAAGCCCAAATTAAAGAGATGGAGATTGAGACAGACAAATTGGTCCAAGAAAAAGAAGCTACCAAAGCACAAGAAGTCCCTCCTACTGTAATTTCTAAGGTTACAACAACAGTGCCATCTAATATAGCATAAGAACAAGCTCCAAAGGTTCCATTGGCTACAACAATGATAGTAACTTCATCAACAACTTCTACCAATGCATCTTCCACTTCAGCAGTCCAACAATCAAACGAGGCCGACAAATTGGTAAAGGAAATGCAGGACATGTAAATACAAACCAATGATATCAATAGGTTAAAGGAACAAATTAAAAATATGGAAGATGCCAAAAATCTTGCACAAATTAATGCGAAGACTAAAGAGAAAAAGGCTAAAAGGTTGAGTGAACAATTAAAGAATTTGGAAACAGATTTGACTTTGAAAGAACCCATGGCACATATTAAAAATAAATTATGGTTCAATATCATTGAATCAGTCAATGATACTTGGCCATCAATAAAGGTGATTTATGAATAGAAGGATTTACTGAATGTAGCAAAAGAAGAAATACAAAAGACCAAAGAGGAGTTAGGTACAAAACCTGAAGAGGCATTGGAAATTATCAAATTCCTCAATTCAAAAAATAAACAAGAATTGGATGAAATTGGAATAATAGAAAAAACAGAAACCATACTTGAGGTAAGAAAGGTAATTTCCAAAAAGAACTTGATGAAACAATTAGAAGAAAAGTGCCAAAACATGGATATGGCAATCACAAGATTCATGGTAAAATTTGATATTTTGAGGCAAAAGGGACTTCCAAATCTTCTAGTGATCAATGATAATGTTAGGTCCCTATATTACTAGTATAGTTACTTATTGTTGTTAGTGTAACCCCCTTATTGTTATTATTGTACCCCTGTAACCCCCATATTTTTATTATTGTGCCCTTAAATTATTATTGTTAGGTCGGCTAGGATTACATTGTGGCCCCATGGACTCTTATATATAGAAAGGAGGTTTTGTAATTTGTATCATCCAAGAATTGTTCATTCATGTAATGTATTGGAGGTTCCCCCTCGAAGTGGCTTATTTATAAGGCATTGATATCTCTTTTATTCTATTTTTGGAGCTGGTTTCACAATATTTGGTATTAGAGCTTTGGATTCTAGGGTTTCGCTGCTCCAAACAGGTCATTGTGGCATTTTCGCTATAAATTGTTTTCTACGAAGTTTCAGAAGTTGAAATTTTTATGGTACGAAGCTGAAAGCTTGAGGAACATCTTCACACAATTTCAATGCTTGGTTCACAATAATTTCGGAGATATGATTTGTGGAAGTTAGGTCTTTTCGCAGGCTCCTCAATTTAATCTAAACAAGTCATTGTGGAATTTGCACTATAAATTTTTTTCTACAAAGGTTCAGAATCCAAAATTTTTAGGCCGTGAATATGAAATCTTGAGGAAACTCGTCGCAAAATTTTAGAGGTTGGTTCGCAATATTTTCAGAGATATGATCTGTGGAAGGTAGTGATGTTTTAGGCTCCTGAATTTCATCTCAAAGAGATGATCGTGGGAAAATCTTCATAACTCTCTCTCTGAGCATCGGATTGTTGTGTCGTAAAAAGTGGCCACAAGCGCATGGACTATAGTTACTTTGCTATCAATTTCAAAGCTAAAAGATGAAACAATGACACGTGGCAAATCGTACAATTTTGATATACTGAAACAGTCCATAATTAGGTCATTGTGGGAGATTGGATATAACTTTATCTTGAAGAATCCAAATCAGCTCAGACCTATGGAATTATAAAACGGATTCAAAAGGCTACTTTAGTGCCAAATTTTAGATATTGAAGAGTTGTAACTAGAGAGATAATCCAATTTCAATATCGAGCTCTTCAAAAGCAAGAAAAATGTGTGTAATTGTTTCCAAATTTCATAAGTCTTGTTTGAAGAATCAATTTGAATTGATTCCAAGGGCATATTGTAGAATAGATATCAGTATTGGGTTCTAAAAAATTCTCCGTAAAATAATTCAACACCCATGAAGCCTTCAAAAGGCTCTACTATGACTCATGAAGATGAAGAATTGCAACATGATCGATCAAAATTATAAGAGAAAGTGCACCAAATTTCGCTCTCAAAAAGAGAAACAAAAAATGAAATGGAAGTTTTGAAGAAAGACGTGGAAGCAAAGATGAATGGTTTGAAGAAAGGCATGGAAGCTATGATGGATGGCATGGAAACTAGCATGGAAGCTATGATGGATGGCATGGAAACTAGCATGGAAGCTAAGATGGATGACATGGAAGAAAAAATGAAAGACAACATGGAAAACATGAAGAATGATCTAAAAGCAGACATGGAAGGTTTGACAAAGTTGATACAATAAATGTTTCCCAAAGGTGAAAAGATAGTAGAGGAAACTCATTATGAGAACAAAATAAATGTTAATCATGATTTCATAAACTCTAATGTTCGCGAGAAGAACCACCATATTCCAAAAAAGGATATGAGGAAGTTTGATGGAAAGGATCCTGTAACATGGATACTACAGATGGAGAAATATTTTAATCTCCATAATTTGCAAAACACACAAAAGGTATGCATTGCAACTTTACATTTAGAAAAAAATACATTTGTATGGTATCGATGGCTTTTCTCCTGTAAAAAAATTGTCACTTGGTCAATTTTTGCAGAGGAAATGATAGCACATTATGAGGATACAAAGAGCAACACCTTATTTAGCCAATTGATAAATCTCAAACAAAAGGGTTTAGTGGGGTAGCACATTGAGGACTTCCAAAAATTGAATATAAGGGTAACTGATATTCTAGAGGAACACAGGATTGATCTCTTCATAGGTACTTTAAAGGATAACATCCAACATGAAGTTCACGTTTTGTAACTTGAATCATTGGAGAAGGCATTTAGGTTGGCAAGAAAAATTGAATTAAAATTATGGCGACAAGGAAGCCTACCACTCACTTCTATAAATAAGGAAGTGTTGCTACACCTAGATTTCCACAACCTACAAGATTGACACCACAAAAATTGGAAGAAAAAAGAGAAAAAGGGCTTTGCTACAGTTGTGATAGCAAATACACTAAAGGTCATAAGTGTGCTGAGAATAAATTATTTTACATAGATTGTGAAGAGGAAGAAGAAATTGAACAAGAAGAGGATATACACCAAGAACCAGCCCTAGAAGAGGAAGAAATGAGTTCGACCGTATCGTGTAATGCATTGGCAGGAATTAATACTCCTCAAACTCTCAAGATAGAAGGACATATCAGAAGAAAAAGGTAATAGTGTTGATTGATTCAGCTAGAACCCATAATTTTATTCATTGTAAAGTAGCCAAGGAATTGAATTGTTTCCTATACCCAGCACTAGAATGTCAAGTGATGGTTAGAAATGGAGGAACTATAAATTTCTCTGGAAAATGCCATAATATCAAGCTAACCATGGGGGAATATGTATTGAATAGTCCAATGCTTTCCATTCCCATGGGAGGTGTTGATGTTGTACTAGGAGTACAATGGTTACACCTTGGGATGGTAGCTTTTTAATTTTCAAGAAATTTTCAGAAATTCTTTCCATGTGAAAAATAAAGTTAGAATGATATAGGTATTATGGTGGAAGTCTTAGAAAGACAATAAGCTCCAGGAAAGATTCTAAAGAAAGGACAACGGGGTGTAATTGCACAATTATGCTCACTAGAAGTTCCAACATCAAATCATCTATTTCTCCAGATCTCTAGAAAGTCTTGGACAATCATTCCAAGGTGTTTAATACTCCCAAAGGACTCCCACCTATTCGTGATCATGATTATGCTATTCATTTGATTCCAGGAAGTGTTCCTCCAAATATCAGGCCTTACAGATATCCTTATGTCCAAAAGAGCGAAATTGAAAGTATGATTGCAGAAATGTTAGAGGCTAGTATAATTCAACCTAGTCAAAGTTCTTTTCTCAAGCCCTATAGTATTGGTACAAGGATGGGATCATGGCGTATGTGTCCGGATTATAGGAGAGCTCAATAAGTCACCATTAAAGCTATTTTTCATTCCTGTGATTGATGAATTATTAGATGAATTACATGGAGCAATTTATTTTACCAAGTTGGATCTTCGTTCAGGATATCATAAAATTAGAATGAAGACTGAAGATATTCCAAAAACAACATTTCAAACTCATGAGGGTCATTATGAATTTTTGGTCATGCCTTTTGGCCTTACCAATGCACCTTCTACATTTCAAGGGTTGATGAATTCCATTTTCAAACCCTTCCATAGAACATTTGTGCTAGTATTTTTTGATGATATACTAATATTCAGCAGGTCTTAGAAGGATCATGTTGAACATGTTGATAGGGTGCTCAAACTATTGTAGGAGAGAAAATTATATGCAAAAACATCCAAATGTTTCTTTGGAGTACAAGAGGTGGAATATTTGGGTCATATTATATCTCACAAGGGTGTTAAGGTAGACCCTAACAAAATTAAAGCCATTAAGCAATGGAAAGTCCCCACAACCATAAAGAAGTTGTGAGGATTTCTCGGGTTAACAGGGTATTATCGCAAGTTTGTTAAGAATTATGGGAGAATAGCAGCACCTCTAACAACATTATTGAAGAAAGATGCATTTTCATGCACTCCTGAAGCAACTAAGGCCTTTGAACATCTTAAAGAGGCAATGTGCCTAACACCGGTCTTAGCTACGCCAGACTTCACAAAAACCTTTATTGTGGAATGTGATGCCTCAACAAATGGAATTGGTGTTGTTTTAATGCAGGAAGGAAGACCCATTGATTTTGAAAGTCGTCCAATCAAAAGAAAGTATTTACAGAAACCTATTTATGAGAAGGAAATGTTAGCAATACTGCACACACTAAAGAAAAGGTGAGCTTACCTAATGGGAAGACACTTCAAGGTAAAAACCGATCATGATAGTCTTAAACACTTTTTGGAACAAAGACTATCTTCAGAAGAGCAACAAAAATGGGTCACAAAGATGTTGGGTTATGACTTGAAATAATCTATGAAAAAGGGAAGCTTAATGTTGTTGCATATGCACTCTCAAGAAAGAATGGAGAGGTGGAAGCATTTCTTTGTGCCATTTCTATTATCCAACCATATTAGATAACCGAAGCAAGAGATGAATCGAAGAAGGACAAAGAAGTATGGACACTCATTCAAAATTTGTAGCAAGATACTAGTACATCTGATACATTTAGTTGGAAAAATGATTCCTTATGGTACAAAGATCGCTTATATCTTTGTAAGAATTCCCAACTAAAACAAAAGATAATTTTGGAATTGCACACTTCTCCTTTAGGAGGACACTCAGGATTTTTAAAAACTTACCACAGGGTGAAGAAAGAATTTTTTTGGGATGGCCTTAAATCTGATATTCAAAAGTTTGTGGTGGAATGTTTTGTTTGCCAGCAGAATAAAGTTGAGACAATTAAGACCTCGGGACTTCTACAACCTTTATCCTTTCCAAGTCAACGTTGGGAGGAGATTTCAATGGATTTTATCACAGGTTTACCTGAGTTTGAAGGAAAGAGTGTCATCATGGTGGTAGTTGATAGACTTACCAAGTATGCACACTTTTGTGCATTATCGCATCCATTTAAAGCAAGTAAAATTTCTACTACTTTTATGGACACAATTCAAAAGCTACATGGAAACCCAAGGATTATTATGAGTGACAAAGATCCCATTTTTACTGGAAATTTTTGGACGGAGTTATTTTCTTGTTTGGGTACTCAATTAGCTCATAGCTCATCTTATCATCCTCAATCTGATGGTCAAACTGAGATAGTAAATAAATGTTTGGAATGATATCTTCGTTGTTTTTTATCTGATAAACAAAAACAATGGGGTTACCTCTCGTTGAATGGTGGTATAACACTTCCTTCCATACTGCAGCAAAAATGACCCCATTTATGGCACTTTATGGATATCATCCACCATCCATCACATCATCTTTAAGAGAAAATTTGAAGGTTCAAGCAGTGGAAGATCACATCGAGCATTAACAAGAAGTTCTCCAACTCTTAAAGGATAACTTGAATTTGGCACAACATCGAATGAAACAACAGGCAGATCAACATCGCAGTGAGAGAAGTTTTAATGTAGGAGACTGGGTATTTTTACGGCTACAACCATACAAACAAATGTCCCTAAAGCAAGAAGGATAATAAATTAACGCCAAAGTACTATGGTCCTTACAAGGTGTTGCAAAATATTGGTACTATGGCATACAAATTGGAGCTTCCTGCTTCTTCACGAGTGCATCCAGTTTTCCATGTTTCATGCTTAAAGAAGGTTATAGGTGAAAATCTTCCAGTTCAAACAATATTGCTAGAACTTGATGAGGAAGGAAAAATCATATTGGAACCTAAAGCAGTCACGGAAACAAGAACTCGACAGCTATGGAATCGATCAATTTCAGAGTATCTCATCAAGTGGAAGAACTTACCCACTGAAGATTCTACATGGGAGGATGAGAAGTTTATACAGAAGCACCCAGAGCTACTCAAGCATTGAGGACAACACTTTTTGAAGGAGAGGGGCATGTTAGGTCCCTATATTACTAGTATAGTCCCTTATTGTTGTTAGTGTAACCCCCTTATTGTTATTATTGTACCCCTGTAACCCCCATATTGTTATTATTATGCCCTTAAATTATTATTGTTAGGTTGGTTAGGATTACATTGTGGCCCCACTAGGATTACATTGTGGCCCCATGGACTCTTATATATAGAAAGGAGGTTTCGTAATTTTTATCATCCAATAATTGTTCATTCATGTAATGTATTGGAGGTTTCCCCCTCGAAGTGGCTTATTTCTAAGGCGTTGATATATTTTTTCTTCTATTTTTGGAGTTGGTTTCACAATAGATAAATTGATGAAATAGAAAGATTATAAAAAAACCCTAAGAGAATTTGCAAAATAATAGGTAAACAAATTATATTGGAAGGGAATCCCAACAGGGAATGTTTTGCACAAAAGTATTGAAAACCTGTTTTACTTGCAACATGAAGTAAAACACATTTTTGTGATCAAACCAACATTTGAAAAATACACTGAAGCTGATGAAAAATTCAAAAAAATCATGAAAATCAAATTTCCAGAAGCTAAATTCTGGGAAAAATAAACATATTTGCTATAAAATCAAATTACAGTGAGGAAAGATCAATAAAAGATTAAAAATAGAGTTGTTGTTTTTACTTCAACAGTAAACATATTTCAGTAGTAAAATAGTTTTTCAACAGTCAAAGAGTATCAGTTGAAGTTGTATTAGATGAAAGCTGAAGATCAAAACATATTGAAGATAAAGCTTTCAGCGTGAGGGACACCTCAGTTGTCCATCTACAGCCCAAATCCATACAACAAGCTATTTAATTTCAATAAATAGGACAACTAGCAATTAGTTATGTAGTTGTCACTATATTCTTGCAAGAAGATATTTTATTTTCCAATAAAAATTCCTAAGATTGTTCTAGGATATTTTGTACTAGTTTTTGTATAAATACTTCATCATTTGAAGTATTGACTGTGGATTAATTGTTGAACATTTCTATAGCTGTAACATTCTAAACCCAAGGTTTTTTTGTATCAAGTTCAAGTCATTAGACTGGATCACAGGAAATAAAGCATCATATTACAGGATTCATGTGTTGGACCACTGCAGTGAAGTATTTCACTTGTCATTATGTCAATTTTTCTTATGTTTTCCATCTATTCATAAATGTGTTCTAAATTTTAATGTGAAATCAGGAATTGTTATTTTGAAATTTGTTAAAAGCACTATGTTATTGACCGATTTTCATTTAAATGTTTTCTACTGACATCCAGACTAGGGAACCCTTAATTTCTCCCTGATTTTGATTGACCTCTGCCTTTTCACTCCTTATCTAGATTTAAGAACCCTTAATTTCTATTTATCTCGATTAAAACCATCTCACCATCAGCCTTTGAAGATCTGAAGTGTCTCTGCTATCTTTCCCTATGCACATTTACCTTTAGACCTTGATCCTGATCTGACTACTTGACACATTGAATCCATCTTCCCAATGGAAAACAGATCTATAGCTATCCATATGAGTAAGTGATTTTATCACCAAACCAAATCAAAATCCCAAAACCAATTTTCCCTATATAACTAGCCTAAAATCATATATAAAAACAAAGTTAAATATTAGAGAGAGAGCCCTCTCGGAGCATTAGGAAGGCTAGATCCTAAAGCTTAAAAGTAGGTTTGTGGTTACCTATGATATTATTTAAACTATAATAAAAATCTCACAACTTTGAGAATTATTAGAGTGATAACATACTAGCGGCTCCACTGGGGAAACTAGCAAATCCTCAGTTTTAAATTTACCTTAAACAAAATATTTTCATTTATATTTTCACCTTAAGATTTTTTTAATAAGTTGTGAGTATATTTTCATAAAAAATTGTAATTCTGGCTTCCAGAAGAGTCTACTATACCAGGTCCAATCTAGATCCACAGCCTGCTGTTATAGTAGATAATCCTAACAAAATTGGAAAGAAAAACAAAAGAGTAGAAGATCTAGGTAATAAAGTTTCATTAGTCAAAGCAAATTCCCTTCCAAAACAACTATTAAGTTTACAAGACATAGAATTTGATTTAAATTTTGAACAATATTTATTCAGAACCAAATCAGAAAGTGATTTACATAGCACTATAATAGATCCTGGTTTTATTTCATTCATTGAAACTAAGAAGGAAACTATTTCAGTAGATTCTGAGGAATTTTTTTTTGAAATTTATGATAAGCTTGATACCATAACTACTAATTTGATTAAGGAAATAGATGAAGCTTATTTACAACATTTAGTTGAATTAAGTGCTTTATCAGCCTATACCCCTAAGCCTTCTACCATCCATTCAGATACCAACCTTATAGAATCTGTAGGTTCATCTTTATTCACTACCACTTCATCCATTATTTCGACCACACTTCATTCCATAGATTCATTTTTTCCTAAGCAACCATTTCAACCTAGAATATTATTTCCATCTTCCACCACCTCAAGTTCATCCAATAGCATTTCTACTGTATTTTCCAATACATCATTCTCATTCCCAAACACCTCTTCATATATCCCAACTTCATCTTCTCGCATCTCAACCACATTTGCAAGCACATATTCTTATATTCCAATCTCATCTGCAAGTTCTTTAACTACATTATCAAGTACTTCTAGTTCTTCACTAAGTACTTCCAACTTACCTCCTATCCAAGCTAGAATTCAAGCCATGGCTGCAAGATATGCTCCCTTGGTCCTACTAGCACAATTACATGACATGCCCCAGGATTATTAAAGAAAAATTCCTCAATTTTATGCAACCACTCATTACACTACCCAACATCATGTTGATAAGATGACAAACTATTTTTAAGTTTATGAAATAGATGATGCTGATGTCCAAATGAGACATTTTGCTTAAAATTTAACCGGTGAGGTAAAAAAATGGTTTAAAGGTTTGAATGCTAGTAGTATTGTTGATTTAGAATTTTTTCATATATTATTTATTAATAGATGGGAAAAGAAGAAAAATCCACTACAAATTTTGTCTCAATTTGAAAATATAAAAAGAGGACCAAATGAAACAATTCAAGATTATTGTACTAGATATAACAATATTTATAATGCAATTCCTGCTAATCTTAAACCTCCTCTAGACTCTGTCCATATCAAATTCCCTAGCGGATTTGATACATATATAACCTATCAATTAAGAGAGAGAAATTCAGAGACCTTAGAGCAGATGCAAAGTGATGTTGTTAGTGTAGAGTCAAACCTATTAACAAAGAGAGCTAGATTAAGAAATCAAAGGAGAGTAACAATAAAAGAGGAAACATCTACTTTAGATTTGAAAATAGATCAATTAGCAAAAACATTAGAGAGAATTATGGATAGGTTAGATAATATGGAAAGGAAGCCACAGTGGGATAACCAACAACAAGTACCTCAGATTAGAAATCTCAATTTCAAGAAAAACACCAACACTGGAAAATCTAGAGAATCGGTACCTAACCAAACAATAAGACCACCTTTCCAGGAGAACTATGCTGTAAGTTCTCATCAAAATGAAGAAGATGAAGACACCATTAATCTAATGGGCATTAATGATGATATCACCATTTTTCTTACATAAGAATACCAAGAGTTATATGAATTACAACAACTGCAATTAGATTCTAGTGAGTTTTTTTATTACAAGAAAGGTTATGAATTTGCGATCAATGAAGTACATAAGCAATATAAACTTAGGAGCAAGAAAAATATAGATCCTTCTATTAATAAATCTTCCAAAACACAAAAAAATAAAACAATAGAGGCTCCTACCACTAAATTTCTGCAAATTATCCCTATGGATACCAAGCAAAACTCTAGTCCAACTTAGAAAATATCAAGTCCTAAAATTTCACCAAGTCCCAAAATTGTTAACATCACAGATGATGTTGTCCAAAAATCAACAGATTCTCAAAAATCTATTGTTGCAAAGAAAACTAACTCTACTAAAACAAAATTTTCAGACTCCAAAACACCTACTATTGATCCAAAATCAACTGATCCAAAGTCGCCACTACTAAAGTAGTTGCTGAAAATACAAAATCTGCAAAAACATCTATTGCTTCTCAAACTATCCCTGAAAAGAAAACTAAAAGCAATAATACAACAGAAACACAAACAGAGAATGAGAAAAAAACTGTAGAAAAATAAGACAAACCTACCCAAACTATAGTTACAAAAGAAGAGATAATTCAGCTAGGAAAATCAGAAGCACCATTTAATATCCAAGCTAAAATTTTCAAATTAAAGATACCAATTCCTTTGACAGAATTGGTAAAACATGACCTATCACTGAGACTTTGAATATGAATGATGGAGAAGATTCAGTAAACTTGGGTGATGATCAACCTGAATTAATTTTTGGTCCTGATGTTAATGGGAAACACCAAGATGGAGCAGTTCCACCTTTCTACATTAGCTTAACTATTCATAATCAAATTTTACATAATGAAATGCTAGATTCAGGGGCTTCACACAATCTGATTCCAAAGGAAATAATGGAAACCCTGAATTTAGACATCACTAGTCCTTACAAAGATCTCTTCTCATTTGATTCTAGAAAAGTGAAATGTTTAGGTTTGATAAAATATTTATGTGTTACTTTAGTTCAATATCCTAGAAAATGCATATTCATGGATATTGTAGTATATGAAATCCCTCCCAAATATGGAATGCTCTTATCTCACTCATGGGAAGCTAAATTGCAAGGATCTATGCAAGTTGATGTCTTATGCAACAATATCAGTTTTTGGCCAACCAAAGAAACTTTATAGAGAAACATTGATGAAGTATATGGTTAGTAGTGTAGAAAGACCAAGAAACTATCCTATTTACTCTACACCAACTAACATGGATGCATTCATTTTATGTAACACTGAAACTAGAATTGAGAACAATACTGAACTAAAAAAAGAGAAAAACAAAGCACCAGATAGTGAAAACATTTTTCATGAATCATTATGGCACCTACATTTTGATGGATCAGTGAATAAATTAGGAGGAGGAGTAGGAGTTTGGATACACAATATGGAAAACAATAATGTAGAAGGTCATGCTTTTAGATTAAATTTCAAATGTACAAATAAGATGGCTGAATATGAAGCTCTTATTTTAGGACTGTAGATTGTTAGAAATTTAGGAGCAAAAAGAGTGTCAATTTTGGGAGACTCAGAGTTAATTGTGAAATAGATAACTGGATAATATTCTATCTACAATCCACGATTAAGCCGATATAGAGATATTGTTTTATATTTGATTAAGGAACTGCTAGAATGTGACTTTCTGCAATACCAAGAAAACATAATATACATGCCCACTGCTTAGCAACTTTTGCTAGTACCTGTAATTTTCCATTTCAACCAAATCATAGATATACTACAGAAGTTAAAAACAGACCTCCAATTCCAGATAATCTTAAATATTGGCAAATTTTCTCACAGGATGAATAGATTTATCATTTCATGAACAATGAAGGATAATTTCAGGGTTGTAATATAGACACAGACTGTACAGTATATCAGAACATAGATAGTGATATTGCTATGAATAATATAGATGTAAATAATTTATATTTTTCTAAACCTACTAAATTTAGTCAAGTAGAGATAGATAATTTATAGAAAGTAGAGATTGAAGAGCTTGCAGATGATGAATTTGATATTTTAAACCTCAAGGACAACTTTTTACCAAAAGGATTAGCCCCTTTAGAAGATTTTTTTGACTCTAATGATGTTGCAAGGAAACCCAAAATGGAGCCACTAAAGAGTGTAATATATGTACAAATTTAAAACTTTAGATGATTAAAATTTCAAAGGCTTTACCTCATGAAGAAAAAGAAAAATACATAGCTTCATTTAAATAATTTCAGGATGTATATGCTTGGAATTATGAGGACTTAAAATCCTATGACACTAGCATAATGCAACATAAAATACCTATAAAAGAAGACCAAAAACCTTTGAAACAAAATCTTAGAAGGATAAATCCTGTTTTGATGCCTTTAATTGAGAAAGAGGTAAAGAAAATGTATGAAGCCCAAATAATTGCACCAATCAAATATTATGATTGAGTTTCTAATCTAGTTCCCACTAGGAAAAAGATAGGAGAAATTAGATTGTGTGTTGATTTCAAAAATTTAAATAAAGTGTCCTTAAAAAAACTACCCCCTACCAAAGATGGATCACATTCTATAGAGGGTGTTTGGTTCTTCTAGCATTTCATTGTTAGATAGATTTTCTGGATATAACTAGATTCTAGTCCAACCAGAAGACCAAGTTAAAACTTCTTTTACTACTCCATCGGGCACTTTCATGTACGTGAAAATGCCTTTTGGGTTAATAGTGTAGGAGAAACTTTTCAAAGAACTATGGATATAGCCTTTGCTAAAGAGATTCATGAATTCCTTGTGATTTATTTAGATGACATCATTGTATTTTCAAAGACTAATAATGAACATTTGGACCATCTCAGACAAGTATTTCTCAAATGCAGGAAATTTATCATCCTTCTAAATCCCAAAAAGACTTCCTTTGGATTGGAAGAAGGTAAATTATTAGGATATATAATATCTAAAGAGGGAATTAGGATAGACCCAACAAGAATAGAGGCCATTCTAAACATTATTCCTCCTAGGAACATTAAATAATTACAAGCTTTCTTAGGTAAAATGAACTTTCTTAGAAGATTCATCTCAAATTTAGCTGAAATAATCAGAGAAATTAACAATATGTTGAAAAAAGACTCAGTACTTAAATGGAATGTTGAGGCCAAGAAATCATTTGAGTTAATTAAACAAGCCTTGACAAAAACACCAGTCCTTATAAGTCCTGACTTTAAAAAAGATTTCATTATTTTTTCCTTTTCTTCAGAATACACTATTGCTGCTGTTTTACTGTAGAAAAATGACCAAGGCTATGAGCAGCCCATTGATTTCTTCATAAAGTCACTTATATATGCTACTTTAAAGTATAACATAATGGAAAATCATGCACTAGCATTAGTAAAGGCCATCAAATAATTTAGAGTATGCATTCTTTATTCACATATCATTGCTTATGTTTCAAATGCAGTTGTAAAGGAGATTCTAACATAGAATGCGCCTGATGGTAAAAGAGGTAAGTGGATTGCCACAATTTTGGAATATGACATAGAGATAAAACCCACCAAACTCATAAAAGGACAAGGTTTAGCCAAACTCATGGCTAAATCAAATTTTCATGCTTTAGATATTAATTTTATTTCCCAAATAGATGATTAGGAAGAGATGGTGACTCAAGAGATCAGTGAAGCCTTTTTAGACTCACCATGGTATGCAGATATTATATTTGTCATAATCTCATTTTTAGAAAACAACATACTGTCAAGATTTGGATGCCCCTAAAAGATCATTACTAATAATGCAACAACATTCAAATCCAAAAAGATGATTGATTTCTGTCATAAATACCACATTACTCTTGGCCATTCTACTGCATATTACCCTCAAGGTAATGGTCTTGCTGAATCCTCCAATAAAATCCTTGTGAACATCATCAAGAAACTACTATAAGAAAACAAGAAAACTTGGAACAAGAGGTTAGTTAATGCCTTATGGGTAGATAGACTTACCACAAAGAAATCTATTGGTACATCCCCTTATCAATTTGTCTATGGGATGTATATTGTTTTTATATCTTCCTTAGGAGTACCAGTAATGAATATAATCCAAGAACTACAAGTTGAAACCAATGATATTCAAAGAAGAATTAACCAAACCATACAGTTGCAGAGAACCAGAGAAGATGTTTATCTTAATTCTCAAGTTGTACAATACAAGATTAAAAAGATGTTTGACAAGAAGACTAAGGAAGATGATTTCTATATAGGTGAAAAAGTTCTAAAGTGGGATTCAAGGAGAGAAGAGAAAGGTAAACATGGGAAATTTGATTTCTTATGGAAAGGACCTTATGTTATTTATGGTTACTGAGGTAACAATGCTTTGTTTTTGAAGGAGATGGATGGATCAGATCTGCAAGGTGGACCTGTCAATGGCAGAATGTTGAAGCATTACTATTCCTCAGAAATAAAAAATAGTTAAATTTGTTCACTTTACTCATTGTACACGACATTGCAGATTTTAGATTGGATTGGATGTTTTCCCTAGCAAAGTTGAAGTCCGGAGAGAAGGCCCTAAGCTTTGAAGGATAAAATATCATAATTATGAATAATTGCAGAGCTCAGAAAACACTTCCAAGGCCAACATAGTCAAAAGTCAAAGGCTACTAGTCTCAAAGTTCTTGGCATTTCACCAGGAAATGCCATCCCCGTGTAGAGCCACTGTTAGGGTCCTATAATAATAGGATTCATAATTTTTGAATTGACTTTGATTAATCTTGTAATATGTACATACTTTTCTTTTTGCAAATTGTTTTCCCATATTAGAAAATAAAAAAAAATGTAAAGAGGGTAAAAGTCATAAAAAAAAAATCAAAGGATTTAAAAGAAAAATATAAAAAAGAATAGAAAAAATGGACCCCAAACAAAAAAGAGATAAGAATAAGACATGAAACTAATGCAAGTGAAAATATCACTACTAGTTACTTTTTACTATAAAAATAAATGATTATGTGCAGCTTGTTCAAAATGCCATAATCCATGATGAGTTAAATAGCTTAATCTTAACTTTTCATGCTTTGAAATTTCATGTTGATAGATAGAGAATAAATATCCTGCCAAATAGTTTAATCTTGGTAGATTAGTAGTTAGGTAGATAATAAATAAGGATCTCAATAACTTAATTTGAGCCCTTGGAAGAAAGAAGGATAGAATTAGTTAGTTTGATGTTTTAAAAGAAAAATGAATAAGGGATTGCAAACTCAAATGCACCCAAGTAAAATGAAGAAAAAATGTTATGATAGCATAAGGGTATGCAGAAGCAGTTTTTAAAATCATGGATAAAGCAGAACTTGGTTAATTCATTCACTAACTTCCTTCAAATGGTCATCTCCCTTGTACATACTTTGCTTTCTGCAAATTGTTTTCCCATATTAAGAAACAAAAAAAAAATGTAAAGAGGGTAAAAGTCCTAAAAGAAAAATCAAAGGACTTGAAAGAAAAATATCAAAAAGAATAGAAAAAATGGACCCCAAACAAAAAATAGATAAGAATAAGACATGAAACTAATGCAAGTCAAAATGTCACTACTAGTTACTTTTTACTATAAAAATAAATGATTATGTGCAGCTTGTTCAAAATGCCATAATCCATGATGAGTTAAATAGCTTAATCTTAACTTTTCATGCTTTGAAATTTCATGTTGATAGATAGAGAATAAATATCCTGCCAAACAGATTAATCTTGGTAGATGAGTAGTTAGGTAGAGAATAAATAAGGATCTTAATAGCTTAAGCTGAGCCCTTGGAAGAAATAAGGATAGAATTAGTTAGTTTGATGTTTTAAAAGAAAAATTAACAAGGGATTGCAAGCTCAAATGCACCCAAGTAAAATGAAGAAAAAATGTTATGATAGCATAAGGGTAGGCAGAAGCAGTTTTTAAAATCATGGATAAAGCAGAACTTGGTTAATTCATTCACTAACTTCCTTCAAATGGTCATCTCCTTTGTAAAAATACTTCATTCCTTACATTTTGATGATTTCTCCTTCATTTTCCCTTTTCCCATCATCATTTAGTTTCACTCACAAAAACCCCTTTTCCTAAGTGTAAAACTCATTATACTTAAGGAAAGTAAAAATTTGACTAATTCCCCTTTACTCTAAAAAATACCCAAAAAACCCAACAAAACATTTTTATCCTAAGTTTTAATATAAATATATTATACTGAGACTCTTAACAAGTTATCCCTTTATTCTGTTTTACATTAAACTTAGCTTATTCTTTTTTATTAAATATTAACTTTACATATTAGATCCCTATTAAAACTTTATATCTCGTATTATATTTAATTTATTTTTATATTATCCCAAACCCATACTTTAATTTAACCTATGGTTTATTATTCCCCATGTGAATATTATCCACACTCCCATAGGTTAAAATTATCCCTTTGTACAAATGTCCTACCTATCCTAAACACATACATCCATTTCATTTGTTAATAACACTATACCCACATATTCTATTTTCATATATAAACTATATGTTAAAACTATTTTTTAATATATAATCCATTCACACCGCATAAAGATATCCCGGGCCCCACGCCCATTACCCCACAACTTCACCATAAAATATCGACCATTCGCTCCATTTCATCAGATTTGACAGTGCAAATCTCCCATCACGAATTAAATTGCACAATCAATAACCAAATTGAAACTTGCGATAAAGGTTGTTTTGAACCTTTATCTCTCCTCCACGCATCGCAATTTTGTTGGATCACATCAATTCAACGAAAACCATCTACAACCTTTCGCTGTTGTGAAAACCATTGGCGGTAATATCCTCCCCCACACCTAAACCATTTGTAATTTGAAATGACTAGTAGTTAATGCATTCACTATTCACTAAAACTGCTTATAAGCTCCCCAAATGCATTCGTTTCAAACCTCTGTTACCGTTTTCTGCACTTAAAACCTCTCCAAAACGAGAAAAATAAGCTATCGCCCATGTTTTACCTTGAAAAAACAACAGAATTCATCATAATCAATTGCTACAATCGCTGAGAAGCCTCCAGACTTCATATAAAGACCAGAAGAAGCTTTTGAAAGCTTTCAAAACCCCAACAAACCCTTCTCCACAACGAATTTCTAAATTTTTACAGGTATTCTTTAGAAAAAGAGTCCTATCCATCCATCTGAAAAGAACTATATTGTTGATTGAAGCCTTACCAGCCAGTTTGCCTAAAAGCATACCTATTTGCTTCAAAAATTCTTCAGATAGACAAAACCTTGAATAAATTTTTAGTTTCTAGAAGCTGTGACCTATTTTAGAACAATTTTGAAGTGAATTTACCCATCTGTAGACCTAAAAATCCCTCTGAGATATCCTAAGCCTTTTCTACAGTACTCAGAAGCCCTCTATTACAAAATTTGATGTTTTATGATTGTTCTATTACATAAATTTCACTGATAACCCTTGATATTTTCTGTTAAAGCTATAAGGTCAAGAAAAATGCATTATTTTGATATAGAATTGCCAGTTTTAGTCAAAATGATCAGAAGTAGCCTTTTGCAGTCCAAGATAGAACCTCTGTCATATTTAAAAATCCTTCTGTAAAAATTTTAATCTTACAGAAGTGTGTCACAAACCTAAAGTTCAGAGTTTTTAAGATCAAAAGCGTTAAATTGATAGAGCAAACCTATAAATGGCATCCAAAATCACAATTGTAATCAACCCTCTACAACCTCTTGTTGTAGATGTAGAACATACTCCCTTGGCAAATGTAGACTTCCAAATCACAGATCCTATGATTGAGTTTAACCTCCTTGAGTTCCACTGGTGGAGCTAAGAGAAATCCTTGGACCAAGTAGATGATGTGCTTATTTGGGAATCAAATTTGCCCAATTATGTTGTTCCTCACACCCATAAATTCCCATCAGCCATCATATTATGCCAATCTCATTATTCTCCAGATTAGAGAGCTATTGTCAATTCTAAAAAATAAATTTTTTTTATCATAACAATTGAATCTATAAACCAGATGCTTCAATTTCAGCTTGAGCCTAATGCAGTTCCTTTATCTATTGAAGCTCTCAGAAAGTTCTATTTGGAGTTGTATTTTCCCAAAAGATTCCAAAATTTTCAAACCTTCATGCCCTCCTATGTGGAAATCCCCAAGCTCAACCCTCCATATTCCTCTTCTAAATTCCCAGAAGGAACTAGACACATTATTTCCATGTTGTCTTTATACTTGGATGTTAATATGAATCTTAATTCTAAGCATATGAAAAAATACCACTTTAGTTGTGCATAACCAACAACCCTAATATAAGAGATGGCTGCCAATATCTTCAGATCTGCAGTTAGGTGATCAAGATAAATGCTGCAGAAATCTAGATCTATGCATTAGAAGACATTAAACCGGTGAAAAAACAATATTTACTCCATGCATCCAATAGACAAGACAAGAATATGTTGAATGAATTTTTTATTAATGGTACCTGGGAGGAAAACACAGGAGGGTGTTCCCAGTTCTCCTCAATTGGATGGGTTCTTGTAAGTTCTCATCACTTTAGATCTAAAATTCCTCTCTCTTGATGGTGTAGAAAACCCAGACAAATATGGTAGCAAAATATGACTATGATCGTGGATAAATAGTCAGACCAAAAGTATAGATCCAGAGTGATCTTTAGGCAAAAAAAGGTGGTAAATGAATGGGAAACCCCTTCTATTTATAACAAAATATTGAGTTAGTCTAGATATTGGTGCATAATTAAAATATTATTAACCAAATCAAGATCCAACTTTTATGGAATATTTTATTATATTTGTTGGAGGGAAAATGAATTTGACTTGGGTCAAATCCCTTTATTTGTAAATAATAAATAAATAAATGATTTGTTTATCATTTTAAGGATGTGGTTGGGTAATAATCAAATAAATAATGATTTATTTAATTATTTAAGGGTGATTTAGTCATATTCAACAAATAATATTATTTAAATAAGGTTTAAATAATTATTCTTAGGAAATAATAAGATAAATAATGATTTATCTAATTAATTTCTCTGTTTTGGGTTAAATATAACCACGAATATTAATTAAATTGTTGTTTAACTAATTATTCCTTGAGGAGAATCAAACAAATGTAGATTTATTTAATATTTCTTCATGGGGTTTCCTGCTTAGATCATAAACAACTTAATAAAGGTGGTTTACTAAGTTATTTTTCATAGTGAATGCAATTTTACTTAGGGTAAAATTGGTCTTACATGGTGTACTTGGGTTCATCTAATAATAATGGGTTAGATGACCAAAAAATGGTGTAATAGATTTCCCCCCAGCATGCGAGCGTTAGGAGCTAATCATATGACTGAAGTACGTTGTAAGAACTCAATCACTAGACATCGAAGGGGAAGTCAAAGAGAGAGAAGTATAAGGTAGACCAAAGTGCTGAAATAACTAGACCCTAAGGAGGCGATACTTACAGGTGCAGCAAGTCTCTTTGATGAGTGAGTACCTGTGCTATAGGTGGCGGGGGAGGCATACCTATGCCCGTCGAGGAAAAGTACAAAAAATAAGGTGTCCAATAAACAAAGGGAATGAACAATATAGTACATGCTAGCATAAACATGAGCCAGATAAACAACACAATAATGAATCCCACATACATATTGTACCTGGGATAACAGCCAGGACTTGTACAATTATATATGAGTACATGAGATATATAAATACAACCCAGATGCCCCTGAAAATAGGAAAGGGCTCTAAAAATCTGACTGATACATGAAAACAAAAAGGCGTTGCAAGCGGTTGAGGCCGACATCATCAAATGTATGGAGCTGCATCAAAGGCTGTAATGAAAAGGTCATCCGAGTATGTGGGGGGATACCTGTAGTGCCACCCCCTCATGAGGGTTGAGACATCTCACACACACTTGGGAATCACTGATATCAGCTGCTGCATCACTGAACCATCAAGTATATGGATCTCGATCATGTTGAAAGGAGCTGGAGCTGAGAAACAATCAAGTCAAAGGGAAATAAGGAGTCCCTTTTCCTGATCTGAGGCACCGAACAAGAGTGGAAGTTGGAACCAAGGTACACCACCCTCTAGACCTATCTTCTAGAATGAATGAGCTGATGTCGACAGAAGGAGGTCCGCCATAGGTGAGGCAATAAGGGATCCTCAACTAAGGCACAAGAGAAAATAGTAAAGCGAATGACAAACTAACACCAATGATGATGATGAAATGGGGGGTACTGAGTAGCGAATAGACGACTTCCCTTGTTAGAGCATAAAGGGCATGGATGACCTGACAGCGACTGACACAATATCATGAGGGATAGGGGATAGTGTGACTGAAGGCCATAATGTGCGACATCAGAGTGGGACCAAGCAATGAAGGATGGAGGACTATAGCGGGATGCAAAGGGACTTGGGATAGACTCCATGAATGCAATGATGACTCAACTCGAATTCTCTAAACAAGGGTGACTCGATGGTTCTGCCAAACAAAAAAGGTCCAATGGGGACAATAAAAACATGAGTAAAAGATGGTAACACATGACAAAAGTCGACACGAGCATGGACAAGTATGGAGGCAAAGTGGTGCCTCTAGTACGAGTGTTGCAAGTGAAGAAATTTTATTTTGAGGAGGGGTGAAGTGAGGCTTATTGGAAAAAAATTGTCCTAGTGAAGTATCAAATCACCAAAAACTAACAGATACCCATTTGAGGGCTAGCTGAGAGCTTTCCAACGACATAGACAGTTTGGTAAACGGAGCTACAATTTGGCCACAACAGGTGAAAGAAAAAACAGGGGTTTCTCTTTTAATAAGGCATTTTCCCTCCAAATTCACTCATTTGCATGTGGAGTTGTGGTGAATGCAGAGAGGAGAGAAGGCCCTAAATCTTGTGGAGATCGTAGCGGACAAACCGACCGTTGGAATTGAGATCCGTCAGTTGCAGGTAAGAGGCCTAACCCTACTCTTTCCTTTCAGTGAATTGAAAGTTTATATTAGGTCCCTAGGGCTCAAGAACAGACCCTTGATCCTCTTCACGGCTGGGTTGCACTTTTTGGGGCAAAAATTGCGACCTGGGTAGTAGTTGTTGAGCAAAAAATTGCGACCTATCCCAGGTTTGGGCCTGAAAAGTGCGACCTGTCAGGGAGGGGTTTTTCTGTGCTTTTTTTTGGCTGAGTACTGGGTTTTTATGATGAGATACAGTATTTCCTATCTGTATACTGACAAATATGATGGTTTTGTGCAGATATGGTAGAATTATGGATCAACTGGAGAGAGAGAGACCTGGGTGCATTACGGTCAGAGATCTGGGAGGATCAAGGTGTCCGCATTGCACTGGCCAGGTTTGGGGTTCTGAAGTTTGTGCAGAACCCTTTGATGAGAGCTGGAGATCCCTTATTGGCCCGGATTGTTAGATATTGGGACCTGGACCATGAGGTATTTATAGTGCAGCGACACATGATCGAGTTAACGGTCTAGGATATATATTTCCTGACTGGTCTCCCACCACTTGGGATGGTAGAGAATACTCAACTATTACCGTGGGGGCAGAATATCATAGATTTTGTAGAGCGCCATTGTCGACCAGGTCTCCAAGTCAAGGGGACTCGGATACCCCTTGGGGATTTGGAGAGGTTAGAGACCCCTGCTATGGCCGCAGCGATGATGCGGATCTTGGGCAACTTGGCACTCCATCACATCACTAGAGGGCAGATGATGACTGTGGAAAGTGTTTTGAGTGGGACCTACTATGGGTGGGCCCAGATGATGCCGTTTTCATTGAAACGACAATTGTCTCTATGCAAGCGGTAAGTGAACCATGACTGTGCATATGGTACAGTTTTGTGCTCGTTCTTCTTTGAGAAGATCCTGACCCTTCGACCTCGCATACAGCTCCAAGATGGGGGCCCAAGAGAGCCTAGGATGCACAGGTGGGGGCGACTACTGTGAAAAGGAGGAGGTGGGGCAGTTGGATAGGTGTTCCGACTCAAGTTCTTTGCTCATTGGGATCATATGCCACTGTATATAGATGACTATCCCTATAGTGGGATGAGTTATTGTGGGGACCCAGATTTGCCACTGTCGCCTGGTCGAATATAGGGGGCCCGATGGTAAGTGAAAAATTTCTAATATTTTATGTGCATGTAAAGGTCTAGAATATTGTATGTGGTACTGATTATTTCACTTTTGGTATGCAGATACATCACCGGGAAAACTGACCGAATATATGGGATGACCTGTAGTATCGGGGATCGCAGGACCTAGTGGAGCGAGGGTGTAGAAAAATGAGGATGTTGCAGCCCTCATAGAGGACATCCATCAAAGATGTGAGAGTCTTCTGACCGGTGTTTCAGAGTGCGAAACTAGTACATAGAGCCATGTATTGGTCTACCTTCTAAGTGGCGAGGCGTCATGCGGCACATGGCGATGGCCGGATAGGGTATGCATGATCTACGAGCTACGGGAGTAGAGCCATTGGCTCGGGATCCTCCAGATAGTGATTAGTGTGTAGGGGCAGGTGGTGCCCCTAGTCTTGAGTTTTGTAACATGCTATGGGCATGTCATATGTATCAGAGTGGATGGACTCTAAAACATTTTATATGACACATATTATGGATATGTATCGTTTTGATATTTTTATGTTACTGTCTTGTGTTAAATGCGTGTGCTAAATTCCAATATAAAATATGGTTTGCAATGCTATCTACATAGTGATTTTTTTCTCTAAGTACATGACTGAATGTAATGATTTCAAATTCACGCATCAAAAGCTTCACTCGTAAATATCTTCTAAAAAGGATAGGATTATGCACACGATAGACACCATTCAATTGCATGACGAGAAGCAGGGAATCTAAACAAACATGAAGGTGGAGGATGCGATGTGAAAGGGAATTAGCTAATAAACCTCGTACTGCATCATATTCGGCCTGGTTATTGGTAGCAGTACCAATGCATACCCCATTCGAGAGAACAAGGGAGTGCAAGGAGGTAAAAATGGCCCAACCTGCCAAGGCTAGATTCTTGGAGTAGTGACTTGCACCATTAGCAAAACCGATATAAGGTGTCGACAGAAATGTACATATGAAAGGTGCCACAAGACAATAAATGGGAGGATGATGAACAATGCTGGAAACCTGAGCGCAAATTAGAAATCGAACGCACTCTGCGGGAGGGAGTGATCTGGGTAAGATGTCTACTACTCACACACCGACAATGAGGTGGAGTGTGGGAGCTATCAAAGTGTAGATTGTGCTGAGATCACGAAGGTCACCATAGGCATGGGTGGTGCTATCTCGTTTATGGGCGGGAAAGATGAAGTCAGGGGTGGCCATGGCTTCCATGATGTCATCATCGCAATAGAAGATGGAGTGATTGGAGGAAGGGAGACCACATGACGAGGTGAATCTACCTAACTCATAATCATGAGAAAAAAGGTTCACATGCACATCGTCATGGGGGATGACGGAAGAACAAGCAGATAAGGGATCTACTGATGTTGAGCCCAGGGTGATCGCTGAAGGGAGGTCAAGGGAAACAACAGGGGAAGATTCGTAGGGAGCTACTACCCAGGGTCTCATGGATGATGAAAGGTAGAGGATGGTGGCCGTAGGCTCCTTCATCTCAACATCAGGATGGGGAATGTCAATGGGAGCGGGTAAATCCTCAGTCTAGCCTGCAGCATACTACGCAAGTACAGGAGAGGCGGATTGGTTTTGTTCAATCTCGTACTCTTGAACTACCTCTAACAAGGCGCGGTAATGCATAAGGCAGGGAAAATCGTGAGAATAATGGCCATGGAGATCACACAATGCACAAGGTTGGTTAGTGTGAATAGTTTTAGGATTCTTAGTTGCAGTCAAGGAAGAAATAGAGGCTTCAGAGACCGTAGACTCAGGGAATGCAACTTTAACCATGGGCTTGATATGGGGTAGTTTAGGACAGTTATGGGTGGCATGGACGATGACATCACACAAAGCACAGGGCTTTGCAAGTGGGGGAGGTGCAGGGTCCGTCAGGGCAGGCTTGTCCTTGGAGGCCCTCTTGCGAGCTTTGCCCTTCTTACCTGAAGCGGTCGCAATAGGAGGTGGTTCCTGTTGAGGTGGTTGAGGCACTATTGTAGCAGGAGAAGTCATGGGGACCGATTGAACCAGGGTCAAAGAAATATAAGGTTTAGGTTGACCTGGTGGCGTAGTGGCTGGAGGACCAAGATACCAGATGGGAATCCTAGGGGTCAAGTTAGGAAGAGAGAGGGTGGCCATGACAAGTGCCGTATAGACTCCTAGTGGGGGAGCTAGGAATGATATCTGAGCAGAGGGGTAATGGCCAGGCGGGACGGCTCCTAAATGGTTAAGGCCTGGAGGAACTGTTCTAGGAGGGTAAGGAGACTCATGAGTACCAATTGAAGGGCCAAGAGGAGGAGGTATAGAAGGCTGAATCAAAGGGATTGGAGAAGGTTGCGGAGGGAAAGGAGGTTATTGACTAGCCGAGGTGGACCATTTGAGGGCGGCCCGAGACGATTGCATCATGCAAACATTCGATGAGATAGATTTAGAGACAGGAGGAGGAAGACCAGGGAATGTACCAAGAAATGAGGAGTCTTTGTATACTCCGAGTGAAACACTGGTCCAAGGATTGACGATTTGCTTGTTGGCCACCAAAAATATAGTGGAATCAAGGGAGGTTTGAGACTTCGGTTCGTAATATGTCAATTGGTCAATGGTGACTATCTTTCTGTTATGAGGGAAGGACATCTTGCGGTGGACAGTGGAAGGGACAACAGACATCGCATAAGTGTAGCTACGACCCAATAGAATGTTGTAATCCAAGGGGGCATCTATGACTTCTACGTCAACGCAAACAGTCTTGCTCGCAAGAGTAATAGGACAATTTCGAAATAAGCCAATGGGCTACGAGGCATGGCCATCCCACGCTCAGGGAGTGATCATGGAAGGAGCCAACTCAGATGATCTGAGTTGCTTCCGAACCGAAGCAGACATCACATAGGTGGATGCCCCCTCATCAATAATGCACAGGGAAATGTTAGCGTTCTAGATTTTGACTGGGATTTGGAAGGTGACGGAAGTGGGGAGAGGAGGATGTTCTGACCGATCAACATCAAAGACAATCAATTGATCATCGGAAGGATCTACAACACCCATGGCAGATAGTAGTGATTTTCGTTGTGAAGGGCATAACTGGAGGAGTTCCAGCATTGAAATGGTAGCAGGGGATTGTGCCAAATCATCTACTATGCTATACGAATAGGCAACTTTGCTAGAAGAAGAATTTCAGCAGAGTGGTCCCTTAGGGATCTTGGTATAAACCTCTGCCTTAGGATGAGGGATCTGTAAGGGACCATTAGGTGTTGAAAGAGGCTCTGTAGAGACGGAAGGAGGTAGCTCGGGGACAAAATTAGTGGGAGGCTTGTTGTACTGACGGGAATGAGTCTAAAGATTGATGTCTATGGTTGGACTTTGATCAGAGTTCATCATGAGAATCTGGTAATCAGAGGTACCAGATGGAAGAGGTTGAGTGGTCACCTGTCTTTGAGGTGGTTGGGTAGCCACAAATCCTTGTTGAGGGAAAGGATTATTAAGCACAGCCGGTTGGCTTGGTGCAGCACTAGGAGGGACAGAAGGGGAGGCTTGCTGTCCTCACAATGTTACTTGAGACTCCCATAACTTCCTCATTTGTGGTAAAAGAGGACAATCATGTGTGTAATGGCCATAAACACCACAACAAGAACAAGGCTTATTCGTGTGAATAGGCCTGTCCTGCTTGCGTTGGGTGCCCTGTTGCTGGTTAGCAGTGTTAGGAGCATTATTTTGAGGATTAAGTCCAACATTACTAGGAGCAGACTGATTTTGAGTGCCTTTCCTCTTCTTTTTGGAGGGAGGAGGATTAGTCGTGCCCTGCTATGCATACACGTACCCCTGAGGGGGCAGTGGCTGTTGTTGTAGGGGTTGAGAAGGCAAGGGAGGGGGAGGTGATAATGTTGGAGGAGTAGGAGCACTAGGCTGTGGATACAGATAATAAGGAGGTTGGGTAATAGTGTGGTAAATAGGAGGTTTGGAAAAAAGAGGAGGTATGCTGTATCCTGGATATGTGCTACCGGGAGGGGGAAAAGTGTAGGAGGTGCTGGCCCCCCATAAGGAAAACCATAGCCCATGGAGGTTGAGCATACATATTAGAGAGAGCTCCAACGATACCATCAACAGTGTGAGATGCCCCTGGTGTGTTGGCACCATCAGGCCTGGGAAGAGTAGGTAGAATGGTATAAACACAACCCGATTGAGTGTAGAGTAGGTCATATTTTAATGCAATTTGGAGAGCGGCTTCTTTGGTTTGAGGAAAGTGCGATGTGACATCTTTTCTGATAGGTGGAAAGAGAGATATAAGGAACCAGTCCATGTAGACACGGTCTTCAAATTTAAGGGCTCGACATAGGCTCTTTCTTCTCTACCATTCCTTGACATCGTTAGATAGGTGGGTCATAGACGATTTACGGAAAGAAGTCAAGAGTTTGGTACCAGTGTCATAACAAAGTGGAAGCTGGAAGTAAGATAGAAAAGCCCGGGTAAGAGTCGCAAAGGTGGTATGAGAGGAAGGGGCCTAATCAACATACCACTTAGAAGCTTCACCTATAAGCGTTTGTTGAAACAATTGAAGACGAACATAGTTGTTGGTAATGGAGTTAGATGAACACCACATGTGGAAATATCGAACATGATTTGAAGGATATTCTCTAGCAAGGCCTTCAAACTTTGGGAAGTCGAAAGGGATCTTTGTCGACATGGAAAGCCAACTAGCGTCATGGTGTATAGGGTCATTTATCATCTGGTCAAAATCGGGGAGGCTGAGGCTTGCCATGAAGGGGAGCAAGGGCGCAGATGGGGTAGTGTCCATTGCGGTCCCACTAGTGGTATTACTGGCATGAGGGCCGAGGTTACCACTAGCATTAGGTCTTGCACCAAACATGGTGAAGGTGTTAGGGGGAGAACCCAAAGGACCAGAAGAAGAGTCGGTGTGTGAACTCGGTGGAGGACTAACTCGAATACTACGCAGAGGAGTAAGTCTTCCTACCAGAAACTGAGGATGAAGACCAAGAAGTCTCCAGGATAAATGCCTTGGTGGTGCAATGATGATGACACAAACATGACACGAAGGAAAAAGAGACTGACAAGGGCAGGGAGGTGCAGGATCAACTGATTACAATGTCGAAATAAGGGCAGAGAGGTGCAGGATCAATTGATTTAAATGTTTTAGAGTCTTTGCTTGGAGGTGTTAACCAAGCCCTTTTTTTCTTAGGGTGTGTGTGTGAAGTGTGTAAATTTTAATTTTTAAACCCAGCCGTTTGTAGAGAAAAATAAAAAGTGTGTTCTATAGCTGCAAATAAACCTACAAATGACAGTATATAAACCTGCAAAAATAGAAAATAAACAGCTAATAATGCAATAATATAAAACCAAGGAGGGCCTCTCAAAAAATAGTCTTTAGGTGAGTAAAAAAATAATCAAAACACACTAAAATGGCCAATAGATCTAAGGTCAGGAGGGACAAGGATCTAAAGAACAAAATCTGCTGGAAAGTGGTGCAAAAAACAACAACAAATCAGAGGAAAAATTGTTGTAAAAAGAGGCGGCGAAAGGATATCTCTAGGAGGGAAACAGAGTGAACCCTAGAGGAAAACCCAAACAAAGCTAAATGAGGTGATTTGGATGGATAACACGCCAATCTGAAGCGAATCTAAAGGTGAGGTATTAGATCTGAAAAAAGGTTAAAGACTTTGAAATTTCAGACAAGCAAAAACTCTTCCACAAGAAGTGGAGGGTACTGAAGCCCTAGGGGGCTAGGTTCCCACTTATTTGAGAAAAATAGAACAAGTACAGGTCCAAAATGGGTGGATACAGAGGTCAGAAAACCCTGAACAGAGGCTCAGACAAACTCAGAAAACTTCAGAAAAATCCCTGCAAAAAATCTAGGTCGCAGTTTCTAACCTGTTTGCAGCAGAGGTCGTAGTTTTTGGGTTGATTCCTACTTCTCGAAGCTCCAGGTCACAGTTTTTGGGCCAAAAAGTGTGACCTGCACTTTCAGCACTCTCGGTGGCAGATTTAGAAAATATTGTTGTCTCAGCTGCGGTTGATGTCTGTCACCTGTGAAATAGGTCCGAAAACAGACAAAAGTTAGAATTTTTATCGTTTTAGGGTTTTATAGGTTAAAAAAAACATCAATAAAAGAAAAAGCATGGGGTTGAAGAGAAATCCTAGGGTTTGAAGTAGCTGGATATGAACAGATCAGAAAAAATACAGAGGTCGTAATCGTAAACCCATGTGGAGTCGCCAGTTGTTAGTATGAATCTTAATTCTAAACGTACAAAAAAAGACCACTTTAGTTGTGCATAACCAACAACCCTAACAACAGAGATGGCTTCCAATATCTTCATATCTGTAGTTAGGTGATCAAGATAAATGATGCAAAAATCTAGATCTATGCATTATAAGACATTAAACAGTAGAAAAAACAAGATTTACTACATGCATCCAATAGACAAGACAAGAATATGTTGAATGAATTTTGTATTAATGGAACCTGGGAGGAAAACATAGGAGGGTGTTCCCAGTTCTCCTCAATGGGATGGGTTCTTGTAAGTCCTCAGCACTTCAGATCTAAAATTCCTCTCTCTTGATGGTGTATAAAACTCAGACAAAAATGGTAGCAAAATATGACTATGATGCTGGATCAATAATCAGACCAAAAGTATAGATCTAGAGTGATATTTAGGCAACAAAAGGTGGTAAATTAATGGGAAAAACATTTCTACTTATAAAAAAATATTGAGTTAGTCTAGATATTGGTGCATAATTAAAATACTATTAACCAAATCAAGATCCAACTTTTATGGAATATTTTATTATATTTGTCGGAGGGAAAAGGAATTTGACTTGGGTCAAATCCCTTTATTTGTAAATAATAAATAAATATAGGATTTATTTATCATTTTAAGGATGTGGTTGGATATTTCATAGATGAGCATATTGATGCATCAATACTTGGTTTCCTATCCATTTTTGTACCTGGTCATCCCCCTACAGTCTTCTACAATTTTTCCCAGTATATTACTGATAGCATACATGAAAAACTTATCAAATTACCTACTGAAGGTGTCTTTAGGTATACTTCATTTATTTTCCACATGTTCCTTTAATTTTAGTCATACAATTTCCTGATAACTCTTCAAAAGATAGATGTAGAAGGAAATCCACAGTCTGTTATTTTCTGGACCTCCTTGATCATAAAGGAGTCAAATGAGTTTACTTATACACACTTTACAGATTGTTTCATCCATCCATTGGTCAATATACTAAATAACAGTGTTCAGCCTAGGATCAGTAATGCGATCAAGAAGGCTTTATAGTTGTCTGAATAGAGCAGGACAGGTGGTTGGTATTTATGCCAAAATCACACTGAAATCAGAGTTTATGGGACAACCCTCGTTCCTTACAAGTTGCCAAAATATTTACCTATGAGTTTGTTTTCTTTAGAATATATAAGACAAATTTTGAATTCAGATTATGTAAATTTCTTGGCTACAAAGAAGAAAACCCAGTTTAAACTGAAGAACCAAGTGGGTCCATTCATATGTAATAACAGAGAAGCAGGTGCAGAGGAAGAAAAACAGTTATTAGAGTACAAATTTAGCAAAAGTTTTCTTTGGTATTATGATCCTTATGGTATAATCCGTAAAATGATAGTTAAATGTAAGTTGACTCCATACATTCATTGAGAAATTTTCAAACCAGACATAATGGTTAGAAAATACACTGGTAGAAACTCATAAGCAAAGTGATACTAGTCACATTTTGCAGAATCCAGCTTAGGAAGACAGAAGCATGAAAAAAAACAGGGAAGAAGGCTCTTACGCTGTTGAAACTACCACAGAAACAAAGTTCCAACTCAGGTACAACAAGAAACCAATGATTAATCCTGCAGACAAATAAAAAGAGATAGTTGAGGTCATAGATACAGAGATTCTAGAAAAAGACATTGTGCCTCCCACAGTGATTGAAAATGAACAACAACCTACCACTTCCAAGACACAGTTGATCCAAAAATAGCATAGTGTAGAAGTACCATCATCAAAACAGACAGAGGAAAAAGATATGTACATCAAGGAAAGTTATAAAGAGATTAAGGCTAAAAATGAGTAAATAAAAAATGAAATTTATTCGCAATACTTAAATTAGACTCCTGGCATACAAAACAGGTTGCTTTCAGCCTTTGATTACAAGAACAAGAAATTGCTGATGACAGTGCTTCAACCCATAGTGAAAACTCCTAAAACAACATTTGATTATAACAAGGTTGATTTTGAAGTTCCAGTCTAGGACATTCATCCCCTAGACCAAAATGAATTCCATAAACAGAGTTTAGATATGCTTTATTCCACAATGACTACAAAACCAATGAGCGCTCAAAAGCTTAAAAATACTTTGATAAATGTAAGAGATCAACTTAAAGTTGAAAAAGCTTCTGCATATGCCAAGGATACCAAAATCAAATCCTTGGAGGAGTTAGTAATTGAGGTGGGTTATGATCCTAATAATGTAAAAGTTGTAGGGGAGATAATAAAAAATAAGAATACTGATATTGCTGCACTTAATAAATAGTTGAAATTACCTCCTATAGAGCATCCACAGGCTAAGGATATTTTACATGAATCTAATCAAAAGGATGAGATGATGAGTCTCATATTGCAGGTAACATCCCAGATTAAAGAGATGGATATTGAGATGGAAAAATTGGTCCAAGAAAAAGAAGTTACCAAAGCATAAGAAGTCCCTCCTACTGTAATTCCTATATTTACAACAGCAGTGCCATCTACTATAGTAGAAGATTTAGCTCCAAAGGTTCCATTGGCTACAACATTGCCAGTAACTTCATCAACAACTTTTGCCACTGAATCTTCCACTTCAACAGTCCAGCAATCAGATGAGGCCAACAAATTGGCAAAGGCAATGCAGGACATGTCAATACAAACCAATTAAACAAACAGGTTAAAGGAACAGATTAAAAATTTGGATGATGTCAAAAATCTTGCACAAATTAATGCGAAGACTAAAGAGAAAAAGGCTAAAAGGTTGAGTGAATGATTAAATAAGTTGGAAACAGAGTTGAATTTGAAAGAACCAATGGCACATATTAAAAATCAATTATGGTCAAATATCATTGAATCAGTCAATGATACTTGGCTATCAATACAAGTGATTTATGAACATAATTATTTACTGAAAGCAGCAAAAGAAGAAATACAAAAGACCAAAGAGGAGTTAGGTACAAAACCCGAAGAGGCACTGGAAATTATCAAATTCCTCAATTCCAAATATAAACAAGAATTGGATAAAATTGGAATAATAGATAGAACATAAACCATACTTGAGGTAAGAAAGGTAGTTTACAAAAAGAACTTGATGAAAGAATTAGAAGAAAAGTGCCAAAACATGAATATGGCAATCACAAGATTCACGGTAAAATTTGATATTTTGAGGCAAAAGGGACTTCCAAATATTCTTGTGATCAATGATAAATTGATGAAACAATAAGATTATAACAAAAATATCATAGAATTTGCTAAAGAACAGGTAAACAAATTAGGTTGGCAAGGAATCCCAACAGGGAAAGTTTTGCATAAAAGTATTGAAAATCTTCTTTACTTGCAGCATGAAGTAAAACGCCTTTTTTTTTATCAGACCAACATTTTCAAAATACACTGAAGCTGATGAAAAATTCAAAAAACTAATGAAAATCAAATTTCCAGAAGATGAGTTCTGGGAAAAGTTAACATATTTGCTACAAAATCAAATTACAGTGAGGAAAGACCAATAAAAGATTAAAAACAAAGTTGTTGTTTTTACTTCAACAATAAACAAATTTCAGCAGTAAAACAGTTTTTCAGCAGTCAAAGAGTATCAGTTGAAAGTGTATTAGATGAAAGATGAAGATCAAAACATATTGAAGGTAAAACTGCCAACGTGAGGGACACCTCAGTTGTCTAGTTGCAACCCAAATCCAAACAACAAGCTATTTAATTTCAATAAATAGGACAGCTAGCAATTAGTTTTGCAATTGTCACTACCTTCTTGCAAGAAGATATTTTATTTTCCAAGAAAAATTCCTAAGATTGTTCTAGGATATTTTGTACTAGTTTTTGTATAAATACTTCATCATTTGAAGTATTGAGTGTGGATTAATTGCTGAACATTTCTATAGTTGTAACATTCTGAACCGAAGGGTTTTTTTGTATCAAGTTCAAGTCAGCAGACTGGATCACATGAAATAAAGCATCATATTACAAGACTCATGTGTTGGGCCATTGCAGTGAAGTATTTCACTTGTCATTTTGTGAAATTTTCTTATGTTTTCCATCCACTCCTAAATGTGTTCTAAATTTTAATTTGAAATTAGGAATTGCTATTTCAAAATTTGTTAAAAGCACCCCGTTATTGATTGATTTTCATTTAAATGTTTTCTACTAATATCCAGACCAGGGAACCCTTAATTTTTCCTTGATTTCGATTGACCTTTACCTTTTCACTCCTTATCTGGAATTAAGAACCCTTAATTTCTCTTTATCCCGATTAAAAACATTTGACCATTAGCCTTTGAAGATCTGGAGTGACTCTGCTATCTTGCCCTATGAACATTTACCTTTAGACCTTGTTCCTGATCTGACTGCTTGACACATTGACTCCATCTTCCCAATGGAAAAAAGATCTATATCTATCCATCTGAGTAAGTGATTTTCCCACCAAACCAAATCAAAATCCCAAAACCAATTTTCCCTATATAACTCGCCTAAAATCATATATAAAAACAAAGTTAAATCTTATAGAGAGAGCCCTCTCTAAGCATTAGGAAGGCTAGATCCTAAAGCTTAAAAGTAGGTTTGTGGTTATCTCTAATATTCTTTAAACTATAATAAAAAATCTCACAAATTTGAGAATTATTAGAGTGATAACAAACCCAACAATGTAACATAAGTTAGGAGATTTCTGGGAGCAACCAAATATTGGAGAAAATTTATAGCTAACTTCTCACTAATTGCAACACCATTACATGCCTTGACAAGTGTGAAACATGTCTTTCAGTGGGGAGGCAAGAAACAAAAATCCTTCGGTACATTGAAAGATAAAATCAATACAACACCAATTCTAGAACTTCCAAATCTTAAGCAGCTATTTGAGATTCAAACCGATGCAAGTGATTATGCCATGGGAGCAATTTTGATGTAGCACAGTAAGCCTATTTTTTATCATTCTAAAACCTTTACAAATGTAGTAATTAACTATCCAACTTATTATAAAGAGTTGTATGATTTGGTATAAAGCGTGAAAAAGTGGAAGCACTATTTGATGGGTAAAGAAACGATTATTCATATTGACCATCAACCTTTGCAATATTTACAATCATAAACCAAGATAGAAAGAGATATACATTTAAGGTGGATGAGATTCCTACAACAATTTCATTTATTAATTAGGTACAAGAAAGCTATATACAAAAAATTTGATGATATGTTATCAAGGCCTATTGTTAATGCATCTATCACTCTTAAGCATAACGTGATCATACATGACATTTATATTGAACATTATGCTCAAGATGACAATTTTAAAGATGATTATGCAAATTTGATGCAAGGAAATCATGTTGAAGAGTTGGATTATCATGTTCATAACCATTTGTTGTATAATCTTGGCAAGTTATGTGTTCCACAGGGTGAAAGAGTCAATGTTAGAAAGGAAGCCCACACTTCTCTTTTTGCTAGTCACTTTGGTGTAGGAAAAATAATTACACAAATTCGAAGGTATTGATATTGGCCTCACATGAATGAAATTGTTTCAAGATATGTAAGAGAATCTTCCATGTGTGATACTAGCAAGCTTACCAATAGGAAATTGGGTTTGTACACTCCACTTCCTATTTCTTCTCTTCCTTGGGAAAGTATTTATATGGATTTTGTAGGAGGAACACCAATGTCAAGAAAAATCATGATTATCTATATGTTTTTGTTGATCATTTAAGAAAAATGTTTATGTTGATGCCATGTAAGAAACAAGTTACAACTAAATAGACAAAAAATATGTTCTTCCAAAATGTATAAGTTCTCTTTGGGTTTCCCACTTCTATTATTTCTGATCAATATTGTCAATTTGTTGGAAAATTTTGGTCAAGTTTATGGGAACTCATGGAAACCAAGTTGAAGAAGAGGAAAAAATTTCATCCACAAATCGATGACCAAACATGAGTAGTAAACAAAATAATAGTGCATCTCCTTCATGGATATTGTGATAAGCATCCTAAACTTTTGGATGAGCATTTTCATTACATATATCATGCCTACAATCATGCCAAGAACTCTTCTATGTAAGTATCTCCGTTTGAAGCTTGTTTGAGTTATTTTCCAAAGTCTCCTTTATATTTCATACTTGGTAAATATATTGCAGTAGATGGATATAGTAATGTTGACAAAGCCAAGAATTTCATTGAACAAATTCAACTACTGCATCAAAGAGTACAAGATCAACTTGAGAAAAGCAAAGAAAAGTAGAAAGAAATGGATGGAAAGCATTGAGTTGATCATGATTTCCAAGTGGGAGAAGAAGTTTGGTTGTATATTAGAAAGGAAAGACTTCAAGGTGAAGGTAAAATTCCCAATCCAATGGAATATGGTCATTTCAAAATTTTGGAGAAGATTGGTAACAATGCTTTCTGATTAGATTTTCCACCTTATATGCAAATTTATTCCATTGTGAATGTGGAAAACTTGAGATTGTATGAGCCTCCAATGATTTATGATCATGAAGAGAATGTTAATATTCCATTTATTGAAGATTTTTCTTCTGAATATTTAGATGAGTTGTAGGAAGATACAATTTTTGACAGAGAATTAGGACTTCACGTAGAGGAAATGTGGAGTATCTTTGAGTGGGGCTCAAAGACACCATTCCAAGTAAATAAAGGTGGATTGAGATCAAGAAAGTGAGGGATATTTTCCCTCACTTGTTGAGTAAAAAAATACTTTTAGTAGTCCAAAATCTTCTAGCGGGGAGGACTGATCCAGGGGATTAAAAATATGCTAAAAAATTATTAGAAATCACTAAAAACCAATTCCAAATCATAGATCTCATTGTTATAATTCCAACGACACTTGAATCGCCTCAATCCGACACCGTATGTGAAAATTATCATGTTTTGAGCCTTTTGCGACAAACTAAAAAGTCAACTTGCAAGGTTGACTGGATAGGCCGTATAGGTGACATGGCACTGACGTCAACAGGTGATTGTGCATGTAAGAAATATAGGTGGACCAATCATGTGTTAGCACATGAAATGTCGTAAGGTAGTTTTGGCACATTTTTATTGGTTGTTTGGTTTTTAGGTGGCCCAATCATGAGGTGCCATGTGGTCCAATGGGAGGGCGCCATGTGGCCTTGAGTTTTTGTGAAAAAAATTGTTGGATTGACCGATCGGCCCGGTGAGGAATCAAACCCATGGCCTCTTGTTAACTAACCAAAAATATTACCGCCAAACTATGCGTTTGGTTCTTAATATATTATGGTTGGCAACTATATTTAATGTCAAGTCGTTGGAGCATTGGAGGAGCGGGTAGTGCATATGGCCCCAGCCCCTGGTTACAACCCTTGGTTACATGACATAACATATGACCCAACACTGAGGTGGGAGGGGCGTGGGGTTAGCCTGGACCCCAGTCCCATTCAACACCATATAACCATGACAAGAGTTACAGAGTAGGGGTTGGCGGGTGGCCCCAGCCTGTGGCCATATGGCCCTCAATGTGACCAAGGGAAGAGTGACAAAAAGTGCATGGCCTTTGCCCTGTGCCCTTAGCCACATGGAATCTTATGACGGGCACCAGGAGATAAATAATCGACGCTAAGGCCTAATGGTGTGTTTTAAACATCCGAAAGTTTTGACCTATTGCGACAGAAAATTTCTCCGAAAACACACAAAACTTTCACTCAGAAAACCTCCGAAAGGACGAGTTCATTGTCTGCTTATCCAGTTTTGTCATTTTGCAGAAAAAATAGTAGATAAATGGAGAAAGGGGCCTAACTTGGTCATTTTTAGCCTTTTTGAGCCCAAGAAGAGCCTAGACAAGGGTTTTTGGGTGTTTTGGACATAATGACAACATTATTTTTGTGATATGAGCAATGTAAACTGATGTAATTTCATATTTGAGCATATAATATAAAGGCCCAACATTGAAAGCTGGAGGTGGAGATGTAGCCCAGGAGGGGTAAACTCCGACATCAAATTGTTATTTATGTTATGTTGCATATTCTCTATTTTTCTATAGTTATTTCTACAAAATTTAAATAAAAACACTAAGTTTATGTGCTTTTTCAAATTGATCCATTGCCCACAAGACATAAACTAGCTTGCAATTTTTTTCAAGAAACCTTCAAGTGTTTAATTTCATATCAAATTAACCCCTCTATTCCAATAATTAAATTTGATTTCATTTATAGCTCCGAATAAAAGACCACCTTAACTATATTGTATTGAGTTGGTTTTGAAGGCTACGTGATCAAATATGCCATGCTATATTGATGTATAAACCATTATTAAACCTTCATGGCATCATCTCGAATGCCTTTACATTCTTTGCACTCATTTTGAGGAGAATATATTGGACCATAAAGCAAGAAAATGATCTCATTAAAACATATAGAGGCTACATAGTATTTTTTCTTTTCTTTCAATTTATTTACTATTGTTAATTAGATAAAAAAATGTTCAAGTTACTCAATTGTATGACTCAGACTTGTCAAGAAATAGTGTAATCAAAATTCAAACCAAAACCTAATTTTGTTGGTGGTATCCTTATTTTGAAGTATTTGCATGATTTCACATGTGGCTTCACTCATGGGTGAAATGTTAAAAATGATATTAAATCCTAATAGGTGCATAAGCCATTGATTATGTCACTACGCGCAATGATATAGAGGATCGTTGTACGTTTCAAATATTACGTCACCTGTGCATTTCGATGGGAATCTGACACCATGTATCCTGCGGAGAAGAAATTCTGAAAGAAGTGAAAGCTGTCATCGGTTTGGAGAATAATATCTCCACAATCCTAGTTAAGAATACCAAATTTACTTTCCACAGCAAATGATTTATTTTTGGGTTTAATTTCTTATCATTCTATTTGTATTCATATCCACATGCATAAGATTTTGGGCTTGGATGCATCTTTTTCCCATTTTTTATGCTTTATTTTTAATGAGCTTGGTGTTTTTCGTGTTTTATCAAGTGCTTCTTTGAGGGTGGGTTTTTTCTATTTCAGAGCAAAACCCGAAAAATTTATGCTTTTGAGAGGAAAAAAAGAAGAAGACTAATAGTTACATAAATCCATAGAAGTGGGTATTGTGAACTATATTTACATGCCTATGTTCATATTATCATTTATGTGTGCACTTAGTCCGTCAGTTTCTATTTATTGAGATATAAAAATGGGAATTAAAAGTGGTTAATATGTCGTCAACACATTTATTATGTGCGTGAAATGTAAATAAGTTGATTGATTGTCAAAACTGGTGTACTGCAGTTAATTATATATTTTGGATATATATTTCATAGGGAGTGCTTTCTTTTTAACCTTTTATTTACTTATTAGTCCCTGCTGCCTGTGGCTGTGGCTAAGGCAAGGGCTGTCGCTAAGGCAAGGACTATAGTAATTGAAATTATGTCTTTGGCATTAGTGCCTGTCACACGTAACCTAAGTTTTCAATGACTCAAATTTTATCAACCAACAAGATTTATGAGTAATTTTGGAAGACCAATAATATTATTCTCCATCTTATTTGGCCTCTTCCCCCCGAAATGGGGAAGCCAAAAGCATGGATAATGACTCAAATTTTATCAACCAACAAGATTTATGAGTAATTTTGAAAGACCAATAATATTATTCTCCATCTTATTTGGCCTCTTCCCCGAAATGGGGAAGCCAAAAGCATGGATAATGTTATATTTTCGATTCATGTTTGTGCCTTGTAAACAAAACTGGATAATGTTATATTTTCGATTCATGTTTGTGCCTTGTAAACAAAACTGGGAAGTAATGCCAACATTAATTCCAAGTATTAAATGTTATATACAAGTTAGTTTTACTTACCCACCAATGCACCAATGTTATATAAAAGTTAGTTTTACTTACCCATCTTTCACTTGTAACTTGTAACAACAGATTAACCACGCGTCACCAACTCTCCATATTAGCCACACATCACCAACTCTACATTAGGATACAAAATCTACTACGGCCAAACGGTTCTTTCAGCAGGACTCCTCAATCCTCCTCTGCGCCCTCTCTGCACTGTGCAATATGACTTTGAACCTGCCACAATTCTGAATATGTTGTTGGTACTGATGCTAAATTGCCCTAAGTTAACAAGAGAAATTTTCGTCCATGGCCAAGATAAATTGTTTTCCATGGCCTTGTTTTTGGGTTAAAAAAAGAGTATTTGGGATAATGGTTTTCTCTCGTGGGAACTAGGCCGGTAATGTTAATTTCTTAGTTTATTTGAGTACAATTATGCTGTTAATTTTAAATATGCTTTTATAAATGTGAGGCATATCTTTCTTTTTATGCTGTAAACCACCCAATGCGGAGGCAAGTAAATATAAAGATAGAGTTGGAGGTTTCAATGGTCACTGAAAAGGAGCAGGTTTTTCTCAATCCAGGTATAAACTAGCATAGATTATTCATATTTGGAATCATTTTCTTTGATCTATTACTGTTTACAAGAAACCTTCATTCCAAAACGTAGGTAACATACCTTGCAGGCTTGCACATGGGAGCTACGAGAACAGCCCCATTCCATCCAAAATGTAGGTTCCTTTCTATGCAGCAGAAGCCCAACTGCACCGCCCATGGATTCTCCATATGGAAATCTGGGCATTTCTTCATATTAGTTTAAAACAATTATAAACTGTGTGTTTTCTGTGATGAAGCGTTGAACGTAGCCAATTGCCACACCCTAACATCTGTGCACCCTATAAAGAAACATTGTTTTCTTGTCCTTGGTCGGATACGAGGTTATGATCGATCACTGTTCGACCCAGAACATTGCAACTCCGACGCCTAGAATCCCACCTGCAATAATAGGAAATGCGTTGAACATGACTGAGCAACAGAAGCAGACCAGAGATATCAGAATCACCTAAGTGACGGGGGAATTGTGGCGAAACCATTTAGAATGAGGAACCTTCTCATCGGGTCCCTATTCTTCATCATGATTACCCTCCTTCATCAGTAGATATCAAGGTGGCCTGATAATCGCAAAGCCAATTCACTTTCATAATTTTGTGTGTGCGCCTGATAATTTCTCATGGGCTTTAATGACTCAAATCAAGATTTCTGAGAAGCCCAATTTTGGATTTTCCTCAGAATTGATTAAAACAGGCAGCTCCATGTCTTGGCGTAGCAGCACTATTTCGACTGATGCCCAAGATTGACTAGTGTTCGCCCAGAGAGGGTCTGTAACTTCATCAAATTCTTGAAAAAATTTCTCATTTGAGTGCTCTGGTTTCTTTAGATTTTCATTACTTTCCTCTGTTTTCTTCATGGTTTCGGCCCTGTTAACAACCCTAAATGACAAGATTTGAGTTGATACAAAGGATTATACGTATGCAATTGCTGGGTTTCATCTTTGATAGCTCTGTTGATTGAAATTTCAATGGCAGGTTGTCACTATCGATAGAATTATGCACAATACCGTTTGAGTTTCCGTGTTCTACACAGGATCGGAGGTGGCTAGTTCGGGAGGTGAGTGTTTCATACAGACATGTCCGCTGCCACGTGTTGGGTGGCAGAAAGTGACACCTCTTTGGACAACTGGCTTCCCTATGAGCGCTTCAGACAAACATGTCTGTTGCTATGTGTTAGTAGAAAGTATTTTATTTTTATATACCCACTACAAAATTTAGATAAATCAACATTATGTTAGTAAAATAATAGATTTATTTTGTTAAAAGTAGATAAAATTATAGAAATACTCATTTGGGAAAGGAATTTAGGACTGGAGGTTAATGCAAATACAAAATGAGTGGAGGTGTAGTATTCAAAGTAACCAATTCACCCATCAATGGCAATAACAACTTCTTTGACTCAGGTACATCAACAAAGATCTCAAGGTAGTGGAACAAAGATCTCAAGGTTAATATTTAATTGGCAAGAAACTCATACTCTTTGCAAATGTCTTTGAAAATAAATTCTAGCTCAGAACATACCATATAAGATATTGTTTATCTTGGGCTCCCACTTAATACTTTGTACGATTTATTTTTTACCAGAAATATGAGCTGGTGAATTATGATGAGGGTTTCATGAGAATTACAAAGTACCCTTACCGGTGGGAGTGATTCAGTGTTCAACTTGATCCAGATGGTTTCTTTCATTTTTAAATGTTAATTTTATTCAGTAACCACATCATAGCAATCATTGCTATGATGTGTTGCACTTAAGTATCTTTGTACTTTATAATATGCGGTGAATGTTCATTATTAATTTGAAAATAATTATAGTTCTATCTCTCTGCTTAGTAGATATAATGCTAAATTATATCTCTGTTCATTAATAAGACATCTCATTGGCATTGGTTCTTAGTTTTATGTTTCTTCTCCTTCAATCTGACATATACTGTAATTGAGAATCCGCGAATAATAGGTATGGGAACATATTTCTTTATAGTTAATCTCCACAATTATAATTTGAAAAATCAGCCTTGTTATTTTGAAACTTAATGTGAATTTAAGGTCATGATACTACTTTTTATGTTCAACTAAAAGTAGGGATGAGGTAAACACACAAACAAGCTAATAATGGAAGTATTCCATTTTTCAAGATGTGTGACACATTCTGAGTTTCAATGTATAATTTAACCTATTAATTTTATGAATATAATGTGATTAATAACAATAAATTTGATTCGGTGATAATGTTAAGTTACATGATACAAATTTTGGTAACATCTGGTTATGTCTTTATATTGTAATACAATATAACATATTTAAAAGCGTGATTTCCCAATAATATAACATGTCTTACCGAGTTCTAGCAGCTCCTGTGCTTTGAAGATAGTACCACTGCGGGCTTTAGTGTAACGATGTTATCTAATTATTTGATAGCATTATTCTTCCCATAGATTAATACGAAATTTAATGTTCGTTGTTATTGTTAGACCCCGCCACCCTGCTCAAGGCAGGGACTAGCTGCGATGCAGCCTTTTTTATTTTTTACTTTTCAAACATCCTTCTAAAGTTCTATTAATGAAACAATAATGAATAAATGATATTAAAAATAAATGTGTAAAAATGGGAAGCCCTTGATGCTTGGAGGTACTCTAGGATGTGTCCCCTATGCATTCTAAATGTGGAGGTTCCACTACAATCATCCTTTATGCATACTAGACTAGGGGATTTCATTGGGAATGCCCTTGGCATTTAGGGATTTTTGTGGACGTTCCCTTGAAAATATAACTCCTTGATAATTGGGTAGTCTAGGGTGCTACTTACATGTTGTTTTATAGAATACATTTAAGAAAATAAGAAGAAAAAATTTATATACTTACTAATATTTGTTTGTTTAGTTGTTTTTATCATTAGGACAATTAA
This sequence comes from Pinus albicaulis, assembly GCA_034641835.2. Taxonomy (NCBI): domain Eukaryota; kingdom Viridiplantae; phylum Streptophyta; class Pinopsida; order Pinales; family Pinaceae; genus Pinus; species Pinus albicaulis. The sequence continues at coordinate 977,163,432 of CM076574.1, forward strand.
GTTACATTCTACTTCAGTTTTGATTTCTTGATCTTTTCACATAACCTCTAAAGTAACATGAGACGCGTACTGTCGAGCTGGGAAAATTTAGGATCAAATTTATCTAAAAATACCTCCTAAATTTCACCTATGTGAATTATGGCCACTTCATTGAAAATGATCCACCTGTGAAAACATATCTCTATGTGAAAATTGAAGAAGAGAAAGATAATCTCTTTGTGCATGTTAAAGAAAGATAGTGTTATTGCCTTAGAATGGAAAGATTTTCAAATACAATGAGATTTGTTCTTTTCATTGCTCAAGTTCAACATGGAAAGATTCAAGTGCATAAAACGAGTCTCAGTTCATTTCATTAAGTCATACAAATGCTCACCAAAACATCCTCTTCTGGAGTGTTGGGTTATTATTAAGCGATTCAAATTTAAACTAGTCCTTAGTAAATCAAGGAAGATCTAGGTGATGATCCCTTGTAAATAATGTTTGAACTGATTACGATATTTTTAATGTATTTTACTTTTCTTTTGGTTGGAAAAATAAATATCCACCCCTTCACTTTACGATTAATAACTGGAACTCTTATGTGATGGATAAAATGGTATTCCAAGGAAAACCCTCAAACATGATTTGTCATAATGAACAATAGAATAAGTTGAATCCAAATTGGCTTAATCTTAATGTCATATGCCTTAGTTTTATTATCATGCAAAAAATACATCTACACAAAAAATAAAATAGTAGTGACATTGCCACCACGTGGCTCTTGTTGAAGATGGTGTCTAATCGAGGCCCAAAATTTGTGTAAGCATGCATATTATTTTGTTTACAAATAGCCTAGATCCATCTTAACTCTATATCTACTAAGCATGGAGTGGATTCAAATATCTTGAGGTGCAAACCTTTTTTAGAGTGAAAAGAGATTGGATCCCTCTTGGCGCTTAGTAGATCCAAAGTTAATATTGATATAGGATGATTTCTACCCAAGGATCACATCCCATCTAGCTTATTAGTAGAACCTAACCCCAAGGGTGTCAAAGAGAATAGACGACGTGACCTTCCATTAGTGAGGAGCTTTAGTAACAAGAACTCGATCAATTGCGCTAACCATCAGGGCTTTATGTTTAATTGATAATTATTGTTATTAATTATTTTATTTTATTTTATTTTTATTTTTATTCTATTTTGAAAAAATGTTTAAAAAACATTTACATATGACATCTCTACCATACCTTTTTGCAGTTAAATTGAATTTAAAAAATGTTATAAAATAAAAATAAAATAAATATTTGTAAAATATTTGGATCTTCAAATGAGTTATAGATTTTGGGCATGTGGTATTGATAAGTCATGGTATTGTAACAAAGACTATTTACAAGTTAACAAAATCTAGTGAATATTTGTGGTTAAGAATCTTGTTATATTGTAAGTATTAATATTTTATGTGCTTATTAATTAAATTTAAATATGGTTACCAAATCATTAATTTATATTATATAATAAGACATATCTTAATTTATAACTACTATTTACATTTGTATAGAATTCTTTCAGTAATAATCACATTCAAATGAACTTTGTCGACGTGTTTCAAACCAACCAGGATGATGAACCACACTGGTTGGTTCGAAACGCGTCGACAAAGCTCATTTGAATGTGATTATTACGGAAAGAATTATATACAATTTTATAATGGATCATAGAAGCCAAAATTTGAAAAATACTAGTTATATGTTATATGTTTTATTGTGATATATATATATTATGATTTTCTTTTATCTATTTTTTTCATAATTTTATTAATAAGAATAAAATTACAATATAACAAATTGAATTTTATTATTTTTATTACTTTTAACAACTTATTATTAATTGAGACAACATTTAAATGTTTGCACTTACAAACATTTACATACAACATCTCCCCCGTACCTTTTTTCTTTTATATTTAATTTTAAAAATGATATAAAATTAAGCTATAAAAGATTTGGATTTTGAAATGAATTATGGTTTGTGGGCATGTGATAATGATAAGACATGGTATTGGCCTATGATATTGTAACAAAGACTATTTAGAAGTTAATAAAATCTATAGTAAAGTGGGGGTGAATATTCATGGTTAAGATTTTTTTTTATATTGTAACTTTATTGTAAGTATTAAATTCTATGTATTTATTAATTAAATTTAAATATGGTTAGAGAATCATTGTTCTAATTTACATGGAAAAAATGATCTTAATGTATAACTAATATTTATATGTTATATATTTTAATGTGATATGTATATTATGATTTTCTTTTATCTAAAATTTTGTTCCTAATTTTTTTAATAAAACAAACATATCATATAAAAAAAATGTTTTTTTTTTTTTACATCTAATGTTTTACACGCCTACAAACTTATCATGTATTGGGTTGTAGAACACCTCTTGGAATAATCATATTCAATCTGTAACACCTCTTGGAATATACATATTCAATCTCTAACATAGCATGCACATTAGTGTTTTATTTTAATGATTAGAAAAAGGCAACTAGATAGATATTGGAAGTAATGCTTCCATGTGTTGTTGTAAGTTGTCATTGTGAGTTCCAAAGCATCAATCTAGAAGTTTTTTTTCCCACGGGGGATTCACTCAGTGAACCTATGACCTATCACATGCGTTCGTGCCATATTAAAACATTACCCTTAATTTTACTACATATTGGAAAATACCTCTAAAAAACACATTATTTAACCCACTACCAATATGAATCCAATACACCTTCCCAATTAAAAAAACCCCTACTTCCACTAAATATTGTAGGTATCCATTTTTTCATTAACAATTTTTATACCCCTTTATATTTTTTCATTAAATTTGACCTCCATTTTTTATACCTACCAATATAAAAACCCTTTACCCCCTATATATCCCCCAATATATATTATGCTAGGTTCCTATAATACTAGTGTATCCCCTTATTGTTATTGTTAGTGTAGCCCCCTTATTGTTATTGTTTTTCCAATGTAGTCCTCATATTGTTATTATTGTGCCCCATAGAAGCCCACTATTGTTATTGTTGTGCCCTTGCATTGTTATTGTTATGTCGGTTAGGATTATATTGTAACCCCTTAGACTCCTATATATAGAAAGGAGATTTTGTCATTTATATCATCCAAGAATTTTTCATTTATGTAATGTAATGAAGGTTTCCCCCTCGAAGAGACATATTTCTAAGTCGTTGATCTATCTTTTCTTCTATTTTGTGAGTTGGTTTCATAACATTTGGTATCATAGATTTGGATTCTAGGGTTTTGCTGTTGCAAACAGGTCATCTTGGCATTTTCATTATAATTTTTTTTCTACGAAGGTTCAGAAGCTAAAATAACCCATTTTATCTGAAATCCTGAGGAACTTCGTATAAAAGTTTCAGATATTGGTTCGCTATATTTTCAAAGATATGATATGAGGAAGTTATGGTTTTTGCAAGCTTCAAAATTTCATCTCAAGCAAGTGGTTGAGGGAAAATTTGTCATAACTTTCGTTTCATACATCAAATTGGAATTATGTAAAAAGTGGCTGAAATTAAACAAAATTTAGTTTTGTGTGTATTGATTTCAGAGCCGAAGGTCAAAAAAGTGACACATGGCACTCCGTACAAGTTTGCTATGTTGAACTAGCCCATAATTAGGTTACTATGGGAGATTGAGCATAACTTTACCTTGAAGAATCCAAATTAGGTATGACTTGCGAACTTGGAAAGAAGACTAAAAGGGCTACTATAAGACTGAAGATAAAATCTTGGGGATCCAAAATTACAGAGATACACCAGTTTCCATATCGAGCTCCTAAAATGCAAGAAAAATATGTGTATCGTTTTTTTTAATTGAATAAGTCTTGTTTGAAAAATCAATTTGAATTGATTCCAATGGCATATTGAAGCATAGATATCAGTATTTGGTTCTAAAATTCCCCCCAAAAATAATTACACACCCATTAATCCCCCATAAGTCTCTACTATGAATCATGAAGAGGAAGAAGTACAACATGATATATCAAAATGACGAGACCATCTGCAACAAATTTCGCTCTCACAAAGTGTAATAAAAAATGAAATGGAAGCTAAGATGGATGGTTTGAAGAAAGACATAGATGGATTGAAGAAAGACATGGAAGCTAAGATGGATGGTTTGAAGAATTGCGTGGAAGCTAAGATTGATGGTAAAGAAGAAAAACTGAAAGCATACATGGAAAGTTTGAAGGAATGTTTGACAAAGCTGCTACAAGACATGATTCTTAATGGCGAAAAGGTAGTAGATGAAACTCATGATGAGAAAAAAATAAATGTTAATAATGATTTCATATAATCTAATGTTTGATTTGAGACCCACCATATTTCAAAGATTGATATGAGGAATTTTGATGGCAAGTATTCGGTAATATGGATACTACAGATGGAACAATATTTTGATCTCCATAATGTGCCAAATACACAAAAGGTACGCATTGCAACGTTATATTTAGAACAAGAAACATTTTTATGGTATCGATGGCTTTGCTCTCGTAAACAAATTGTCACTTGGTCAATTTTTACAGAGGAAATGATATGACATTATGAGGATACAAAGAGCAACAACTTCTTTAGCCAATTGATAAATCTCAAACAAAAGGGTTCAATGGTGGAGCACATTGAGGACTTCCAAAAATTGAATATAAGGGTAACTGATTTTCCAAAGGAACAAAGTATTGATGTATTCATAGGGACTTTAAAGGATAACATCCAACATGAGGTTCGCCTTTGGGAACTTGATTCATTGGAAAGGCATTCAGGTTGGAAAGAAAAATTAAAAGAAAAATTATGGCGAAAAGGAAGTATACCAGTCAAAACTATAAATATGGAAGTGTTGCTACTCCTAGACTTCCATAACCTACAAGGTTGACACCACAATAATTGGAAGAAAAAAGAGAAAAAGGGCTTTGCTACAGTTGTGATAGAAAATACACTAAAGGTCATAAAAGTGTTGAGAAGAAATTATTTTACATAGATTGTGAAGAGGAGGAATAAAATGAATAAGGAACTTCAAAGGAAGAGGATACACACTAGGAACCAACCCTAGGGGAAGAAGAAGTGAATCCGACCATATCCTGTAATGCATTAATAGGAATTAACACTCTTAAAACTCTCAAGATAGAAGGACATATCAAGGAGAAAAATGTAATAGTGTTGATTGATTTAGGTAGTACCCATAATTTTATTCATTGTAAGGTAGCTAGGGAATTGAATTGCTTCTTATACCCAACACGAGAGTTTCAAGTGATGGTTGCAAATGGAGGAACTATAAATTTCTATAGAAAGTGCCATAATATCAAACTAACCATGGGGGAATATTCATTGAATATTCCAATTTTCTCCATCCTAATGGGTGGTTTTGATGGTTTACTAGGAGTAAAATGGTTACAATATTTGGGGATAATAGCTTTAAATTTTCAAGAAATTTTATTGAATTTATTTTCAGAAGGAAAGGAAGTTGAATTGCAGGGTATTGCAGGGAAGCCAGGAAAGACAATAAGCTCTAATGTCATGAGAAATCTTATGAAGAAATAACAATGAGGCATAATTTCACAATTATGCTCACTACAAGTTCAAACATAAAAATAATGCATTTCTCTAGATCTCCAAAAAGTCTTGGAAAAATGATTCCAAGGTATTTGAGACTCCCAAAGGACTCCCACCTATTCGTGATCATGATAATGCTATTCATTTGATTCCAAGAACTGTTCCTCGAAACATCAGGCCTTACAGATATCCTTATGCTCAAAAGAGTGAGATTGAACGTATGGTCGCATAAATGCTAAAGGCTGGTATAATTCAACCTAGCCAAAGTTATTTATTTACTCTAGTGTTATTGGTGCACAAGAAGGATGGATCATGGTGTATGTGTTCGTAATATAGGGAGCTCAACAAGCTCACTATTAAAGATAAATTTCCCATCCCCATCATTGATGAATTATTGGATGAATTACATGGATATATTAACTTCACCAAGTTGGGTCTTCATTCTGGATATCATCAAATTATAATGAAGACTAAAGACATTCCAAAAAAAACATTAAGAAATCATGATGGTTATTACGAATTTTTGGTCATGCCTTTTGTCCTTACTAATGTACCTTCCAAATTTCAAGGTTTAATGAATTCGATTTTCAAATCCTTCCTTAGAAAATTTGTGTTAGTATTTTTTGATGATATACTAATCTAAAACAAGTCTTGGAAGGATCATGTTAATCATGTTGACATGGTGCTCAAAATATTGGAGGAGAAACAATTATATGAAAAAACCTCCAAATATTTTTTTGGAGTATAGGAGGTGGAATATTTGGGTCATATTGTATCTCATGAGGGTGTTAAGGTAGACCCTAACAAAATTATATCCATTAAGGAATGGAAAATCCCTACAACCATAAAGCATATTCGAGGATTTCTAGGGTTAAAGGGTATTATCACAAGTTTGTTAAGAATTATGGGAAAATATCAGCATCTTTAAAATATTTACTGAAGAAATATGCATTTTCTTGGACTCTAGAAGAAACTAAGGCCTTTGAACATCTTAAAGAGGAAATGTGCCAATCACATGTCTTAGCTACACCAGAATTAATAAAAACCTTTATTGTGGAATGTGATGGCTCAAGAAATGGAATTGGTGTTGTTTTAATGCAAGAAGGAAGACCCATTTCTTTTGAAAGTCGTCCAATGAAAGGAAAGTATTTACTGAGACCTATTTATGAGAAGGAAATGTTGGCAATACTACATGCACTAAAGAAATGGCGACCTTACCTAATGGGAAGACACTTCAAGGTACAAACATATCATGATAGTATTAAATAATTTTTGGAACAAATATTATCTTCAAAAGAGCAGGAAAAATGGGTCACAAAGATGTTGGGTTATGACTTTGAAATCATCTACAAAAAAGGGAAGAAAAATGTTGTTGGAGATGCACTCTCAAGAAATGATAAGGATGTGGAAGCATTTCTTTGTGCCATTTATATTATCCAACCTGAGTGGATAACCGAAGAAAAGGATGAATGAAAGAATGATGAAGAGGTGTGGACACTCATTAAAATGTTGCAATAAGATCCCAGTACATCTAAAACATTTAGTCGGAAAATGATTCATTATGGTACAAAGATTGCTTATATCTTTGTAAGAATTCCCAACTCAAACAAAAGATTATTTTGGAATTTCACACCTCTCCCTTAGGAGGGCACTGAGTATTTTTAAAAACTTACCATAGGGTCAAGAAGGAATTTTTATGGGATGGCCTTAAATCTGATTTTCAAAAGTTTGTGGAAATTTTTTTTGTTTTCCAATAAAATAAAGTTGACACAATTAAGACCCCAAAACTGTTACAACCTTTATCCATTCCAAGTCAATGTTAGGAGGAGGTTTCAATGTATTTTATCACATGTTTCCCTAAGTCCGAAGGAAATGCTCTCATCATGGTAGTAGTTGATAGACTTACCAAGTATGCACACTTTTGTGCATTATCTCGTCCATTTAAAGCCAATACAATGGCTACTACATTTATGGAAACAATTCAAAATATACATGGAAACCCAAAGATTATTGTAAGAGACAGAGATCCCATTTTTACAGGAAATGTTTGGATGGAATTATTTTTTTCTTTGGGTACTCAATTAGCTCATAGCTCATCATATCATCCTCAATCTGGTGGTAAAAATGAGATAGTGAACAAATGTTTGGAACGATATCTTCATTTCTTTGTATCTGATAAACATACACAATGGGTCAAGTGGTTTCCTCTGGTTGAATGGTGGTATAACACTTCCTTCCATACCGCAGCAAAAATGACCCCATTTATGGCACTTTATGGACATCATCCATCCTCCATCACATCATATTTAAGAGAAAATTATAAGGTTCAAGTAGTGGAATATCACATCGAGCATTAAAAAAAAGTTCTCCGACTCTTAAAGGATAACCTTACCTTGGCACCAAATAGAATGAAATAAAAAGCAAATCAATATCATAGCGAAAGAAGTTTTGATGTAGGTGATTGGGTATTTTTATGACTACAACCATACAAAAAAATGTCCCTCAAGCAAGCTAAGAAGGATAATAAATTATTTCCAAAGTATTACGGTCCTTAGAAATTTTTGCAAAAGATTGGTACTATGGAATACAAATTGGAGCTTCGTGCATCTTCCCGAGTGAACCCAGTTTTCCATGTTTCATGCTTAAATAAGGTTATAAGTGACAAGCTCCCAGTTCAAACAATATTTTCAGAACTTGACAAAGAAGGACAAATCATATTGGAACCTGAAGTAGTCATGGAAACAAGATCTCAACAACTACAAAATCGATCAATTTCAGAGTATCTCATCAGGTGGAAGAACTTACCCACTAAAGATTCGGCCTGGGAGGATGGGAATTTTATACAGAAGCATCAAAAACTACTCAAGCATTGAGGACAACACTATTTTGAAGGAGATGGGCATGCTAGGTCCCTATAATACTAGTGTAATCCCTTATTTTTATTGTTAGTTTAGCCACCTTATTGCTATTGTTGTGCCAATGTAGTCCCCATATTGTTATTATTATGCCCCATAAAAGCCCACTATTGTTATTGTTGTTCCCTTACATTGTTATTTTTATGTCGGCTAGGATTATATTATGACCCCTTGGACTCTTATATATATAAAGGAGGATTATTCATTTGTATCATCCAAGAATTGTTCATTTATGTAATATAAAGGAGGTTTCCCCCTCAAGGAGGCAAATTTCTAAGTCGCTGATCTATATTTTCTTCTACTTTGTGAGTTTATTTCATAACATATTATGAAATTTTTTCCTCAATATATATCCCCCAATATGAAGCCACGTGGTATAGTATTTCTCCCCCAGTGAAGCCCCCGTTGTTTTTCCCTATATATGGTTTGTAGTTGTTATCTAGTTGTGTCGAAGTCAGTGATTTATATCTTATATATTTGTAACTGTTGTGATCAATAAAGATATCAAAGGGTGTTTGGTGTTGTGTATAATCACTATCTGATATCTCTCTATTTTCTAACATGGTATTAGAGTAGGTACTAGCTTAACTCCTTCATAGGAGGGCTAGGAAAATGTGAGAAAGCCATGAGATTATTTCTATGTAGATAGATAGTGTAAGAGAGTGTTTGATATATTTTTTTGCGTGACTATTTTTTTTGTTCTATTTTAAAATCTATTCAATTTGCATTTCAACAAGATTGGATCTTAGGATGGAAAAATAATACTTTTTGTTGTGTTTCACGTAGCTTATAAAAATTTTCAATAACATCGTATGTAACAGTGTCCCAATCCATCCAGATTCTAAGGATATGATCCTCGTCCCTACACGTTTTTTTCCATTTGTAGGTGGCAACAAATGTCCACTGGCATTGAGTTTGACTGAAATTTCAAGTGGTATCTCTTGAATCCAACCAAGAAGCTTATCTTCAACCCTATTCCTACCCATGTGAAACTTCATCCATAGAAATACTCGTATAACAATGTTCTCCTCTGGAAAGACATGTATGAGTTTGGAAAACAGTCAGTTAAATCCAATGATACCAAGAAGTCCATTGATTCCACTATATCAACTATTCCACAGATGCATATGTAGGGGATATTTCATAAGCCGGTTGGTTCAAGCACCATTCCAGGGATGGTGGAGCAAAGGTTGTAGATATGTCACTAGTTGTGTTGTCAAAGGGTCTCAAGGAATTCATTTGTGAATAAAAGGTCACGATATTGAATGTGGGATGCATCAGTTGGGATGCATTCGTAGGAGGACCGCCAATTTTAGGAAAAGTCATGATTATTTATATGTTTTTGTGGATCGTTTAAGAAAAATGTGTATGTTGATGCCATGTAAGAAACATGTTACAAATAAATAGATAAAAAATATGTTCTTCCAAAATGTATAAGTTCACTTTGGGTTGCTCACTTCTATTATTTCTGATCAAGATTATCAATTTGTTGGGAAACTTTGGTCAAGTTTATGGGAACTCATGGAAACCAAGTTGAAGAAGAGGACAACATTTCATCCACAAACCGATGATCAGACATAAGTATTAAACAAAATAATAGTGCATCTCCTTCATGGATATTATGATAAGCATCCTAAACGTTGGGATGCGAATTTTCATTCCATATAGCATGCCTACAATCATGCCAAGCACTCGCCTACCCAAGTATATCCATTTGAAGCTTTTTGTGGTTATTTTCCAAATTCTCATTTATATTTCATATTTGGTAAATATATTGCAGTAGATGGACATATTAATGTCGAAAAAGCCAAGAATTTCATTGAAAAATTTTAACTAGTGCATCAAAGAGTACAAGATCAACTTGAGAAAAGCAAAGCAAAGTACAAAGCAAGGAATGACAAGCATTTAGTTGATCATGATTTCCAAGTGGGAGATCAATTTTGGTTGTATATTAGAAAGGAAAGACTTCAAGTTGAACATAAAAATATCAATCCAATAAGATATGGTCCTTTCAAAATTTTGGAAAAGATTGGTAACAATGCTTTCCGATTATATTTTCCACCTTATATGCAAATTTATTCCATTGTCAATGTGGAAAACTTGAGATTGTATGAGCCTCCAATGATTGATGAACATTACGAGAATGTTCATATTTCATTTATTGAATATTTTTCTCCTGAATATTTAGATGAGTTGCAGGAAGATACAATTCTTGACAGGATAATCAGGACTTCATGCAGAGGCAATGTAGGGTATCTTCAAGTGGGGCTCAAAGGAACCATTCCAGGTAAGGAAAGGTGAATGGAGATAAGGAAAGTGAGGGAGATTTACCATCACTTACTTTTTGAGTAAAAAGAAATTTTTGGTGGTCCAAAATCTTTTAGTGGGGAGGAATGATCAAAGGGATTAAAAATATGCTAAAAAATAAAATTACTATAAATCACACAAAACCAATGCCAAATCATAGATCTCATTGTTCTGATTCCAACGATGATTGAATCACCTCAATCTAACATCGTATGTGAAAGTTATCGTGTTTTGAGGTTTTTACAAACAACTAAAAAGTCAACTTGTAGGGTTAACTGGGTAGGCCATACAGGTGATGCGGCACTGACGTTAGGAGGTGACTGTGCATGTAAGATAGATAGGTGGACCAATAGCGTGTTAACACATGGGAGGTTGTAAGGAAGTGTTGGCACATTTTTATTGGTTGCTTGGTTTTTAGGTGACCCAATCATGAGTTGCCACGTGGCCCAATGGGAGGGCATCATGTGACCCTCAGTTTTTGTGAAAAAATTTGTTGGATTGACCGATTGACCCGGTGAGAAATCAAACCCATGGACTTTCATTAACTAACCAAAAATATTACCACCAAGCCATGTGTTTGGTTCTTAAGACATTATGGTTGGCAACTTGATTTAATGTCAAGTCATTGGATCATTTGAGGAGGGGGTAGGGCATATGGCCTGAGCCCCTAGTTACACGGCATAACATACAACCCATCACCAAGGTGCTGGGGGCGTGCAGTTGGCCCGACCCCCAGTCCCATTCAAAACCATATAACCACGGGGGGGTTACAGAGTAGGGGTTGGAAGTTGGCCCTAGCCTGTGGCTACATGGCCTCCAATGTGACCAAAGGAAGAGTAAAAATGAGCGTGTGGCCTCTGTCCTATGCCCCTGACCACATGGAATCACATGACTAGCACCAAGAACTAAACAATCGATGTTAAGGCCTAATGGTGTGTTTTAACCATCCAACAATTTGCACCTATTGTAATAGAAATTACGCTGAAAACACGCAAAAATTTCGCTCAGTAGAATTCCCAAAGGATGATTTCATTGATAGGTTTTTCATTTGTAGGACAAATAGCAGATAAATGGATAAAGGGGCCTAACTTGGTCATTTTTAAGTCTTTTTGAGCCCAAGAAGAGCCTACACAGGGGTTTTTGGGTGTTTTGGACATAATGGCACCATTATTTTTGTGGTATGAGCAATGTAAGCTGATGTAATTTCATATTTGATCATATAATGTAAAGGCCCAACATTGAAAGCTGGAAGTGGAGATGTAGCCTAGGAAAGGTGAACTCCGTCATCAAATTGTTGTTTTTGTTATGTTGCATATTCTCTATTTTTCTCTAGTTATTTATGCAAAATTTAAATAAAAACACTAAGTTTATGTGCTTTTGCAAATTGATCCATTTCCCACAAGACATAAACTAGCTTGCAAATTTTTTCAAGAAATCTTTAAGTTTTTAATTTCAGATCAGATTACCCCTATATTCTAATAATTAAACTTGATTTAATTTATAGTTGCAGATAAGAGGCCACCTTAAATATATTCTATTGAGTTGGTTTTCAAGGCTATGTGATCAAATATGCCATGCTTTATTGATGTATAAACCCTTGTTAAAATTTCATGGCATCATCTTGAATGCCTTTACATCCTTTGCACTCTTTTTGAGGAGAATATATTGGACCATAAAACAAGAAAATTATCTCATTAAAACATATAGAGGCTACATAGTATTTTTTTTCTTTCAATTTATTTACCATTGCTAATTAGATAAAAAATCCTTCAATTTACTCAATTGTTTGACTTAGAGTCTTGCTAAGAAATATTGTAATCTAAATTCAAACTAAAACCTAATTTTGTTTGTGGTATCCTATTTTTGAAGTATCTGCAATCTACTTTAATGATTTCACATGTGGCTTCACTCATGGGTGAAATGTTAAAAAAGAGATTAGATCCTAATAGGTGTATATCCATTTATTTTGTTAGTACGCGCAATGATATATAGGATTGTTGATACAGACGTAATATTTGCATCGTACAACAAAATTTACAAAAAAAATAATTCCATTTGCAATGTGAACTTTAGGTTTTGATTTTTCTGAAGTGATGGCATTAGCAATGCCAATGCATCAGGGCTAAAAATCCAAAAGCAGTGGCACATACAAAACCCAAGACAAGACATAAGGGTACTGGTTAATAAATAATGGTTGGGCGATGGAGATAACACCAAGATGTTAGTGTAATTCTTAATAAATAATGGTTGAGCGATGGAGGTAACACCTAGGCCAATGGATTTTGTTAATCATCTACTTCCAGTCACTATTGCACCTCGCAAAACCCATTTAACAACATCATTAATATTCTACATCAAGTGGCAATTATTGTTCGCAAAAAATATCTAGCAAACACCATTAATTACCTACTTGGCCCATCAATATAAAACAATTAAAAATTTCATAGGGTGCTTGGATTCCCATTTTTTTCTCCCTTCTTGTCAAAATAAGTAATTTTGAAGAGGGATGGGAATGGTTAGGGTGATATGCATGTGGATTTTGATAGTGAGTTTGGAAGGTTTAGATGCTTTAGTAGAACAATTAGAATCAACATAGATGCTTCACAATAACCTGTTTGACAAGACAACCAAGCCTCTTGATGTTGTTGAGGGAGAGATTTAGTTTTCCTTCAAAGGGGAGAGACTCCAGGCTCTTTTTCTTCAATATATTGTTTGCAAAATTGATCAGCATCTTCACCTTTTCTTTGATCATATCATCGGTGTCACCCATGCATTTATATGTGAATCTAACCCCATGTATCCTGCAGAGAAGAAAGTCTCTGAAGAAGTGAATGCTAATGTGGGTTAGGAGAATAATATCTCCATAGTCCTAGTCAAGAACACCAAAGAGATCATTGCCAATCATTGGTAATTTTTTACTTTCCACAACAAATGATTTATTTTTGGGTTTACTTTCTTATCATTCTATCTGTATTCATATCCACATGCATAAAATTTTAGGCTCGGATGCACATTTTTCCCCATTTTTTATGCTCTATTTTTAATGACCTTGGTTTTTTTGTGTTTTATCAAGTGCTTCTTTGAGGGTGGGTTTTGTTTATTTTTTAGCAAAACCCAACAAATTTCTGCTTTTGAAAGGAAACAAAAAAATGACAAATAGTAATATAAATCCATAGAAGCAAGTATTGTGAAATATATTTACATGCTTATGTTCATATTATCATTCATGTGTGCACTTAGTTCGTCGGTTTCGATTTATTGAACTAGAAAAAGGGGAGGTAAAAGTGGTTAATCTGTCCTCAAAACCTTTATTATGTGCTTGAAATGTAATTATTTTAGGTTCTATAAGTTGATTGTTTGTCAAATCTAGTGTATTTCACTTAATTATATATTTTGAATATATATTTCATAAGGAGATATTTATTTCTAACCCTTTATTTTCTTATTTACTTTTCAAACATCCTTATAAAGTTCTATTAATGAAACAATAATGAATAAATGATATTACAAATAAATGTGTAAAAATGGGATGCCCTTGAAGCTTGGAGGTACTCTAGGATGTGTCCCATATGCATCCAAAATGTGGAGGCTTCACTAGAATCATCCTTTATGCATACTAGACTTGGGGATTTCATTGGGAATGCCATTGGCACTTAGGGATTTTTGTGGGCGTTCCCATGAAAATATACCTCCTTGATACTTTAGGGTAGTCTAGGGTATTCCTTAGATGTTGTTTTACAGAATACATTTAAGAAAATAAAAAGAAAACATTTATATACTTACTAACTCGTGTTTTTTCAATTGTTTTATCATCAGGACAATTAATTTACATTCTACTTCAATTTTGATTTCTTGATCTTTTCACATAACCTCTAAAGTAACATGAGAAATGTACAATCGAGCTGGGGAAATTTAGGATAAAATTTATCCAAAAATACCTCCTGAATTTTGCTTATGTGCATTATTTCCACTTCACTTAAAATGATCCACTTGTGAACACATATCTCTATGTGCAAATTGAAGAAGCGAAAGATAATCACTTTGTGCATAATAAAGAAACATAGTGTTCTTTACTTAGAACAAAAATATTTTCAAATATAATGAGATTTGTTCTTTTCATTACTCAGGTTCAACATGCAAATATTCATGTGCATAAAAAGAGTCGTAGTGCATTTCATTAAGTCATACAAATGCTCAAGAAAAAATTCTCTTCTGAAGTATTGGTTTATTATTAGGCGATTCAAATTTAAACTAGTCCTTAGTAAATCAAGGAAGATATAGGTGGATGATCCCTTGAAAATACAGTTTGAACTTATTACAATATTTTTTAATGTATTTTTATTTCCTTTTGGTAGGAAAAATAAATCTCTGCCCCTTCACTTGAGGTAAAATAACTGGAACTCTTCTGTGATGGGTAAAATGTTATTCCAAGGAAAACCTTTAAACATGATTTGTGATAATAAAAAATACAATAAGTTGACTCCAAATTGGCTTAGCCTTAATGTTAGATGCCTTAGTTTTATTATCATGCAAAAAATACATCTATACAAAAAAGAAAATAGTAGTGACATTGCCACCACGTGGCTCTTGTTGAAGATGGTGTCTAATTGAGGCCAAAAATTTGTATAAGCATGCATATTATTCATTTGTTTACAAATGACCTAGATCCATCTTAACTCTAGATCTACCAAGTGCAGAGAGGGTTAAAATATATTGAGGTGCAAACCTTTTTTAGAGTTAAAAGAGATTGGCTCCCTCTTGGTGCTTAGTAGATCTAGAGTTAAGATTGATCTAGGTTGGTTTCTACCCAAGGATCAAATCCCATCTGGCTTATTAGCATAGCCTAACCCCAAGGGTGTCAAAGAGAATCAATCCCGTGACCTTCCATTTGTGAGGTGCTTTAGCAACGAGAACTCCATCAATTGCACTAACTGTCAGGGTTTTATGTTTCATTGACAATTATTGCTATTAATTATTTTATTTTGAAAAAATGTTTACAAACATTTACATATAACATCTCTACCATACCTTTTTGCAGTTAAATTTAATTTAAAAAATATTATAAAATAAAATTAAGATAAAATATTTTAAAATATTTTGATTTTCAAATGAGTTATAGATTTTGGGCATGTGGTATTAATAAGTCGTGGTATTGTAACAAAGAATATTTACAAGTTAACAAAATCCACGATAAAATAGCAGTGAATATTTGTGGTTAAGAATCTTGTTATATTGTAAGTATTAAGATTTCATGTGCTTATTAATTCAATTTAAATATGGTTACCAAATCATTATTTTATATTATATAATAAGGCATATCTTAATTTATAACTACTATTTATATGTTATATATTTTAATGTGATACATATATTGTGATTTTCTTTTATCTATTTTTTTTCGTAATTTTATTGATAATAATAAAATATAAAATTACAATATAACGAATTGAATTTTATTATTTTTATTAATTTTAACTTGCTATTATTAATTGAGCCAACATTTAAATGTTTTCACTTACAAACATTTACATACAACATCTCGCCATCCCGCCCCGCCCCCATACCTTTTTTCTTTTAGATTTAATTTTAAAAAATGTTACAAAATTAAATTACAATAAAATATTTATAAAATATTTGGATTTTGAAACGAATTATGGTGTTTGGACATGGGATAATGATAAGCCATTGTTTTGTAACAAAGCCTATTTAAAAATTAATAAAATATATAGTAAAGTGGGGGTGAATATTCATGGTTAATAATTTTTTTATATTGTAACTTTATTGTAAGTATTAAATTTTTATGTGTTATTAATTAAATTTAAATATGGTTAGAGAAACATTATTTTGATTTATACAGAAAAACTGATCTTAATGTATAACTAATATTTATATGTTTTATATTTTAATGTGATATGTATATTATGATTTTCTTTTATCTAAAATTTTGTTCCTATTTTTTTTAATAAAAACAAACATATCATATAACTTTTTTTTAAAAATCTAATGTCGTACACGCCTACAAAACTCTCCTGTAGTGGGTTATAGAACGTCTCTTGGAATAATCATATTCAATCTCTAACCCCTCTTGGAATAATGATATTCAATCTCTATCAAAGCATGCACATTAGTGTTTTATTATGATGATTAGAAAAAGTCAACTAGACAGATATTGGAAGTAATGCTTCCATGTGTTGTTATAAGTTGTCATTGTGAGTTCCCAAGCATCAATCTAGAAGTTTTATTCCCACAGGAGATTCACTCAATGAACCTCTGACCTATCACATGCGTTCATGGCATATTAAAAAATTACCCTTAATTAGACTACGTATTGGAAAATACCCCTAAAAATCAAATTATTTAACGCTCTACCAATATGAATCCAATACACCTTCCCAATTTAAAAAACCCCTACTTCCACTAGATATTGTAGTTATCCATTTTTTCATTAACATTTTTTTATACTCCTTTATATTTTTTCATTAACTTTGAGCTCCATTTTTATACCTACCAATATAAAAACTCTTTACCCCCTATATATCCCCCAATATATTATGTTAGGTCCCTATAATACTAGTGTATCCCCTTATTGTTATTGTTAGTGTAGTCCCCTTATTGTTATTTTTGTGCCAATGTAGTCCCCATATTGTTATTACTGTGCCCCATAGAAGCCCACTATTGTTGTTTTTGTGCCCTTACATGGTTATTGCTATGTCAGTTAGGATTATATTATTACCCATTGGACTCCTATATATAGAAATGAGGTTTTTTCATTTGTATTATCTAATAATTGTTCAGTTATGTAATTTAATGGAGGTTTCCCCCTCGAAGAGGTATATTTCTAAGTTGTTGATCTATATTTTCTTCTATTTTGTGAGCTGGTTTCATAACATTTGGTATCATAGCTTTGGATTCTAGGGTTTTGCTGCTGCAAACAGGTTATCTTGGCATTTTCGCTAAAAAAAATTTTCTATGAAGGTTCAGAAGCTAAAAAAAACCCATTTTAGCTGAAATCCTGAGGAACTTCATATAAAAATTATAGATCTTGGTTGCTATATTTTTGGAGATATAATCTGAGGAAGTTAGGGTGTTTGTAAGCTTCAGAATTTCATCTCAAACAAGTGGATGAGGGAAAATCGTCATAACTTTTGTTTCAGACATCAGATTAGAATTCTGTAAAAAGTGACCGAAAGTGCACATAATTTAGTTTCATTTTTATTGATTTTAGAGATGAAGATGAAAATACTAACACGTGGCATGCCATAAAAGTTCACTATGTTGAACTAGCCAATAATTAGGTCATTGTGGGAGATTGAGCATAAATTTACCTTGAAGAAACCAAATTAGGTCTGAACTATGGCATTGGAAAGAAGACTCAGAGGGCTACTCTAAGACTGAAGATAAAATCTTGGGGTTTCAAAATTACAGAGATACATCAGTTTCAATATCGGATTCCTCAAAAGAAAGAACAATGTGTGTATCATTTTTTTTTAAATTGCATAAGTCTTGTTTGAAAAATCAGTTTTAAGTGATTCGAAGGATATATTGAAGCATATATATTAGTATTGGGTTCTAAAATGCCCCCCAAAAATAATTCCACACCCATTAAGACCTCATAAGGCTCTACTATGACTCATGAAGAGGAAGACATGCAACATGATATATCAAAATGACGAGACCATGTGAAACAAATTTCACTCTCACAAAGAGTAACAAAAAATGAAATGGAAGCTAAAATGGATGGTTTGAAGAAATACATGGATGGATTGAAGAAAGACGTTGAAGCTAAGATGGATAGTTTGAAGAATAGCATGGAAGCTAAGATCGATGGTATAGAAGAAAAACTGAAAGCAGACATGGAAAGTTTGAAGGAATGTTCGACAATGCTGCTACAAGAAATGATTCCTAATGGCGAAATTGTAGTAGATGAAACTCATGATGAGAAAAAAGTAAATGCTAATCATGATTTCATAGAATCTAATGCTAGATTTAATACCCACCATATTCCGAAGATGGATATGATGAAGTTTGAGGGAAAGGATTCGGTAACATGGATACTATAGATGGAGCAATATTTTGATCTCCATAATGTGCAAAACACACAAAAGGTACACATTGCAACTTTATATTTAGAAAAAAATACATTTGTATAGTATCGATGGATTTTCTCTCGTAAACGTTTTTTCACTTAGTCGATTTTTACAGAGGAAATAATAGCACATTATGAGGATACATAGAGAAACACCTTCTTTAGCCAATTGATAAATCTCAAACAAAAGGGTTCAATGGTGGAGCACATTGAGGATTTCCAAAAATTTAATATAAGGGTAACTGGTATTCTAGAGGAACACAAGATTGATGTCTTCATAGGGACTTTAAAGGATAACATCCAACATGAGGTTCACCTTTTGGAAACTGATTCATTGGAGAAGGCATTCAGGTTGGAAAGAAAAATTGAAAGAAAAATTATGGTGACAGGGAAGCCTACCACTCACAACTACAAATATGGAAATGTTGCTAATCTTAGACTTCCACAACCTACAAGGTTGACACCACAAAAATTGGAAGAAAAAAGAGAAAAAGGGCTTAGATACAGTTGTGATAGAAAATACACTAAAGGTAATACGGGTGCTGTGAATAAATTATTTTACATAGATTATGATGAGGATGAAGAAAAGGAACAATAAAATTCAAAAGAAGAGGATATACACCAAGAACCGACCTTAGAGGAAGAAGAAATGAATCTGTCCATATTATGTAATGCATTGGTAGGAATTACCACTCCTCAAAATCTCAATATAGAAGGACATATCAAGGAGAAAAATGTAATAGTGTTGATTGATTCAGGTAGTACCCATAATTGTATTCATTGTATGGTAGCCGGGGAATTGAATTTCTTCCTATACCCAACACTAGAGTTTCAAGTGATGGTTGCAAATGGAGGAACTATAAATTTTTGTGGAAAGTTCCATAATATCAAACTAACCATGGGGTAATATGTATTGAATAGTCCAATGCTCTCCATCCCAATGGGTGGTACTGATGTTGTACTAGGAGTACAATGGTTGCAATATTTGGGGACGATAGCTTTTAATTTTCAATAAATTTTCTTAATTTTTTTTTGGAAGGAAAGGAAGTTGAATTATGGGGTATCGTAGGCAAGGAAGGAAATATAATCAGATGTGATGTCATCAAAATTATTATGAAGAAATAACAACGAGGCATAATTGCAAAATTATTCTCACTTCAGGTTCAAACATCAAAATAATCTATTTCTCCATAACTCCAAAAATTCTTAGACAATCATTCCAAGGTATTTGAGACACCCAAAAGACTCCTACCTAGTCGTGATCATGATCATGCTATTCATTTTCTTCCAGGAAGCGTTCCTCCAAACATTGGGCCTTACAGATATCATTATGCTCAAAAGAGTGAGATTGAACGTATGGGCGCAAAAATGCTAGAGGCTGGTATAATTCAACCTAGTCAAAGTTATTTCTATGCTCTAGTAGTATTGGTGCACAAGAAGGATGGATCATGGCATATGTGTCCAGATTATAGGGAGCTCAACAAGCTCACTATTAAAGATAAATTTCCCATCCCCATCATTGATGAAATATTGGATGAATTACATGGAGGAATTTACTTCACCAAGTTGGATCGTTGTTCTGGATATCATCAAATTAGAATGAAGATTGAAGACATTCTAAAAAAAAAATTAAAACTCATGACGGTCATTACGAATTTTTGGTCATGTATTTTTTCCTTAATAATGCACCTCCCACATTTCAAGGTTTGATGGATTTGATTTTCAAACCTTTCCTTAGAAAAATTGTGTTATTTTTTTTGATGATATACTAATCTACAATAAGTCTTGGAAGGATCATGTTCAACATGTTGACATGGTGCTCAAACTATTGGAGGAGAAACAATTATATGCAAAAATCTCCAAATGTTTGTTTGGAGTACATGAGGTGGAATATTTGGGTCATATTGTATCTCATGAGGGTGTTAAGGTAGACCCCAACAAAATTAAATCCATTAAGGAATGGAAAATCCCTACAACCATAAAGAATATTCGAGGATTTATGGGGTTAATAAAGTATTATCACAAGTTTGTTAATAATTATGGGAAAATATAGGCACCTTTAACATATTTACTGAATAAAGATGCATTTTCATGGACTCCAGAAACAACTAATGCCTTTGAACATCTTAAAGAGGTAATGTGACAAAAACTAGTCTTAGCTACACCATAATTCACAAAAATTTTTATTGTGGAATATGATGCCTCAGAAAATGGAATCGGTGTTGTTTTAATGCAAGAAGGAAGACCCATTGCTTTTGAAATTCATCCAATCAAAGGAAAGTATTTACTGAAACCTATTTATGAGAAGGAAATGTTGGCAATACTACATGCTCTAAAACAATGACAACCTTACCTAATGGGAAGACAGTTCAAGGTAAAAACAAATCATGATAGTCTTAAATAATTTTTGGAACACAGATTAGATTTAGAAGAGAAGAAAAAATGGGTCACAAATATGTTGGGTTACGACTTTGAAATCATCTACAAAAAAGGGAAGAAATTTTTTATTGCAGATGCACTCTCAAGAAAGGATGAGGATGTGGAAACATTTATTTGTGCCATTTCTATTATCCAACCCGAGTGGATAATCGAAGCAAAGGTTGAATAGAATAATGATGAAGAGTTCTGGACACTCATTCAAAATTTGCAACAAGATCCCATTACATCTAAAACATGTAGCTGGAAAAATGATTCATTATGGTACAAAGATCACTTATGTCTTTGTAAGAATTACCAACTCAAACAAAAAATTCTTTTGGAATTGCACACCGCTCGCTTAGGAGGGCACTCAGGAATTTTAAAAACATACCACAGGGTCAAGAAGGAATTTTTTTGGGATGGCCTTAAATCTGATATTCAAAATTTTGTGGCAGAATGTTTGGTTTTCCAACAAAATAAAGTTGACACAATTAAGACCCTAGGTCTGTTACAAAATTTATCCTTTCCAATTCAACATTGGGAGGAGGTTTAAATGGATTTTATCACAGGTTTACCCAAGTCCAAAGGAAATACTATCATGATGGTGGTAGTTGATAGACTTACCAAGTATGCACACTTTTGTGCATTATCTCATCCATTTAAAACCAGTATAGTTGCTACCGCATTAATTGAAACAATTCAAAAGCTACATGGAAACCCAAAGATTATTGTAAGCGACAGAGATCCCATTTTTACAGGAAATTTTTGGACGGAATTATTTTCTTGTTTGGGTACTAAATTATCTCATAAATCATCATATCATCCTCAATCTTATGGGAAAACTGAGATAGTGAACAAATGTTTGGAATGATATCTTCATTTCTTTTTTTCTGATAAACAAGCACAATCGTTCAAGTGGTTACCTTTGGCTAAATGGTGGTATAACACTTCCCTCCATATTGCAGCAAAAAGGAACCCATTTATGGCACTTTATGGATATCATACACCCTCCATCACATCATATTTAAGAGAAAATTCTAAGGTTCAAGCAGTCGAATATCACATCGAGCATCAACAACAAGTTCTCCAACTCTTAAAGGATAAACTTACCTTGGCACAAAATCAAATGAAACAACGGGCAGACCAATATCATAGCGAAGGAAGTTTTGATGTAGGAAATTGGCTATTTTTACGGCTAGAAATATACAAACAAATGTACCTCAAGCAAGCTAATAAGGATAATAAATTATCACCAAAGTATTACGGTCCTTACAAAGTGTTGAAAAAGATTGGTACTATGGCATACAAATTGGAGCTTCCTGCTTCTTCCTGAGTGCACCCAGTTTTTCGTATTTCATGCTTAAAGAAGGTTATAGGTGACAAGCTCCCAGTTCAAACAATATTTCCAGAACTTGATGAAGAAGGAAAAATCATAGTGGAACCTAAATCAGTCACGGAAACAAGAACTCAACAACTATGAAATTGATCAATTTCAGAGTATCTCATCAAGTGGAAGAACTTACCCACTGAAGATTTGACCTGGGAGGATGAGAATTTTATACAAAAACATCCGGAACTACACAAGAATTGAGGAAAAAAATACTTTTAAAGAGAGGGGCATGCTAGGTCCCTATAATACTAGTGTATCCCCTTATTGTTATTGTTAGTGTAGCCCCCTTATTGTTATTTTTGTAACAATGTAGTCCCCATATTTATTATTATTGTGCCCTATAGAAGACCACTATTGTTATTATTGTTACCTTACATTGTTATTTTTATGTCGGCTAGGATTCGATTATGACCCCTTCGACTCCTATATATCGAAAGGAGGTTCGAACTTAGCCATAGAAATTTGATTTAGTTTGCAGTCTTCATAGTGTTATAGAAATTAATCATTATCGTTCTTCAATGGTTCATTTTAGCAGATGTGGAAAGGACTCTGTTTCTCTTGTCTGTAAGAGGGCTAAACTGTTCTTGTGTTATATATAGACAGGAAGTATGTATATACCATATTTGGCCTGTTCTAGAATTCAATCTTGGGTTTAATGCATTAAAAGATAATTCAAACCATTGATAATTCCATGGTTGTATGTCATTGCAACTGTCCATTATTCTCATATGATCAAGAAATATTGGGAAGAAAATTTTACAAAAATAAATCCAAGGGACATTGTTTTTATTAACACATTTCCAAAGATTTGTCCATCATGGTCATCATGTTCTAAAATTCCTCAAAATAAATTCTACCATCTGAATTTCTGTCAAATCTTGTGATCATCATTTCACAACTCTCCATATCTTGTCCTTCTTTTAGTCCTAAGCTATGAAGGACCTGTTGAAGTTCCCATGGGCTGATGAACCCATCCCCATTCTTATAAAAAACACTGAAGGCTTCAACCAACTCCTTGGACAACACTTTCTCCTCCGTCTCTGCATGCTCATGAGCTTCCCCACAAATATTGAGAAGAAATCCACAGAAATCATAAAAGCTCATATGCTCCAGAGAAACCATCATTATTTTCATATTATCATCAGATATATTTTGAATTACAAGCTTTTCCAGTAACCCTTGTACATCCTCTGCAATAACCATGCCGTCGCCATTGCTGTCCAAGGCATTGAAAATTAGAGAGAGGTCCCATGTATGAACGAAGGCAGTATATCTTTTATTTATAAAATCATTGCTTGATTCATCAATCATATCTCCGAACAACGGGTGGTTTGTAACAACCCTTAAAATATGTGGGTTTTTCGAATTGCAAAGTTGAGGAAACTTAGTTTTCATCATCTTAGAAACCCAAACATAAACATAGTAGTTGTAGAAGTTTTAAAAATTGTGAACCCAACTCAGGGCCATGGATACAATAATGCTCCAGTACATGGGCATGGCAGAAACATTTGAAACTGTAGGGTTTCTGATGATAATATCAGACACCATCTTTGGGATATGAATTAGATGCCTAAATTCAATAATTGTTGTAAGGAAAATAGCAGAGAATAAAAAATGGTGGGTGTATCTTGGGTGTTACAGAATGGTAGTAATAAATCCCACGATTTTTATTTAGAAGGCATTTGATTGAGTGCAGAGCTGGTATGAAAGTGAGGAGAAACAACCCTGAAGATTCCTCTTGAGAAGCCTATGGTAAGTTACCATGAAACTCAGCAGAAAAAACAAATGAACTTGTATCCATGTTTAGATATTTTTCTTTTAATATAGGCATGTAGTGTTTTGTTTTAAAATTGGTTGGAATATACGAAGGTTGTTGGAAGATGAGGGGCCAGCCAGGTTATGTGATCTGGAATTTTTTTCTACCAAAAAACTCCTTTCAGTTACCTCACACTTGGAATGGGTGGGCTTTAAAATTGTTTTCATAACAATGTTGACCGACAATGAATGTGTGAGGGGAGATATTAGAAATAATGCTTCCATTAATGTAATGTGTAAGTTTAGAGTTGGTTTGAGATTTTGTAGGAGGTTGTTGAGATATTCTCTCAACCTCTATATCCATATTAGGAATAAGTTGGACTTGAGACCAACTATATAAATGTGTTGTAATTGAGTGCAAATAGATAATAAAAAATAAAAAATATTATTCATGTGTTTTTTGTGTGCAATGGCTACTCTTACAAACTTTAATTTGGTATCGGAGCCTCTACTGGCTTAAATCCCTCACGGGATGGCCATGAAGACGTGAGAGCAATGATTGTCAAACCGTTGAGTTTAGTGAATTTATTTTCTGGGTGAAATTTTTTTGTGCATTTGTCATTTTTTTTTTGTGTGTGATTAGGATCCGTTGGATGTTGATGGCCAAACGAAAGTACACTGTGCTACTGGGATGTAATTATCCCAACACAGAAAATGAACTTCACGATGCGTAAATGACGTTATGAGGATGGAACACACGCTCATTCATCACTTCATCTTTGGCAAATGGAACATCAATCTCCTTACCGATGAAGCATATAAAAAGCCCACAGGTGAAAACATTCATGCGGCTTTCCTCACCATGGTTCGCCATGCCAAATCCGGAGACGTTCTCTTCTTTCACTACAGCAGCCACGGCACTCTTGCTCGCATGCATAACTCGTCTCACTCTGACAAATGTATAGTCCCATGCAATTTTAATCTTCTTACAAGATCCGTTGGTTGGATTAAAAAGAGAAAAATGCAGTGCACAATTCCATGAGAAAAGGAGGTGTTGTCAGATTAAATCACATGACCAAATAGCTGCGTAGAAGGAATCACAGTGAAAGGAGCTGTGTACTGATCAGTCCAGTGGTGAAGATATTTGATGCCATCATTGCATATAAGGGAGTAAGACTCGTTTCATATTTGATATTTGAGAATAGACAATGATATTTGAGGCTACCATTTAATATTTTTGCTATTACAGGGTTTGTTGTGTGGAGTTGAATATTGTGTGGAGTTAACATGTTGTATAGATTTATTATTTTGCGATTTTAAGTAAGTGGTTCTCAAAGTTCTTCGGTGCCAAGAGAACGAAACATTACTTTTATTATGTTCTTCGTTTGTTAATATGATGGGCTTGTTGTTCCTTGGGGCTTCAAGAACAATAGATGTATGTGGAAAAAGGTCAGTTGTATGATTGACTATTGAATACGCTCAGTATCTAGATCATTTTCCTATATAATTGTTGAAATCTTCTCCTTGGGGGAATTTCACAGATGGAAGTGTGTCCATAGGGTGATTTAGTATTTAGATTATCCTTTGGGGGGTTGAGAAGCGTTAGTTCTACAAATAACGTCAAAGATGGTCAGAAGCTTTTGTACTTTAAATGTGTCAAATGGGAAGCTCGAAGATGTGGAGAAAGGAAGAGCGGAGTCTAGAAGACTGCAGAGTGGCTAGAGTTGCTGATGAAGACCAGATCAAACATATGTGTATTTCATGTATTGTTTTTATAACATATTTGAAATGTAAGCATTAAAGGGAGGTATTAGAAATAATGCTTCCATTAATGTAATGTGTAAGTTTAGAGTTGGTTTGATATTTTGTAGGAGGTTGTTGAGATATTACCTAAACCTCTATATCCATATTAGGAATAAGTTGGATCTGAGACCAACTATATAAATGTGTTGTAATTGAGTGCAAATATATAATAAAAAATAAAAAATATTATTCGTGTGTTTTCTGTGCAATGGCTGCTCTTACAAACTTTAATTGGAGAGTTGGAGGTGGAGCGGTGTTTCCTTTTTTAATTTTATATTAATTTTACATAGTGTTCATCGACATTAGATTTGATTGCATCCATAAGATAAAGGAAAGGAAGAGATCTTATCATTTTAATATTTTAATAATAATAATAAATATTTATATTATAATAATAAATATCTATAGGTTACAAAAATATAAAATTGTTTTTAATAAATTAAAATTAAATTTTTGAATTTAAAAAATAAATTTATATTTTTAATTATAAATTGATTACGAAGAATGAAAAATGAAGTGTATTTAATTAGTTTATAATAAAAATAATAATGAATATTTATTTATAAGTTTCAATAAAATTGGAAAAATGATATTTTTTTAATTATAAATTGATTACAAAAAATGAAGTATATTTGATTCGTTTATGATACAAATAATAATAAATATTTATTTATAAGTTTCAATAATAAAATTAGAAAAATAATTGTTTTTTAATTAATTAATAATAAATAAAAGATATGGAATTTTATTTACAATTGAATTGTATACTAAGTTTCTTTATAAATTATTATGAACAAGTTTAAAATAAAAAGATTTAGTGTTTTATGAGATAATGTTGAGTGAAAAGGGAGAAACTCTTATAAAAGCAATTGCTATGGTGGGGCTCATAAGATATCTAAAAAGAATTGAGCAAATGGGAGTAGGAAGATGGTCTAATTTTATCTTTAACAAAAGCATGAGTGAAAGAAAGAAAACATGACAAAACTACACATGGATGCAAAAATGGAATATCGACCTGAATGCATGTCCCAATCAGGAGCATCCAATCACCATCATCTTGATTGATGATTGGAGCATCCAATAACCATCATCTGCAAAGCATTAAGACACCTCCAGCAAAACCACAATGTGCATTATTCTACCACGCTTAGTTTTGAGAGCAAATAGAACGGATGTAGGTACTCAGAGTACAACCGTATTATGGTAGCAGTTGGTATCTTAACATAGAAGGGTGGTCTCCAAGGTGACATTGAATATTATAGATGTACCTCCCAATAAAATGATGCAGTTGTCCTTCCTCTTCTTGAGGGATCTAAGAAGGAAGGTTTCTGTTATTTTCTCTCATATCTCTTTCTCATTTTGATGTTTCCTTTTCGTTTGTGGCTAAGTATGGTTCTACCATGTTGGACTTGCCATATTTTTTTCTTCAATTGGCATCTAGCATTGGTTTCACTCCTATTTATAACGTCAAAATGGTGGCTCCTTAAATCTAACGTGGCCTATAGTTTGTGTTACCTTGTCAAGATTTGTGCCTCTATTATTCTCATTGTTAGTCTTTTCTTTTCCTTTACGTTTCATATTCTGCTCAAGGCCTTGAACTCTGTTTCCACCCCCCCTTTTTCTTATCCCTCCCCTCACACCTCTATTTTCCACTTGGTATCTACATGGTCTCATGCTCAGTTAGGTTCCCCTATTCTATTTTAAAGGCTTTCTTCTTTCCCCCTTCTGGTGTAGTGTCTCTGGCTCCCAACAATGGCTCCCTTTTATGATTTATTAAGTCATTTCATGATTCATGATGAGCCTCATATTGCAATAAGAATGTTGTAAATCCCAAGGCTACCAACTTAAATTATCAACTTGGGGTTAGTACAAACTTAAGAGGTGTAGACACTATATGTGGAGCATGCAATGTGTACTTATTTCGTTGATCTGATGCAATGAAGTGAATGCCATGAGATACAAGCTTAAAATAATTGCAGAAATTGAAATGTGACTCCATTTTCAAAAAGGAAACCTAATCACTTTTGCAGAGAGAAAATTCTAGTTACCTTTGTAGAAAGGAAAGGCTATTCTACTTTACATGAATGTAAATTTTAATCCTATTTGTAGAAATGTAAATGTAGAAATTAGCTGAATAAATCACTTATTCAATGGAGATTAACCCGATTACACATCAATTTCGAATTGCATGCATAACACATAATCTCATCTACAATTAATTGTCACATGCGGAAATAATAGAAGCGATCACACATCAAATCAATCACACATTAACTCAGTATGTATGGGGAAAGCCTATAGCTGAAAACCCCGCAGCTATTGTGTATATTATAATGGAGAAATCATGTAACCAAACAAGTACAATACTCCTCACAAGTACTCAGCACTTTCTCATAAAGTCACACACAATCTAGCTTAGTTTTGAACAAGTCACTGGTTCAAAACTCCCTGCCAATTGCCTTGCCTCTATTGCGCAATCATGGCCTGTATATGAAGAGATCCAAGGTTTGAATCCCCTTGGCTTGACTGCGCAATTGTCATGGAAAATTCCTCCAAGTGTAATGCAAATCCCATGCAAAACTGATCCTCCAACTGATAGCTTTACTCACCCTTTCATCTACCTCTTCCACTGGTCTCCACTGAACTGATCATGCACTGTAGTGAACTGATGTGTTCTTGAGTTGAATAATGAGTTATTAATTAGTGAATTAAATAATATTTAATTCACTCCACTCATAACTAATTGATTAGCTAGTTAAACTAATCTCAACTAGTTCAACTAAAATAAACAGAACACAACTCCACTATCTGTCTCATTAACTCCTCCAAACTTCTGCCACTGAAGTCCAACTCAAGTCAACCATGCATGATGCCATCAAACCCTAGGAACCACGTGACTCCTTCGGCCGCTTGCATGAGCCACTCCATGACTCAAACTCAAGTGTCATGCAAGAGAGTAAATCGTTGTTTAGTCAAAATATTATTAAGGGTAAATAATATTTGACTTCCATATTTTTAGGAGACACAAATGAAAAATAGCCGGGTCCTAAAATAAGGGTCTCATCTAGCAACATGTCGATCTAAGAATGCAGGACTGAATTCCCAAATTATGTCTGCAGAGGCTCAAAATAGACGGCGCCAGACTTGCTCCGGGGCCACTTAGTGAAGGCGACTTCATTTCACTAAGCTCCATCATCTTGCCGCATTCTCAACACTCCCTCTCAGCAAGATATGGATTATCTGCAACCCCTATCCTGCCTCTGTGGAATTCGAACTTGCTCCTGGTGAGCGCCTTCGTCAGGATGTCGGCATCCCGATCCTCCGTGGGAACATATGAAAGCATCATGATTCTCCGCTGAACACAATCTCTGATATGATGGTACCTGATGTCGATGTGTTTGGATCTATCATGAAATACTGGATTAGCCGAGAGTTTAATGCAACTCTGGTTATCACAGTAAATCACTATAGGCTCCAAATGCAACTCGAACAATCCAACGAGGATCTTCCTCATCCAAATAGCCTCGCATGCGCCCAAGCTAGCTGCCATGAACATGTACTCACTTCTACCGAGTTTCTGCTGCTAAACGAGGAAGGGGAGATCAGAAACCGTTGCTCCACCCAATGCTGAAACTCCTCCGGTATGTTTTCTGGCCCGCTGGACTCCCCGCCCACCGCACGGGGCAGCCGTAGTGCCGCCTCCCATCCTCCTGTCTGCACCATAGACCATATCCCGATGTGCCTCTGATATAGCGCAATACATGCTTGCCCGCCTTCCAAAAGAGCTTGGTAGGCTTAACCATAGCTTGCGAAAGCTGGTTAACCGCATAGCATATATCGGGTCGAGTATTGACCAAATACATCAACGACCCCACCAACTGTCGATAGACAGTGGCATCCACTACCTCCTCCGAAGTAGCATCTCCCTTCCTCCAACCACCAGGAAGAGGGGTATCAACAGGCTTGCAGCCTTGCATGTTGAACCTCTCCAGAATCTCCCGGGCATACTTGCCCTGAGAAACAAACAGTCCTCCACTGCGCTGCCAAATCTCCAATCTCAGGAAATAATGAAGGATGCCCAAGTCCTTCATCTCAAACTCTCGTGCAAGATCCTCCTTGCATGAAAGTATCAACTGCTCATCGCCAGTCAAAATCAGATCATCTACATACAGTACGATGATCAACAGCTTTCCCTCCACCACAATCTGGTACAGGTTTGGATCTGCCTCACTCTTGGAGAATCCAAGCCCGGTGAAGTAGCTGTCTATCCGAGTGTACCAAGCACGAGGTGCTTGCTTCAGCCCGTACAGTGCTCTCTTGAGTCGGCACACATGCGACTCACTGCTGAAGATCTCAAAACCTTCAGGCTGATCTATGTACACCTCTTCCTCAATAACTCCATTGAGGAACGCAGTCTTCACATCCATCTGATGAATGTGCCACCCCATCTGCGCTGAGAGAGCAAGGATCGTCCGTATGGAAGAGTACCTCGCGACAGGTGCAAAAGTCTCCTCATAGTCAATCCCCTCGATCTGTGAGAAGCCACGGGCGACAAATCTCGCCTTGTACTTCTCCACACTCCCGTCAGCCGCCTGCTTCACCTTGTAGATCCATCGTGAACCCACCACTGATTTCCCAACCTGTCTTGGGACAATCTCCCATGCACTGTTCCTGACGATCGAATCATATTCTTCGATCATGGCATCAACCCATGCAGGTTCCTCCACAGCTTCCTCAAAAGAGGATGGCTCCGTCACAACACATTGACTCACAAGATCCATGTATCCAGTGTACCGATCCGGTGACTGTCTCTGTCTGCGCTGTGCTGTAGGTGGTCCTACAACCTTCTCTGCATCCCGAGCCAGTCGCTCAGCTTCTGTAGTGCGCATGCGCCCTCTGATGGTTGGCGCTGCCTCGGTGGTTTCTTCCACCTCCTGAACCTCCTCTTGTGGCTGATCCACATCCGGAAGCTCCTCCTTAGGAACTAACAGCTCCTCATCTGCATGCAAGTGTAGCTCCCTCTCAAGCGAACACCGCATGGATTTCTCCTCCTGAAATTTTATATCCCGTCGCACAACAGTCTTGCGACTGTCTGACAAATACACCCGATAGTTGTGAGGTGTATCATTGTACCCCACAAATATTCCAACCTCAGCAGTTGGATCCAGCTTCCTTCTCGCATCCTTCATCACATGCATGTAGACAGGAGAACCAAAAATCTGCAAATGGGAAATATCAGGCCTCTTGCCAGAATAAGCCTCCTCTGGTGTACTCATGCCAAGAACCTTGTGAGGACAACGGTTCTGCACATACACTGCTGTATTGCATGCCTCAGCCCACAAGTGAAGGGGTAGGCCCTGATCATGCAACATCGCCCGTGCAGCACCCACGATCGTTCTCTTCCGCCACCACCTCTGCCTCAGGTTATGGGTGCGATGAGCCTTCGAATACCCACTAACCCTTAATCAGCTTTGATGAATTCACCACCGCACACTCCTTATAATCACCTTCTTTCCTGCCAATTCTTCTCCTCAAAGCTTTAAACTCATTTATCTTCTCACACTGGGTCACTTGGAGAGATGAAGAAGATCCAGCACTTTCGAGAGAAATCATCAACAAAGATCACATATTACCTGTGCTTTGCTGTCGAAGCAACTGAGAAAGGACCACACACGTCTGTGTGAACTCTCTCAAGGATCGTCGTGGCGCGACTATCCTTCTCGTGAAAGGTGGCTTTCACATACTTCCCTAAAGTACACCCCTTGCACTGATCTGACTGCGCAAGGGTGCCCTTAGGAAGTCCAGTAGAAATCTGCTGCAGAATCTTCAAAGCTCCATGGTGAAGATGGCCCAATCTCCTGTGCCATAGTTCGCCCTCATCATCCTGGCTCACCACTTCTCCCGCCTTGCATGCCATAGCTGCACAGTCATCTACCTGCAACTGATAAAGGTTCTGAGTTCGAACCCCTATCTTCCGGGTCTCTCCAGTAGTCTTACTGCGCAGGAAGGCTTTTCCTTCGCTGAAGACCACATCATACCCCTTATCCTCCAACATCGCTACTGAAATCAGGTTCTTCTTCAATCCAGGTACATGCATGACATCCTTTAATACAAAGGGCTTACCAGACTCCCTTTGAAAGGATATGGTACCGATACCAGTCGCACTGTATCTACCATCATCGCCCATCTCGATGTGCACACCCAAATCTTTGTCCTCCAGATCTGAGAACAACTCCCGATCTCCCGTCATATGAAATGATGCACCACTGTCCAAGAACCATACCGATCCCAGCACACTTGAAACCAAGCATGCAATCAGTGAAAAGTCAAGCTCGAACTGTGAAGCCAAAGCTTCTCCATCTGCAGATCTTCCCGCTTGTTTGTTCTTCTTCTTCTTTGGACAATTGGTAGCATAATGTCCGTGATCATGGCAGTGAAAACATTTCACTTTCGCCATATCCTGCTTCTTGCCCTTAGCTCCAGAATGAGAGGTTTTCTTACCCTTCCCTTTCTTAGCTTTGGACACCAAAGAGCAGTTTTCTTCATCAGCTCCCTTTGATGAAGATCCATCTTGAGTAGTCCTCCTTATCTCCTCCTGCATGAGATCCGCCCAAAGGCGCTCCCATCCCGGTAGCTTCTCCCGACCATTGACACTATCTTGGTATGAGTGCCAAGCCTTCGGAACACCAAGGAGAGCCAGGTAAACCATGTCCTCGTCTTCGACAGTCACCCCCACACTTCCCAGCTCATCTCTGCACTGAGTGAACTTCGTGAGGTATTTGGCGATACTGTCGCCCTTCTCCATCTTGATGTTCCTGAGCTTATCTTTGAGCGCCAGCTTCCTTTGGTCACTCTTACTCTGGAATAGATCCGTCAAAGCTTTCCACATTAAATATGGAGTAGCCTTTCCATGCAGGCTGGATACAATATGATCCTTGATGCCCTCCAACAGGATCCTTCGACATTTCACTATCTTCTTTTTCCATGCATCGACTAAAGCTGCATCAGTGGGCTTTGGGACATCCGTATCTACGAACTCCTTCAGACCATTATCTTCTAACACTGCTTCCATGCGATCCTTCCATGCAACATAATTCAAACTTCCTTCAAGAGCATATTCGAGTCGCAAACCCTTGAAAGACATTTTCAACACCGGCACTAAGAAAACAAAGTCACAGAAGATTCGGAATTCAAACTCCAAGCTCTATCGCTTCCGATCTACACTTGAAAACAAATTATTTCCAAATCAGAGATTGACTGCAAGGGGCTTTTACCAGACCTTTCACTTTCCTAAGAAAGATGAATCCGGAGGCTTCCTGGCCCGTATGCAGACTCTGTCCGAGGAAATAAGTTTGCAATCACCGTAATAGATCTCGACAATTAATCTTGCTTTGATACCATGTAGAAATTAGCTGAATAAATCACTTATTCAATGGAGATTAACCCGATTACACATCAATTTCGAATTGCATGCATAACACATAATCTCATCTACAATTAATTGTCACATGCGAAAATAATAGAAGCGATCACACATCAAATCAATCACACATTAACTCAGTATGTATGGGGAAAGCCTATAGCTTAAAACCCCGCAGCTATTGTGTATATTATAATGGAGAAATCATGTAACCAAACAAGTACAATACTCCTCACAAGTACTCAGTACTTTCTCATAAAGTCACACACAATCTAGCTTAGTTTTGAACAAGTCACTGGTTCAAAACTCCCTGCCAATTACCTTTTTTCTATTGCGCAATCATGGCCTGTATATAAAGAGATCCAAGGTTCGAATCCCCTTGGCTTGACTGCGCAATTTTCATGGACAATTCCTCCAAGTGTAATGCAAATCTCATGCAAAACTGATCCTCCAACTGATAGCTTTACTCACCCTTTCATCTACCTCTTCCACTGGTCTCCACTGAACTGATCATGCACTGTAGTGAACTGAAGTGTTCTTGATTTGACTAATGAGTTAATATTTAGTAAATTAAATATTATTTAATTTACACCACTCATAACTAATTGATTAGCTAGTTAAACTAATCTCAACTAGTTCAACTAAAAATAAACAACACAACTCCACTATCTCAATCCCATTAACTCCCTCCAAAACATCGCCATCGAAGTCCAACCTAAGTCAACCATGCAAGATGCCATCAAACCCTAGGAACCACGTGATTCCTTCGCCGCTTGCATGAGCCACCTCCTAGCTCCAACCGAAGTGCCGCAAGAGAGTAAATCATATTATAGTCAAAATATTATTAAGGGTAAATAATATTTGACTTCCATATTTTAGGGAGACACAGCCTAAAAATAGCCTGGTCCTAAAAATAAGGGTCTCATCTATTTTTACCAACATGTCACATACTTCAAGAATCTCCAACTGGAATTCCCAAATTATGCTCCGTATGTCTAAAAATAGACTTTGCGCCAGAATTTGCCTGCGGGCCCACTTAGTGAAGGCGACTTCATTTCACTAAGCTCCATCATCTTGATGAATTCTCAACAGTAAACATTAACCTATTTTTCCTTTCCTCATTCTCATCTTGTCCTGAAGATGGATCCCCGTTGGGATTCGAAACATCGACCAATGTTTTTCGATACTGTGGATAATCCGGAGATTTCTGAAATTAACCTATTTGCAGAGTGTAAATGGTACATCAAAAGGAAGCCTAGTCTATGAAATATAAATAGCAGTGATGGAAATGGAAACCATAGTTTAATATGTATGAAATAAAATGAAATCATTCTTCAATTATTGCATTCAAGATAGATTTTGGCAATAAAATTCACAAGGTGTGTTATACGAAATCTAAGATTGGGGAAAAAAGTATCTTCCCTAGACTGGGTGGCTTAGTATAGGACAATAGAAGGACAAAGTATCTATTTTCTACCTTAAAGTAAATAGATAATGGGATGAAGCCTAAATATGATCCAACATATGATTCACTTCTTTCTTGGCTTGAATGCTCCAATCCTAGCTCATGCCGTTATAATTAGAATTCGTACAATCAAATAGCACAAGCAAACGATCTACGGTATCTATGTAGAATCATCTAAATACTCCATTCAATGGATCAACATGGTATCGAAATACATGAACTCATGAAATCACATATAGGAAAATGAAGAACTCTTTGTATTAATATAAATGGAAGGATTTACAACCAAAAATAGAAGTTGATCTTGTAGAAGAGCTCCTCCAAGTTGACTTGTTCCTTATTTGTCATAAAGTGCACCTCTAATCACCATGATGCATGTAATGTTAACTCTTTAAAGAAACAACATGAGGGTATAATTGTATCTCCAAAAAACAACCGCTAGCTTGTGGATGGCCTCAAATATATAGAATAGGAGGGTAAGTTGGGAGTTCTTATCCATTTACCAATATAGGACTTGAGATCCACTCTTGATGGGAGGATGAAATCAAAGGATAAGGGATAAAAACCCAAGGTAGAATAGGATAGGATCTGAATGTTTTATATGAGAAAAATTGTTGTAACAAATTCTGGAAGCTTCTGGAAAAATAGGATTCCATAATTTCTTTCTTTTTCCTAAATTTCTAGAACCAATGCAAGTGCATAGTGGAGAAACCTTTAGGTGATCAACAAGGACCACAGTGGAGTAACCTGTAGGTGAAATTTTTCTAGTAGGAGGTCAAGGAGTGTTGGTCCTTAAAATGACTGAAACAAGGTGCTTTTAGGTAGAAACTCTGGGATATGAGAGTGTCATGTATAGGGCTTTGTTCCATGATGATGTCAAGGGGTAAATTTTTTTTGATTGATCCAGATGGTAGGCTAACTGACCAGATGTGAAAAAATGGCCTATGATAGATTTCCCCTTAAAGCACAAAGTCAGGAATGGTGACTGATGGCTGAAGTGATTTACCTTCTCAAAATTCAAGAAAAATCGACAATATCATCTTCTATTACAATACATTTACATCATGATATATTTGTTGAGGGAGGAATAGCCATACTCAACACATAAGCTAACATTACATGTAAAATGATCAAAAGGCATGTCCACTGATGGAAAATGGTGGACCCATGACTAGATGACTTCATGTATGACCATAGCCATCATACATTGTGATCTTGTATTTATCCTGAATTCCCAGCTTGGGTGGATGAAACCAAGTCTGGGGTCTTCTATGTCATCCACACAAACATCCAACGTATGAGTCTAACCATGTGAATCAATGAGCCAGGGTCAAACATGGTAGACACTATCTGATGACCAACCAATGATTTAAGTCGTTAATGAATGCGAGAGAAACTGTCAATGATGTTAATGGCTCTCAAGGTACTGCAGTACAATCTATATGGTGTGACTAAATAATTTGATGTAGAACACCACACATAATATTTCATTCGAAGGCCAATGGTTTAAACTTTTCACCGAGAGTGAGGAAAATTTCCATTGATGTATGCAAGCACCAAGGTACCAAGGAGTGTTTCTAAGTCAACTTCTTAGATAATGAGTTGTTGTTGACAGGAAGCAACCCGTCGTAAGAGGGCCTTGATGTATCCCCCATCAATGAAACGAAACATGTATCCTGATTTGAGATAGAGTGATGATGATAGAGAACTATACCAGGAAAGGCAAACACGGAATGAAGGCTTAAGAGTATTGTAGCAGATATTGAATGAATAACTTCTCTTGAACACAACACTGGCACTGAATGGAGTTGATAACATTGACCCAAAACCAAAAATGGATGCTTTAAAAATAGTATGATAAACCAAAATACAAGAATATTACCAAACCCAATAGCCACGAAGATGTAGTGGAAGAGTGTCGTGTTCAAGAGCGACTCGCTTCCATTAGCAAACGGTGTACCCTTTTTTCCCAATTTCCCCAACCATACTAGTCAATACCTCTTTACTTTTTAAAAAACTTGAGGAGGATAACATATGCTTGAACTATAATTTCACACTTCAGATGAATCCCTTCGAGTATGTCTAACGAACCCTGAGAAGGAGTGGTTTGGCCTTGTCATGTTCGACGAGTTCATCGTTTTTTGATGTTTTAACGAGTCCAATGGAGATAAAATTCGACATTTTTTCCATATTTATAGAATTTGAAAAAGAGGCGAAAAAAAACTCTATATGTTCCTTTTCGTAGATAGTCCCTTGAGTCCGAAAAGGTAGAAAAAAATACCTAGAGAACCTCTCATCCATGTTTGAAAAAGACATTCATTTTTCGTAAATAGTCTATCCTAGCCTGGAAAAGGGGTAAACTTATATTGAGAAGACATATTTTCATTTACTTTTGTGAGTTCGAAAATACAAGTGCTCAACAATATTTTCATATTTTGGGAGTCTGAAAACAGTTCAAAGAGCACTCCTCCTAGATGAATGAGTGGTTTAAAGGGTAGAAATTGGTTGTGGTCATGATGGAACTATTCAAAACATATAGAGGTTAATAGGGTGGATATTAAGGCCACTAATCGCAATTGTTCCTTAGGAAAGGGTAAAAATTAAGTGAAAGCGTGTGATCAACCAAGAACATGGTGAATATGGAATGAGAAAACCAAGGCTAATTTAGCAAAAGAAGATTGATAAAAATGGAGATCAAGATAGGTAACGTGGGAATGGTTTCATTTTCTACACAAGCTTGAAACATGGGAAATTATGCTTGGCTTGAAATAAGTTTGCATTCCCCCAGCATAATGACTCAATCCGAGGTACATGCCCCCTAAGATTCATTTCATTCATGCAAGTAGACTACTGGTTACTAACAGGTGGATGGAATGAAGTTTCATTTACGAGATCAAGTGAAATACTTGAATGAGAATTTACACGATCTAATCAATGACTCAACTTGGAAGTGGATATGTTTCATTTTTTAACAAGCTTGACACAGGAAAAGAACTATGCTCTGGTACCTTGTTTCATTTTTTAACAAGCTTAACACAAGAAGAGGAATTGTGCTTCAATACCTTGTTTCATTTTTTAATGAGCTTGACACAAGAGAAGGAACTCTGCTCGAAGGACCTTGTTTCATTTTTTACCGAGATTGACACAAGAAAAATAACTATGATCAAATATCTTGATCATGTAAGATAAGAGGCCATGGCTTCCAAGAGGTTCTCATCGGATGCGAGAAAAAAACTCTAGAAGGGATACATATCAAGGAATCTAATGGAAAGATCAGGCTCAAATGCTCCCAATACATGATGCACTATATCACTGACTAGATCATCAGTAGATGTGGGCATCGAACAGGTTGCCACATAATTAACCTATGGCGGGGGAGAAACCACTCACATATAAGGACCGTTTAGGGATGTTGGTTGATTAGGAGTCAAATTAGGACCAACGAATGAAAGATGGTCAATGGTCACGATTCTTCCTTCATGCGAGAATCACATGACACGAAAGAGAGAAGAGACAAGAGATCCCATGACATAAAACTAGTCACGCCCAAGGAGTAAATTAAAATCCAAAAGGCCTTGGATTACCATCACATCGATATAGATAATCTTTCCTCCAGAAGCAATAGGTAACTTACGAAGGATCACTAATGATTGACTAGTTCCTTTGTTAAAAGCCAACAGATTCTGGGTAACGAGCATAAGCTGCAGAGAACCTAATGCTTTCCAAGTATTTGAGGACAAAATACTAATAGATGTGCCTTAATATATGATTATGCTAGGTACAACCGCTTTATAAGCCTGTACTATGATCTAGAAGGGCACATAAGGAGGAAGATGATATCCTTCCATCAACTCCAATCAAAGGAAGTTACAATACTACTTGGAGGGGGTGTTGTGGGAATGGGGGAACTACCCCCTAATGCTATGGGAGCATGATAACTACTCCCCTGTACCCCTGGAATGGGTGGAGTGCCCCCAAGTTCATTAGAATCTAAAGAAACGAGAAGAACTTGAGCAATATGAGGTTCACTCTCTATGGGAAAGGTATGATCAAATGAAGGTGGAATCAAGTCAACCACTTCCTCAACCAAAAGTTGGTTGGGAATAGACTCATGGGATTCACATTAAGATAGAGTGTGATTGATTGGATTCACATTCTAATCAATCACTCCATCAACTAGTAGAGGATTGGGGGAAATATTTCGATAACCAGTCGGAAGAAGAGGCTGAGAAGTTGTAAGGTTTTCCAACACTTTTGAGGCTTCATCCATATAAGTACAAAGGTGAATAATATGATTCCTTTCACATAACCTATAGGGAAATTAACTTTACCCTTTTTCCATGGACTTTAATATCACTAGGTGATGGTTTATCACCAGCATGATCTCCAAAGGTTGATGGAAAAGGATGATGTGAACCTATGGACCACACTTCTAATAACTTGGGATTACTGTAACAACCCTGGTGAAAATTCCATGTAATAAAAGTTAATAAAGAAAAAATAATAACCATGGTTATGGGAAACTTGTTCCAAGTTAAATGTTGGGAAAAATACCCTAGTGAGTGTTCATTTGGTTTATTATGGCTAAGGACATTGGCAATGGAAATGGAAAAGGCTTTGGAAAGGAAATGGAAAAGGATTTGGAAAGGAAAAGTGGAATTAATTGGCATTTTATTTATGAAAATAATGGAAATTAGGATAAAAGGAAGGTGAAAGGTCACAGGTTGCATGTGAGGAGGAAAATGAAGGAAAATAATGGAAAATGAATAAAATAGAGGCCTAATTGATAAAGAGGTTTTTGAGGATCAGTTGGTACCTTTTATTAGTATTACCTTTTGTCAATTCAATTTTCGATATCTCTATTTATTCTCTCTCTCATACACTCTTGCACATACAAAGTTTTCTTGGAGAATTTCAAGATTGGATCAAGAAAGGAAAAGGAGACAAAGAGGAAAAAAAGATCAAGCAAGGAAGAGCAGGATCAAGCAACTACAAGGATATTCTTTGAAGGTATCTATTTGCATGCTTGGTTTCCTTGCTATATTTGGCATGCATGTTGTTGCATGTGTGTTATTTTTTCTCTTGTTGTCCTTGGCATGGGTTTTTCCAGGTGTGACAGTGTTTTTCATCCTAGCGTTGCCATTTCTAGATAGCCATGGTGTGATGGGTTCTCATGTTCTAGTTGAGCTAGATTGTCGAATGGATTCAAAGCTGAGTGAGGTGGATCTTTGAATGAAAGAACACATGCCTTGGTAACCCCTGAACTGGACTGTGGGTTGCGGTAAAGCTATATTTTATGTTGCCTCGGTGGGCCTAGGAATCCTCAACCAGTGTATGGTGGGATATACGGTAAATCCTAGATGTGGATGCTCTCCATCAGGCCTAGTAATCCCGGGATGGGATATAGAGTAAAGCCTAGAGGGTGGAGTCTCGGTTAGGGCCTAATGATCCTGTGTGGATTACAATAAATCCTAGAGATTAGGAGATAGGAAAATTTCTCACAGTGTAGGTGGAGAAATCTAGTGGAGTCCATGCTTGTTTTGGCCTAGTGATCTTGTGGAGATCATGGTAAATCCTAGTATTACATGTTTATTATTTTTTTCTAGTGATTCATTGAGGATTGTAGTAAAGCCGATTTTTATTGATGGGGGTGAGGTGGTTTAGCCTCGAGAAGCCCTGGTTGGTTCTTTTGGTTTGAGTCCCACATCTATGCTTGGAATACGGCATGGGGACAATGAGCTGAAGAGAGATTTGTCTCAACCAATCTACGGTAGGGTGGAACATTGTAGTCCCATACTGGGTTGGCTTTTTCATTCATTAATGATAGTTTACCCTCCTTGGTATTTTAAGTGAAAATGTACTGGTTTATATGTGGATTCTATGGATGTTTTATCCTTGACATTTCTGTTGGTTATATGTTCATTATGAACATGTTTTATGACAGTGAAAATGTATGGCTCTCATCATGTTTTGATTTGTAAATGAGTGAGCAATGAATATATGACCTAATAGATGATAATGAAGCTAATGTGATGAGGCAAAAATGCTTCTTAGTGATTCTCAGACAAGTATGTGATCCATATGCTCAGATATGTTGTTTAAACTTGTAGATTACATATTTGTGACATGTTTGACGAAATTCCTATCATAGCTAGTAGGGGTATAGTCAATTCCTAATTCCAGTGATTTCATTTATATTATTATTTTTCTATTATCTTTTAGTTTTGGAAGTGTCATGGATTTCTAGGCAGTGGCTTGAGCACTAGGCCTGAAAACTTGGCACATAAATAGGGGTTTTAGGCTCAAAACTACCTAGAAAAGTCCCCAATCGCACTCTTTCTCATATCAAGGGAGCGACTAGGGGATTGATGCACTGAAAGATTAGTTTATCTCAAGGGCTAGCCTCTTGGAAGGTTTGGATGGCTCCTAGGTAATTTGTAGCAGGTGTAGAAGGTATGTGTAGTTGTGTGGCGTCGATTCCACTTCATTAAGGTGACATAGGAGGTTGAATCAGATCATAGTAGCCTCTTATCGTATGTTTACCCCAGTTGACCAGGTAGCTTAGGTAAATGTGGGAATAGGGTATTATAGAGTGGTATCAGAGCATGATTGACCCATTGGACTATATGGTTGGTGCACGTTGGTCATGCATTCATGTTGGTTTCACATGTGTTACTCATCCTTGTGGTCTATATGCTTGTTGCATATGCATGGTGTTGGTCATGGTTGTAGTGGTGTCTCCATGTGAAGGTTGATGGTTTTGTTGTGAAAGGTGTCATCATTAGTGTATGATTGGTTATATGTTGTTATACGTGTTAGTTCTTACATGTGGTCAAGTGTACATTGATATGGTTGTTTTTTTCATGCATGAGGTCATGGTATGTGATCAGTATGGTCATGCATTGATGACTAGACTCTGGCTAGAAGGATGTCTATATATTGATATCTTTATATGTTATACATCTATATCATGTTATGATTATGTTTATACATATATTACACTGATTGGTTGATCTTGTAGATGATATATCCTCCCTAAATTATGCTAAGGTACGTTGGTTTATTGTGATTTATTTTAGTTGACATAAGATGCCTTGCAGGAAAGAGATCAAGATGAATAACAAGATGGTGGATTATAGTTGACAAGACTCTCCTTATGGGGGGTCAGATGAGTAGTGTGGTGTTGGGAACACTTTTGAATTGGCAGACACATTAAGAATCTTGAAGGAAGAAATAAGGAGTTGTAAGGCAAATAATGATAAAATGATGCAGGCACAAGAGAAAAAATCATATTTTAATGCAATAATCCTTGAGAGTTTGTCGAAATTGCAACGGTAGGGGCCACTTCGGCTCAGTCATGGGAAGGAGGAGAGATATAATGGGGCATATGGAAGTAGGTCTCATGGTGGTCACAGGTCAGATAGAGATGACACTGTGAGAGATGGTAAGTTGTTGGATACTTTGGATAGGAGAGGTGATATACACATGTAATACTCTAGTTATAGTTCTGATAGGCATTGTGATCGTCATCGTTATCATCCTTACATGAGGAGTGATAGGGGATACTCGCTAGATGATTTTAAGAAATAAAAGCCACCTACTTTTGATGGATATTTGAAGAAGTCAGAAGATGCATAGGCTTGGATACTTGGGATGAAGAATTTATTTGAGTTGCATAATTACATAGATAATATGAAGGCTAGAGTAGCTATCTTCAGCCTGAGAGGTAAAGTAGATATCTGGTGGGAAGATGTAAATAGGGTCAGAGAAATCCAGACAAAGGACTTGAGTTGGCATCAGTTCAATAGGATTTTCAGGAAGAAGTATTTGTCAGAAAGGTATTACGACAATAAGGCCCAACAATTATATGAGCTAAAGATATGATCAAAGACAGATGAGGAGTATACAACCAAGTTCTTGGAGATATTGAGGTACGTACTGTATCATAAATATGAGAAGGCTAAAGTTCAGATATTTGTTAGTGGACTGAAATTATCATTTAAAGATTATATTGAGTATGATGAGCCTCAGTTACTTGATGAAGTTATTGGGAAACTAAAGCATTGTTATGAGTAGTCAAAGCATAAG
Organism: Pinus albicaulis; assembly: GCA_034641835.2. NCBI lineage: Eukaryota > Viridiplantae > Streptophyta > Pinopsida > Pinales > Pinaceae > Pinus > Pinus albicaulis. Next base: position 977,206,674 of record CM076574.1, read on the forward strand.
AATGAATCTCAACAAGGATGGAAAGGGAAGGATAATGGTAATGGTAAATGGCAGCCGAAAAAAACAAGGCCTTAGAATGTAGAAAAGAAAGAGAATGTGGCACCATACACTAAGTTCAATGTATCCAGATAGGGACATGTTCCACAACAACAACATAGAGGTGATGGTACAGGATGGCTGGAATGTTGGATGTGTGGTAAGGAGCATCTCAAGAGAGATTGCACGCAGAATTATGGTGTTAGGCCTCACATTTATAGTAGACAGGAGGCAAAGACTATTTGGGATGTTGGACAGAGCATTCCTAATAGGTAGAAAGACCATCAGACATCTATCATTGAAATGGACGGTAAGATTAGTGATCAAGTTATTTCTATTTTGATTGAACCCGGATTTAATTATAGTTATGTTAGAGCTAACTTGGTGGACAAGTATTTGAATAAAGAAGTGCATGCATAACCTTGGTTAGTGTAGTTGGCTACATGTACAAAGAAAAGAGTTCATCATTGGGTAAGAGCTTGTGTATTTGAGTTGAATGGCATGTATATATTAGCGCATTTGAATGTATTGCCATTGGGATCATATAGTATGCTCTTGGGTATGTATCACTTATATCTTCACAGGAATAAGGTGGATTGTTATGACAAAGCCATTGAGTGCTTGGATGAAAATGGAGAGCAAATAATCTTACAGGGTAAGAAGAAAGCAACATCAGTTAGGATGGTGAAAACTATGTAGGAAAAGTGTAGCTGTAGAGAAGGGTGAGTGTTATTTGCAGTGCATATTTCTAGCGACAAAGGTAAGGAAGTTGAGGATGTAGATGTTTTGAGAAGGTACCCAGTTCAATATTTTCAGGATGTGTTTCCAGAAGAGATCTCAAAGTTTCCACCTCATAGAAGTGGACTTTTCTATTGATTTGGTACCAGGGGTAGCGCCAACATCAAAGGCACCTTACATGATGAGCACTCCAAATCTAGTAGAGCTTAAGTTTAAGTTAAAGTAAATGCTTTACAAGGGATACATTAGGCAAAGTGTATCACCATAGGGTGCACCGATATTATTTTTGAAGAAGAAGAATGGCACTCTTTGGTTATGCATTGATTACAGGTTGTTGAACAAAGTGACCATCAAGAACATTTATCCATTGCCAAGGATGGATGACTTATTTGATCAGTTGAAGGGAGAAATGATATTCTCAAAGATGGATTTGAGATCCAGATATCATCATGTACGCATTAAAGAAGAGGATATTTACTAGAAAAAATTTCGGACCAAGTATGGGAATTATGAGTTTGCTGTAGTTCCATTTGGTTTGACTAATTCTCCAGCTACCTTTATGTGCTTGATGACTAGTGTGTTGCGTCTGTATCTGGAAAAGTTTGTGCTTGATGACATCTTGTTATATTCTAAGAATGAGGAAGAACATGCCAAACACTTAGAAAAAATATTGAGATTTTTGAGAGAGCATCAGTTGTATCGCAAGCTTAGAAAATGTAGTTTCTTTCAGATAAAGTTACATTACTTGGAGCACCTGGTCTCCAAGGAAGGGATATTAGTAGATCCAAAAAAGATAAGAGTTATCATGTAGTGGGAATCTATTATAAATGTGGATGAGGTAAGATTATTCATGGCGTTAGTAGGTTACTATACGAGGTTCATTAGGAATTTCTCTCGGATTGCATATCCCATTACGTCATTCCAGAGGCAAGGTAAGAAATTTGAATGGAAAGAGGAATATGCAACAAATTTTGATCAGTTGAAGCAGTTGTTTGCAAATTCTCCAATGTTAAAAATAGAATATATATACAAAGAGTTTGTGGTATGTACATATGATTGCAAGAGGGGACTTGGTGGATTCCTTATGTAGGAAGGATAGGTGGTATGTTATGATTCATAAAAAATAAATGAGCACGAGCAAAACTATCTGACACACGATATTGAGTTGGTAGTGATCATACATAATTTGAATATGTGTAGGCACTATCTTCTTGGAAGGAGGTTTGTACTAATTAGTGATAACAGTGGGTTGAGATAATTGTTTGACCAGGGAAATCTAAATTCCAATAAATCTAGGTGGTTTTCCATGAACAATGAGTTTGATTTTGAAATCAGGTACATCAAGGGAAAGGAGAACAAGGTCATAGATGCTCTTAGCAGGCGGATACATGTAAATCACATTTCAACTATGAGTTCTTATGGGACAGACTTACAGTATAGGATCTTGCAGGTAGGTGAGCAGGATGTCAGGTATATGGAGCTTAGACACATGTTACATCAGAGTACATGTATAGGTACAGGTACAAGTACAAGTGCGCAGGATGTGGAATATTGTCTTACAACAGACGGATTGGTCAGGTTTAGAGATAGGATATATGTTACAGATAGTGGTGAGCTAAAGAAGATTTTCTTAAGGGAGTTTCATGTGAAACCATATTAAGGTCACCTAGGCTATTAGAAGACATTTACCATAGTAAATAAATTATATTATTAGCCGAATTTGAAGAAGGATGTGGTATATTTTGTGGGTATATGTTTGGATTGTCTGCAGGTAAAGGTAGAGTCTAGGAATCCAAGTGGACTACTACATATGATTATGATTACAGAGTGGAAACAAGAGGTCATTTCCATGGATTTCATCATAGGTTTTCCTGGGACATCTAGACTACATGATCCCATCATGGTTTTTGTCGATAGGTTGACCAAGTTAGCACACTTAATTCTAGCGAAGACTACGTATTCAGCTACTGATGTGGCACAAGTGTTCATCAAGGACATGGTCAGATTGTATGGTGTTCCAAATAATATTACATCAGACATGGATGAAAAGTTCACTTCCAAGTTTTGCAAGGAGTTGTTTGTAGGCTTAGGTACAGAGTTGGCCTTCAACACAACTTATCATCCATAGACAGATGGACAGACAGAGAGGGTCAATAGGATATCTGAGGACATGTTGATGATGTATGTGATGCATCAGCAATGAAAGTGGGAAGAATATCTTCCAATGGTATAATTCACTTACAAAAATGGTTACCAAGAGTCACTGGGGATGAGTCCGTTTGAGGCATTGTATGGGTGGAGTTTCAATACTCCCATCAGTTGGAGTGACCTAGCTAACAGGGTGTTTATTGGGCCAGACATGTTGGTGTAAATGGAACATGAAATGCATGTAATGAAGAAGAATCTAAGGGATCACATGATAGACAAAAAAATTATGCAAATTGAAATAGTTTGTTTAAGGAGTTTCAGGTTTGGGAACATGTGTACTTGCGCATCAAACCAAATAAGAGCTCCTTGGGGATTGTATCATGTGCCAAAATGGAATCTCAGTATTGTATACCTTTCAATATACTTGAAAGCATTGTTCTAATATCCTATTGACTTGAACTACCTTCGACATTGAAATTCCATGAAGTTTTCTATGTATCATTTCTTAAGAAGTATGTTAAAAATGTTGATCATGTGATTGAATAGTATGTATTGTAGGTGGATACAGAAGGATAATTATAGCTGGAATCACAATGTATATTGTAGACAAAGGTTCTCATGCTTCGGAACCATGCAGTCGAGAAGGTTAAAGCGTAGTGGAAGCACTTTGGGCCCGATGAAGCTACATGGGAGATGAAAGATCAGATGTGAGATATGTATCCTTCTCTATTTTCTGGTGTTACAGGTCAATTTTGGCATCATCCCCCAAGACCAGTATGAACAGGGTTTATCATTCCCAATTCAATACTTATAGGGTCTATCATCCCCTAATTTATTTGCTATATGCCTTAAGAGAAATCATTCCATTGATGGCTTTGATTGTGAGATTTCCAATGTTTGAAGTATAGATTATATGACCCATTGACTCATAAAAACTCCTCTAAATGGGCCTAAGTGCATTTCAAAGAACTTATATCCATGCAAGGGTGCACTGCAATGCACTTCCAGACACTTAAGGGTGCATTGGTCTCCTAGGAGAGAAATCATCATTGTTTTGGGAATCTCCACATGTCCAGTGCCTTCTAGAAGAGCTCATAGGTGTCATACTTTGAATACAAGTGTTCATCCATCACCACTGAACTTTGAAACATGTGTCACCTATTATTAGAAATCCATTGAATTCCATTTATTGAGAAACTACCTTTAATTTCCCTATAAATTGAGCACTCGTCTAAATGTTAGGGAGGGAGAAATTTGTGTAATGTTATGCTATTGGATTCTCAATTGATGAGAGCTGGAAGTAATGTTATGATGCTGAGATGATGCTTGGTGAGATGAGGACGGAATGAAGTTGGATTAGGTTGACAATGAATCGATCTATTGGTTGTAATTTTCTCCTACTACTTTCTTAATAAACATATTTTTTCATTTTCTCATATGTATGCTTATATCTTGTGAATTATATTCTCATGTGTATGTATTCTTAGATCTAATTGGTTCGATTTGGTTAAGATAGATAGATGCTTGTATATTGTTATGTTTTTTTTTGTACTTTGTCTTTGATTGCAGGTATCGATCTAGCAGATTTAGTTGGATTGAGAGCGACAACAACAATGAACAAAAGTAGGTTTATTTCCTTTCTGTCTATCTATATGTCTTAGAGAAAAAAATAGTTTTATTTATTCTGTTGTTCTAAGTGAAGGAACACCACACTCATGGAATCTAGTTTATCCATAGATTATAATTCCGTATAAGAGTTGGTTGAGAGAATGTCCTTGATATATGTTTGGATATATGTTTCACATGATTTTTTGGCATATGTACATATGTATATGGATGTAAATACTGCCATGAGCTATGTTATAAAGCTCCAATAAGTGGTATGGTGTCATGTCATTATGGTTGTCATGTTATTATGTTTTCATGATGGTTTTCTTCTTAGCAGGGTGATCATTGTAAATACTACAACGATCTAAGTTACAAATCTTCCTGGGAAGTATGTTTTATTTTCATCGATTTTTCTGAGGTATAGGTGTGGTTTAGCACTGAGGACGGTGTCCACCAAAGGGGAGGGTTCTGTAACAACCCTAGTGAAAATCCCATTTAATAAAGGAAAAATAATGACCATGATTTTGGGACACATATTCCAAGGTGGATGTTGGGGAAAACACCCTAGTGGGTGTTCATTTGGTTTATTATGGCTAAGGAAATTGGAAATGTAAACATAAACGACTTTGGAAAGGAAAAGTGGCATTAATTGGCATTTTATTTGTGAAAATAATGGAAATTAGAAGAAAAGGAAGGTGAAAGGTCACAGGTTGCATGTGAGGAGGAAAATGAAGGAAAATAATGGAAACTGAATAAAATAGAGGCCTAATTGATAAAAATGCTTCTGAGGATTAGTTGGTACCTTTTTTCAGTTCATTTTTGGAGCTCTCTCTCTATTCCCTCTCTCTCTATCTCACTTGAACACTTAGAGTTTACTTGGAGCATTTTAACGTTGGATCATGAAATGCAAAGGAGGCAAAGAGGAAACAAAGATCAAGCAAGGAAGAGTAGGATCAAGAAGCTACAACGAGATTATCTACTTGTATTGATTTGCATGTGTGGTTTCCTTTCTAGATATGTAATGAATGGTGTTGCATGTGTGTTCTTGTTTATATTGTTGTCCTTGGCATGGATTTTTCAAGGTGTGAAAGTGTTTTGCAACCTATCCTTTCCATTTCTAGATAACCATGGTGTGATGGGTTTCTTATGTTTTGGTTGAGATGGATTTCTAGATGGATTTGAAGTTGAGTGAGGTGGATATTTGAATGAAAGAACACATGGCCTAGTAACCCCTAAAACAAACTTTGGGCTGTGGTAAAGCCGGATTATGTGTTGCCTCAGTGGGCCTAGGAATCCTCGACTAATGAATAAAGAGATATACGGTGAAACCTAGAGGTGGTTGCTCTCCATTAGGCCTAAGAATATCAGGATGGGATATATGGTAAATCCTGGATGGTGGAGTCTCGGTTAGGGCCTAGTGACCAAGTGTGGATTGCGCTAGAGCCTAGATACTAGGAGACAAAAAATTTCCTCACCGTGTAGGTGGAGTAATCTGGTGGCTTCCATTCTTGTTTTGGCCTAGTGATCTGGTGGAGATCATGGTAACTCTTGCTATTACATGTTTATTATTTTGGCCTAGTGATTCGGTGAGGATTTTGGTAAAGTTGGTTTCTGTTGATGAGGGTGAGGTGGTTTAGCCTCGGGAAGCCCTAGTTGGTTCTTTTGGTTTGAGCCCCACATTCATGCTTGGAATATGGCACGACCATGATTAGATCAAGAGAGATTTATCTCAGCCAATCTATGGTCAGGTGGAATGTGGTAGTCCCATACCAGGATGTATTTTACATTCATTAATAAGAGTTTATTCTCCTTGGTATTTTAAGTGCAAATGTATTGGTTTTTATGTGATTCTATGGTTTTTGTATCCTTAATATTTATGTTGGCTATATGGTGATTATGAGCATGTTTTATGATACTGAAAATGTACGGTTCTCATCACATTTTGATTTGTAAATGAATGAGCAATGAATATATGACCTAAAAAATGATAATGCAACTAATGAGGCAACAATGCTTCTTAGTGTTTCTCATATAAGTATGATACCCTTATGCTCAAATCTGTTGTTTAAACCTATAGATTACATTTTTGTGACATGTTTGACAAAATTCCTATCATGGCTACTAGGGGTCCAATCAAGTCCTTGTTCAAATGATTTGATTTATATCATTATTCCAATGTTATCTTTTAGTTATGGAAGTATCATGGATTTCTGGGAAGTTGCATGAGCCTTAGGCCTAGAAAAATGGCACAAAAATTGGGATCAAAAGCTCAAAACTACTTGTAAAAGTCCCCACTCACACACATTCCCATGTTGTGTGAGTGATTGGAGGTTTTCAGTCACACTCTTTCCCATATCAAGGGAGCGACTGGGGGATTGATGCATTAAAATATCAATTTTTCTCAAGGTATAGACTCTTGAAAGGTTTGGATGGCTCTTAGGTGTTCTATAGCAAGTGTAGGAGATATATGTAGTTATGTGGTGTCAATTCCAGTTCCTTAAGGTCACCTAGGAGGTTGAATCAGATCATAGTATCCTCTCGTCATATGTTTACCCCATTGGACCATGTAGCTTGGGTAAATGTGGGAAGATGAAACTTAGCTTTACCCTTTTACCCATTGACCTTATTATCACTTGGTGATGGTTTATCTCCAGAATGATCTAAAAATGCTGATGAAAAAGGCTTATTTGAGCTTGTGGGCCACACTTAGAATACCTTGGGAATACCATGACAATATCAAAGAAGGTGATCACCCTTACATAACATGAAATGGAATTTAACTTTGTGGGGTTGATTGGAAGGTTTTTCCATACTACTTTCATTTGTAGCAATGGCTACTTGGTTTCCCCCCTGCTTATTCTTCTTCCTTTTCTTGTTCTTCTTAACTTCCTGGTTACTAGAATCAATAATTTCACCAAGCGAGGAGGAAAAAATATATGAAGAAACCACAAGTGAAGAAGGAAAAGGGTCAATGTTAGGATCAACATGAGGTTGATACTGTTCAGGTGGAGGAGAACTTGGTTGAGGAGAAGTTTGGACATTCGAAACCATATTGGTTGGTAATAACCAAACTAAGAAGCCAATGGTAAATCTGAGAAGGGGAAATGTTTCCATAGAAGGAGCACCAATATTTCCAAAAGGATTAAAAGGACAAGGATTCCCAACAAAGGAGTTTCCTTAATTGGTATACTCTGGAACTATCACCATTAATATCAACCTAAGATCCAATAAGGATCTATTCCATGGTGGGGATGTTGTTCAGTAGTCAGTTAATTGATTTTAGAAATTAACAACAAAAATAAATCAAAAGGGGGTAAAACTAGGCATAAAAGTTTACCAAGAAACAGTGAACTACAATATACACCTTGGAGAACCAATGACTTAACGTATGACAACCAATCTCCCCAAATGTTGTGTTCATTGTATCATGGTATACAAGGCGGCCGACTCAGTTAACTATGGCAAGGATAGAAACCTATAGGGGACTCCCAAAATATACTTGACAATACATGGGAGTGTAGTCCATAGAGTGTTATCTAATCCATAATCATTTGATGAGAGCGTTCACATATACTTTACATGCATGTAGCACCATCCAATATACTCAAAGGTATGTGGAGAACAATCTTATACACTCACATACATGGAACAATATTTCATCCCTAGGATGCAATGTTGGAAAACAACAACAACTCCTACGTTTAACAATGTCAGAACATGTCTCTAGCCTAGAACTCTAAATGTTTGCGTTAATGTTACAAATTCTCCTTATGTTGATTCAGTAAAATTTACTATTTATATTTGATTAAGTTTCAGTTTTGGGGCTCACCGTGAATGTCACCTAAATATCCTAAAATGAAAACTAGTATGAGGAATTGGAATCTTTATCATACAATGAAAATCTATCTAGGGAAGGGAAGAGACAAATAGTATGCAACAAACAATATGCAGAAAAAATGTGCAAAGTGAAATCCATTTCCAATGCAAATATTCCAATTTCAATGCACATACGAAACCCTAAATTCGAATGCAAATTTTTTTCTTTTCAAGTCTTTTAATTTTCAAAAATGAAGAAAACTAAGATGCAAATTTTAATCAGTGATTCAAATAAAATTTTTAGAATGAGGACTAGAAAAACAAATTATCTAAGCAACCAATGATAATTTTTTTTTTTTTTAAGAAACTTATTGATAAGAGCAAAGGAAAATATTTAAACAAATCCTTACCAAAGGTATCAAAACAAAATCAAACCAAATGGAGGCTTCAGAGGGGCCACAAGGTACTCAAAGACTCAAGGAAGGGCAGGTGAAACGAGGCTAATCAGAGAGAAAATCAAGAAAAAGGAAAATTCATGCATGAATGGGGGCCAATGTAGGTGTAGAAGAGGCACCAGTGCCTTGCAACGCAAACAAAAAGAGGGATATGCAGAGGTGCAACGCTCTGTCCCTAAATCAGAGGGAGCGTTGGTCAAGAATAAGAGAGTTCTGACAGAAATTTTGCAATTGAGACTCAATGAAAGGTATTCTTAGGTCTGTTCTTGACTGAAGATAGAAGTGAAGGTATGAAAAAGAGTTGAAACATAAAATAAGGAAAAATAAACCATAAAAGGAATATACCATTCCCCAACAGAGTCACTAGTTTATTATACAGAATCTACGACTACAAACATAAGTATATTCCCTAGTCCGGGTGGCTTAGTCTAGAACAATAGAAGGATAAAGTAGCTATCGTTTCCCTTAAATTAAATAGATAATGGGATGGACCCTACCTATGATTTGACGTATGCTTCACTCCTTTCTTGGCTTAAATGATCCAATCCTAGTTCCCTTCACTATAATTAGAACATGCAAAATTATACAACACAAGCCAGTGATATTCGATATCTATGTAGTGTCATCTAAATATTTCATTCGATGGATCAACATAGCATCGAAATACATGAAATCATGACATCACATATAGGAAAACAAAGAACCCTTGTATTAATATAAATGGAAGGAGTTACAACTAGAAATTGAAGTTGATCTTGTGGAAGAGCTCCTCCAAGTTGACATGTTCCTTCTTTGTCACAAAGTGCACCTCCAATCACCCTAATGCATGGAATGTTAACTCTTTACAACAACAACATGAGGGTATAATTCTATCTGCAAAAGAGAACCTGTAGCTTGTGGATGGAAAAAAATATATAGAATAGGAGGGTAAGTTGGGGGTTCTTCTCCATTTACCAATCTAGGGCTTGAGATCCACCCTTGATGGGAGGATGCGATCAAAAGATAAGGGATGGAAACTCCAAGGTAGGATAGGATAGGATCTGAATGTTTTATCTAAGATAAATTGTTGTAACCAATTCTGGAAGCTTATGGAAAAAAGTGCTTCCGAAATTTCTCTCTTTTTCCCGAATTTCTAGAATGAATGCAGGTGCATAGTGGAGAAACCAATAGGTGATCAATGCAGGCCACAATGGAGAAACATGTATGTGAACATCATCTAGTAGGAGGCCAAGAAGCGTTGTTCCTTAAAATGAATGAAACAAGGTGTTTTCAGGAAGAAACTATGTGATATGAGAGTGTCATGCATGGGGATTTGTGCCATGATGATGTCAATGGGTTAAAAGATTTTGATTGATTCAGTTTGTAGGTCAACTAAATAGATGCTACAAAATTTCCTATAACATGAAGGTGCTTCTTGAACATCATCATTATACTCTTCAAGTCATGAATGTGTCCACCAATCCAAACTCCATAGGTGAATTGCAATGGAGTTGAGGCAAGGCTTAAGAGATTTTTGGTATTAATCAATCATGTTTTTGGAGCCTAGGGGTCATAATTCAAGCACAAGAGACAAAAAACAAGCTTTTGGAGTAGATCCGATCAAGTTTACACGTGATATAGGAGTGCTACAAGAAGTGCTACAAGAGCGAGATAACTTGTCGAATTCCCAAGTAAATAAAATGCAAATGAGATGGGACTCCATATATATATATATATATATATATATATATATATATATATATATATATATATATATATATTAAGTATGATGTCCTAGGACTCCATTCCATGTCGATTCAATCCAAAATAACCTTGTTAACATGCGATAAAAAATAGCAGAAAATTACTTACTCTAAAAACCAAAAGCTCTAGAATTAGTGAGCTAGTTAACCTACCAAATGCCTAACCCAATCAAGTGAAAATGCTATGGGGTGATTTTTTTTATTAAACTGAATTTTTTTATGATGCAATACAAGTGGAATAAACCCAAATTAATCTCATTAACACATTCTAAACAATATCATAAAATTACTACTATTTTGGTGCAAGGGACTTCTAGAAATTCTATATTTGTGAACTAGTAAACCAATCCAAGTAGCTCAATGATGAATATGACTTTTAAAAGCTGTTATATGGATGCATCATTCTTGTGAGTCTGTAAATGACCTACAAAACAACTCACTTCAATCATTTAAGCAATATTACCTACAACAAAAGAAGCATGAATAATACATAAAAAAACAAGAGATGCAAGTGAAAAAGACATTCAAAGGAAATAAAGAAATTGTACAAGAGGTCTATGAGGCTCTTGGGATGTCCAAGCCGAAGGATAATTAGATTCATATAAAGGAAACTAATTTTTAGAAGCTAAAAATAACACCAAACTTCATTATTTGAATCAATCCAAGTACATCCCTGCTAGAAATGAAAGTAGAGCTTCTAAATAACAAATTTTCTCCAAAAGAAGACTTGAAATACATCCATATAGAGGCCAATTCGAATTGGTACTTATACAAAGTGATGAGGAAGCATTCTCCTTGAAATGAGACAACCTTCCCCTCCAAAATCCTTGAAAAAGTGGATTTGGTTCCCAACACTAGGAATCTTAATTAAATGATAGGGAACACATTCCTAGATTTTCTCAATCATTGGAGCTCTAGAATTTGTCAATTATTTCATTATATTCAGTTCATTTATTGTCCAAACATGGTCTACCCTATATTAGGGATCAAGTACCTATATTATCGCATTCATAATTTACTCCATATTCTCTTAATATTCTACAAAAATAAATAATATTAGGCATATAATATGCAATTATCTCTAAACCTTTCTCATAACATATTAAAACTCAAAAGAACATTATTAAGTGTATAAGGAAAGATTTAATATAGTCTTTATGTGCTTAAGAAATTTTATATTGGCCTTAATTTGTGTCTAATTTGGAGTCCCATCATGCCCCCTACAGAAACTATTGCCAATCCTCTGAACAACCTTTTCATCCTCTTTGCCCTGTTTTGCTTCATGTAAGCTGGCCTATTTCATTATTTAATTGTTGGTCCCTGTGTTTCTCCTACTTTTGCTCTTATTTCTACTCTTTTGTTTGCATTTCTTCCCCTATCTAAGTTTCCCATGGAATTTTTAATGCATGTTTAGGTTGCTTCTTCCTCTTAGGCGATTCTTCAATTGTAATGGCTTCTATTTGTGAGGGAAACACCTTGGTTTTGGTTTTTATTCTTGGTATTACTTTGGTACTTCTCCCCCCCAAAAAATATATTTTTTGGCATCTATTACCTTAATACTAATGCCATTCTCATTGAAGTCCAAGCCTCTTACTGTTGATACAAATTTTTGGCCACTTGGATCTTGTAAACTGACTCCAAACTCAAATGAAATCTCATCATCAAATCCCCTTATCCTTTCAAATAATTCCATCCAGTTGAAATTTTAGAAAATGGTAAGCAATCCATAGAGAGAGAGAGTTATGTTGTCAAGCTTAAGAAAATTATCTCTGCTTCCACTGTTCCATTCTTGTGCACTAAAACAACCTTTTTTTTTAAAGAAATTTAAACCTACAGGGGTTTGCTACAGTATTCCTGTAGTAGGAAGAATTTACTCAACGACTATATGAAAATTTTAAGGATAACATTCCACTTACCCATCTTGGGATGGTTTTATTATGCTTGAGAGGGTTGGGAGGAAGGCTCTCGGTGGTTTGGACCCCTCTTTCACTTCTTGGCCCGATCTTATAGCATTAGAGGAACTTTTAGCCTAAAATTGGTCTCTTAAGGAGACATAATAAAATAATACTTAAAATACTAAAATAAGGGTTATGAATTTTGGAGGGAAAAAAAGAAAAGTGCTTTTTTAGTAGTATTTTTGGTTTATCTCCTTATACATTTACTCAAATTTCAAGTGTAGACATTAAATGGATGTGGTTAAATTCCATATCCAACGAGTACCCATTATGTGTAATTTTGAGAAAACCCACATTGATAAAAATTGAAGATACATTAAAAAATTATGTTGAACATGCTTTTTTAATGTATCTTCAAATTTTATCAATGTGGGTCTTCTCAAAAGTATGAATGTGGGTACTCGCTGGATGTGGAATTTAATTCTGCATCCACCAAGTATCTATACTTGAAATTTGAGTAATCCTATAAGGAGATAAGCCGAAAATACAATTTAAAAAAGTAGTTTTTCCTCTTTTCCCTCCAAAATATTTACTTGTACCTCGTTTTAAATTTAAATGATATTGATTGGTTGATGTATTATCACATGGAAATTATGTGAAAATTTCATTGGCACTTTTAGACTGAAATTTCCTCTAATGCACCTCTTGTAGCACTGTTGGTACTCCTATAACACTTATGTTCTTTCCTATAACAGCTTTGTTCCTTCCTATAACAACTCTTTTTTCCCCTGTAGAATTTTTGTTTGCACCATTTCCATTTCCTTTGAATATTTTCTTGCTTCCCAAGGCTTTAGGGAAATATTTTACTTCCTATAACAATATATTATCTTCCTATAGAAGTGATGTTTCTTCATGTAGCAACTCTGTTCTTCCTGTAGGAGTTTTTTTCCTTCCTCAAGCACACAACTTGAATCTTGTAGCAACTAATATTTGCATGCCAAGAGGTGGTGGGTCCACCTTTTATTTTTTATTTTGTTTTATTATTATTTTTAAAATTTCTTTTCTCTTTTTTCAATGCATGCAAAATAAACTCATAGTGCTTTTTGTTAACTGTGTTGGACCTCAACTAATTTTTTTAACTCCATGATAACATCCCACTTTTTAAAGTTTCTTTTTCCCTTTTTGTCTCATTTTCTCCCACATGTGTGGTTGTCCTTTGGAGAAAGGTTAAGGGACTTGCTAGATAACACTAAGACTTCTAGATCTTAAGTTTGGCTATAAAAGAAATTTCCTTCTCACATTTTTAATGTTTTCTCAAGCTAGAATAGGTTAGAAGGGTGAGGTTAGAGATTTGCATACCTATGCCTTACCATGAGTTTTTTTTTGTGTAGGATGTTTTTGTAGTTGTGGTGGCTACCTTTGATGATCCTGAAGCTACATATGATAATCTGTTGGAGGTCCTTTAGGTTTTCTTGTTGTTGCTATTGATCTGCTCCTGAGATGATCTTTATGTGAATTTTGTAGTTGATCATATGTCCTTTTATTGTGCATGTCTTTTGCATTTTCTTGAGAAAAAATATGTATTTTTATGTTCTCTTGCTGACTGATGCTTGATGATGCAAGTCTGTCCTTCATGTAGATTCTCTTTGGATAAGATGTTTGTATTTTCTAAGTGATCAAGAATCTTGTAGCAATTAACAAAGGGTCCTTTAGATTCTCAAAATCAAGGAAATGACTCTACGTTGCCTTCATGATGGTTGGTTATTTAATCTAGTGCTTCCAACTATGTCTGATAAGGTCTATGCAGGGTGTTATAGGTATGTGTTTCTTGTTGTAGCAGTCACATAGACCCTTCTAATATCACATTGCTCTTCAGATAAAGCCGCCAATAACACTTATAATTCATGGTCAATCTATGGGCAAGGATGGAAAATATTAGTTGTGGTGAAAGTAATGAAAGAAGGGGTGAAAATGGGCTTTCTTTATGAACAAATATGAATTTTTGGATGGAAAAGTGACTAAATGGTGTGGAGGATGGATGATGGAGGTGTCATAGACTTATTTTTTCATTCCCCCAAGGAAAACATAAGATCTGACCTCCCTGTATGCTGATCAAAATCTTGTAGCAATTATGGTCACTCTTGTAGAAATTTTAGAATACTCCTGTAGCAAAATTATTTTATCCATATCTCTCAAATGGTAGATTGGATTGAATGAATTTTTTTATTATCATTTTTCTATCATCTTTATGCACCTCCACATAAAACATCTTGGCCAATGGATGCACAAATCGCGAGAAAAATAAAAAATGGTTGTAGGTGATGGAAGCCAATTTATCAAAAATTGTGCATTGTAATTTGTTGAAATTCCTTGAGTTGTTTACCATCATCCATATGCACCTCTACATGAAACATATTGGCAAAAATATGCCTAGTTTTTTACATATGGTAAAAACAATTTTTTGCCTTGTGTATTTTGGCCTCCTATAGCAAAATAGAACCTTCCTTTAGGATTTTAGGACAACAAGGAAAATGAATGGGAAAGGCTTGTAAATGATGGGTGGATGTTGGAAATGGACCAGGCTTATGGATTGGCATGGACTTGGTCTTGTTGGAGCATCCAGGCAAAGGAGGATAAATCCCAAGTTTGGCTTCCTTTGACTACGTTTTTGATCAATTTTTTCTTTTGGTGATGAATTGTTCTTGTCTCTTGCAAAGGTTGGAGAACACCTACATTCATTAGAGAGAGATACATGGAGAAAAGAAAAAAAAAAAAATTTCATATTTTCATTTTTTTTTCTTTTAGGCCTACTAGCTGTCTCAATGAAGTTTTCAACTTGTAGGTCTACTTAGGTGCCTCAAAGGAGGTTTTCACCTAGGATATTTCTTTTTCTCATTTCTTCTTTTTTTCTAAACCCATTGATCGCCTCATGGAGGTTTTCAATCAATTATCCAATCTCAGGCACCTAAAAGGAGGTTTTCACCTGAGATTTTATTTTTTCTTATTTTATTTTGTTTTCCTCTTTTTCCTTTATTTCTTGTATTCCTCTATCCTACCCTACTTGAAATAAAGAAAATCACTTTCAAGTATATGAATACTTCAAATGGAGCAATGTGCATAAAAAATGATAGATAAAATCATGTGTAGGTTTGGAATATATGCTTTGACATGTACCTAAATATGAGAGACCAACTGCTTTGACTTTGATGATATCAAGCATTGTTGAAAAAAGAGAGTGATGCTCCATCTTATTGATTTTCTGGAAACAAATATTAATATAGTTGTGATGCCCTTATTTATCTTGATTATCTATATCATCTTGTATTTATTCTTCTTCCATAACATTCAAAATTCTTATTTTTGTTGATTATTCTTTTGAAGACATAAATAAATTGATGGTAAACATGATGGAACTTTCTCAATCTTTGATTTTGTTGTCTACTTTCCATCAAGTGAAACCCATGATTCTTTGGTATCCTCATTTGAATGTTTCCCTTCAATGACATCACAATAATATATTTTTTTCAATACTCTTCCTAATCTAATATGAATACCATTTAGATCAAGAGGAGTTATTTGGAAGTATTGTACCTCAACATTGTAAGTGGGTTGAGCTACTTTGTTGTTTGGATTTGGAAATGTTGGTACAGGTAGTTGAGTGGGAATGGATCTTTGAGATGGATGTGGTTGGGGTTGTGGTTGTTGTGGAGGTGGATAGTAGGGATAACATGGAGTTGGGTATGGAGGACATTGAGGAAAATATTGAGGATATTGTGGATTTCTCCCATAAGGTCCTTTCGAATCTTGTTGCCAAGATTGGTTGTGGGGTTTAGATGAACAAGGTTTATGAGGAAGGAGTGTGTTCCAATTACTTTGAGATGGATGTGAATAAGCTTAAAATTTTGAATTAGGTTCTTACACTGTATCAATTTGACTAGGCTGCCATGGTTTTCTTGGAGCTACATAACATAACTGTTTTGGTGATTCACTTGCTCCATTGTCCTCTTGGTAATCTTCCTTCAATCTTGGTAATGATGGAAAATATTTAATGTCATGTTCCTCTGCATGGACAACACAAATATCAACATATTATTTTTTCTCATATTTCATTCTTAACATTTTTTCTTGTTCGCTTAGATTACTAAGGATTTCTATTTTAAAGTTATCAAGAAAATTTCCAATTTTAGGTTGACTTATCAATCTTGATGTTGATTTACTTACTCCTTCCCTTCCTCTTGATATGTGCTTGCATGTTTCACAAATTTCTTTAAATGATAATTGGTATACATCACCTCTACTCATGAGATCAAGGAGATCAATCCACTTATCCCTAATTGTTGTAAGACATAAGAGGGTTTTTAGTGCATCAAGTCCTAAATGATGCAATTTTTCCCTCTTAACATTATACATAAATCTATCTACTATATCCTCAAAGATCTCATATTCTTTTTGAGTCATTCTAAATATTTCTTCTTTAATATCATGATCTTTATACTTTTTTAGAAAAACATTTTGCATTTAAGTCTATGATATTATTAAATTAGTCTCTAAAAAAATGAACCATTTAAGAGCTCTATAATTCAATGTTTCAGGAAAAAATCTCAAGTTTTGAGTGTTTAATAAGTAACCATAATATCTCCAAAGTATTTCAGTTCAAAGATAAATGTTTCCGGATCCTCTGACCTCACACCATGGAAGTTGGGAAGGAAATATGGAGGGATGCTCTTCATTTGAACACTAATATCACTATATTGAATGGGAAATACAAGAGGATATTCTTCATTGTCATCATCTCCATCTATTTATTCTACCTTCTCTACCACCTCTTCTTCCTATACTTGCAAAATTGGAAGATGATGTAGTTCTTACTGCACCAATGGTCAAATGCGGGGGGGGGGGGGGGTTGGTGTTGGAGAAGTATTTTTTTGTTTTCATAAATTTTTTTGAATGAGAATGCTAATGTAATATTTTATTTTTTGAAATGAAGTATGCCTAATGCAATTTTTTGTTTTTGTAGAAAATAAAAGAAATTAATCAACCGGGGAAGAGAATAATGCATACTTTAACACCTCCCCAGTAATGAAGCCAAAAAGTGATGAGCCTCAATATTGCAACAAAAATGCTGCAACTCCCAAGGCTACCAACTTAAATTATCAACCCAGGATTTGTACAAACTTAAGAGGTGTAAGCACTATATGTGCAACATGAAATGTTCCCTTCTTTCATTGGTTTGTTGTGATGAAGTGAATGCCATGAAATCCAAGCCTAATCTAATTGCAAAAATAGAAATGTTACTCTATTTACAGAAAATAAACATAATTACTTTTGTAGAGAGGAAATACTAGTTACTTTTGCAGAAAGGAAAAGATGTTATAATTTTCATGAATGTAAATGTTAATTCTATTTGTAGAAATGTAAGCATTAGCCTATTTGCAGAGTGTAAATGGCACATCAAAAGGAAGCCTAGTCTATGCAATAGAAATAACAATGTTGGAAATGGAAACCATAGCTTAAGATGTACAAAATAAAATGAAATCATTCTTCAATAACTACATTCAAGATATATTTTTCCAATAGATTTCACAAGGTACTTCATGAAAATCATCATTATGCTCTTCAAGTCATGAATTTTTCCACTAATCCAAACTACAGAGGTGAATTGGAATGGATAAGAGGCAAGGATTGTTAGGAAGCCTACCACTCACATCTATAAATATGGAAGTGTTGCTACTCCTAGAATTCCACAACCTACAAGGTTGACACCACAACAAAATAGAAGAAAATAGAGATCAACGACTTAGAAATCAACCTCTTCAAGGGGGCAACCTCCTTTACATTACATAAATGAACAATTCTTGGATGATACAAATGAAAAACCTACCTTCTATATATATGAGTCTAAGGGGTCACAATATAAAAATATGGGGTCCACATGGCACAAAAATAACAATAACGGGGCTACACCTATGGGGCACAATAATAACAATATAGGGACTACATGGGCACAACAATAACAATAATGGGGCTACACTAACAATAACAATAAGGGGCTACACTAGTATTATAGGGACCTAACAAGGATTAAGAGATTTTTGGTCTTAATCAATCATGGTTTTGGAGCCTAGGGGTCATCATTCAATCCTAAGAGACAAAAACCAAGCTTTTGGAGTAGATCCGGTCAAGTATACATGTGCTACAAGAAGTGCTACAAGAGGCCCTATTTTTGTACAAGAGAGAGATAACTTGTTGAATGCCCAAGTAAATAAAATGAAAAATAGATGGGAAATTTTTTGTTATTAAGTAGTATGTCCTAAGAATCCATTCCAAGTGGAGTCACTCCAAACTACCCCTATTAACACGTGCTAAAAATAGCATGAAATTGTTTACTCTAAAAACTAGAAATTCAAGAACTAGTGAGCTAGTTAACCTACCAAATGCCTAACCTAATCAAGTGAAAATGATATGTGGTAATTTTTTTTATTAATATGAATGTTTTTATGACCCAATACATGTGGAATCAACTCAAATGAAGCTCATTAACATGCTCTAAAAAATAGCAGAATATTACTACTATTTTGCTACAATGGACTTCTAGAAATTCTAGATTTGTGAACTAGTAAATCAATCCAAGTAGCTCAATGATTAATATGATTTTTAAAATATGTTATATGAATGCATAATTCTTGTGACTCTGTAAATAACCTGCAAAACAAATCACTTCAATAATTTAACTAATATGACCTACAACAAAAGGAGCATGAATATTAAATGCAAAAATAAGATATGCAAGTGAAAAAGACCTTCAAAGGAAATAAAGAAATTGTACAAGAGTGTTGTGAGGCTCCTGAGATGTTAAAGCCAAAGGATACTCAGAGTATTATGAAGGAAACCAATATTTAGAAGCTGAAAATGACACCAAACATAATTATTTGAATCAATCCAAGTATATCCCTGCTAGAAATGAAAGTGGAGCTGCTAAATAACATTTTTTTCATATGAAGACTAATAAATACATGACTCTAGAGGCCAATTCGAATTGGTACTTATAAAAAGTGACGAGGAAGCATTCTTCATGAAAGGAGGCAACTTTCCCCTCCAAAATCCTTGAAAAATTGGATCTCGTTCCCAATACTAGGAATATTCATTAAATGACAGGGAACACATTCCTATATTTTCTCAATCAGTGGAGCTCTAGAATTTGTCAATAATTTCATGATATTTAGTTCATTTATTATCCAATATTAGTCCACCCTATAGTAGGGAAAAATTCCCTATATTATCTCATTCATAATTTATGGCATATTCTCTCAATATTATACAAAAATAAATAATACGAGGCACATAATATGCAATTATCTGTAAACCTTCATAAGAAAATATTACAGCTAAAGAAAACATTATTAAGTGTAGAAGGAGATATTTAATATAGTATTTATGTGCCTATGAAAGGTTTTATGGGCCTTAATTTGTGTTTGATTTGGAGGCCCATCAAATCCTATGTTGTTTTAGGTTGACACCCATGTCGTTTTTATCACTCTTTGTTCTCTCCCCTTCATCCCTTAAGTTCCAAATTAGGTTTTGTTAAAGCCATTCAAAGGAATTATTGTATTCAAAACAAGGGTGATGAGCCCCCCTACGCTCACGTCGACTGCAGTAGGGGGGTGACAATGGGGGCACAACCCCCCTTGTTAGGGGGTTTGCAGGGGGCCCGAGAAATTTTTTTCGGACCCTATATTAGGTGGGAAAACCTGTTTATGGTTTTTTGCATGGGTTTTTTCATGGTTTTAGGCATGATGGTTTTCTACCCATGGTATTTTGTAGATCCGGTCAAGGGAACTGCGATTATCTTCTAATCTAGGGTTAAGGATTGGGGTTTATGAATGATTCAACATGTATATATATGTGTGTTGTAACATTGAAAGGAGTATAATGAAAAATCAAGCTGGTAGTCCCGATTTTCGAATTCAGGAGAAAATATCTGTGTATATCTGCTTTATTTTTTATGCTCTCATATATTTTATTTTTTATTTTTTTTATTTTTTTATTTTTTATTTTTTTTTCCTGTTTTAAGAGTTCATTTTCATATAATTTTTGTATAGGGTTAAAACCTAAATTTGGTATTAGATTTTTTTCAGCTTTAAGGGGACACCTTTGCTGCTGAGAGGTTTCTTTCTTGGGCTTGTGGTAGACCCTGTTTAGTGGGAGATATGTGGGATCAATTTTTGCGGTGAAAGAAGATGGAGAGAAGCAGAAAGATGGAGATCGAGAAATTCAATGGTTAGATTTTTGAGTTGTGGAAGCTCAATATGGAAGATCTGTTGGAAGATAAAGATCAGTGGATTGTGATAGATCCAAGTACTAAACTAGCGGTAATGTCAGACGAAGACTGGGTGAAGTTGGATCCTAAGGAAAAAAGAAAAATACGGTTGTGTTTCTCAGATTCGATATTGTTGAATGTATCTAGGGAAGCTACGATGAAGGCTTTTTGGGACAAGTTAGGGAATTTGCACCAATCTAAGTCTCTGGTGAATAAATTTTTCTCGTGAAAAAGATTGTATAACCTGAGGATGAAGGATGGATACTTGTGGTGAAAGAGCATATGAATGCCTTCAATACTATGGTAAGTTAATTGTTATCTATTGATATTAAAATAGTAGATGAATATAAGTGCATCATTTTATCGTGTTCTCTACCAAATTCGTGGGATAGTCTGGTTGTTGCAATAGGTATCAATACAACTACCTTGAATTTTGATGAAATTGTCTCAGCCTTGTTGTCGATCGAAATGAGATGGAAAAATATGGAGGGCCAAAATGGAGATTCCTTGTTTGTACGAGGACGGTCTCAGAACATAAACAAAAATAAGTTCTCGAGTGGGAGATCTAAATCTAGAGGGAGATCTAAATCTCCAGGAAGCCTGTAAAGGTGTGCTGGAAATGCGGAAAGGAAGGGCAGTTCAAAAAGGACCATAGATCGAAGGATCCTGAGAAAGGAAAGGGATTTGATGATGCTCCTTCTACAGAGGAAAAAAACACATTATATGAAGGTGGGGATGTGTATTTGGCTTCTTCTTCAAATACACATATAGATAATGAGGCATGGTTGATTGACGCAGGTGTATACTTTCACTTCACTCCCCATAGGGAGTGGTTCTATGAGTATGAGAAGATGATGGTGGTGATTTCTTCTTAGGGGATGATAGGAAGGCCTGAATCATTGGACACAGAAAATTCAAGCTAAAGTTGCAAGGTGAAAGTATTAGAACACTTCTTGGTGTTCTGCATATTCCTGCATTGGCTAGAAATCTAATTTCTATAAGAAAGATGGATGACGTAGGTGTAAAAACAAAATTTGAGAAAGATACTTGCAAGATGGTTTGGGAAGCATTGGTATTGATGCAAGGAGTTTGGATTGGAACTCTGTACAAGCTTATGGGTAGCACTATTCTTGATGGGTGCAATAGTTCTGTGGTTCCTGAAAGTGGAGCAAAAGGCCTAGTGGTCTCTGGGGAAAATAAAATGCTATGGAATCAAAGGCTTGGACATATTAGAGAGAAGGGCCTTTGAATACTGAATGGTAATTTTATGGTAGAAAGTATGTCTAATTTCTCTCTAGATTTTGATTTCTGTGAACATTTTGTATATGGGAAGCAAAATCGGGTGAGTTTCGCTTCTGGTGCTAAGAGGGCGAACAAGAAATTAGAGTTTGTGCACAATGATTTTTTGGACATATGTTGGTTCCATTACTAGGTAAGTATATGTACTATGTGTCATTTAGATAAATTTTCAAGGAATACATGGATACATTTCCTGAGTAAGAAATATGAAGTCTTTGACAGATTTAAAGAATTTAAGGCCCTAGTGGAAAACCAAACGGAGAAGAAGATAAAGGTGTTGAGGATAGATAATGGAGGAGAATTATACAAGAAGGAATTTGAAGAGTTATGTAAGAAGTGTGGTATAGCTCGAAAAAAGACTACTCCATACACATTGCAGCAAAATGGAGTTTCAGAAATAATGAACATGATGTTGATGGAAAAGGAAAGAAACATGCTCAATGGTACCAGCTTAGGACAATAATTTTGGGCAGAGACAGTGGAGACTTCATGCTACCTGGTTAACAGATCACCTTCATCAGTGTTGGAGGGTAAGACTCCACATGAGGTATGGACTGGGAAGTAACCATCTCTTTCACATCTGAGGGTATTTGGCTATGACACATATGTACATGTTCCAAAGGAGAAAATAACCAAGCTGGATAGTAAATTTGAAAGGTGCATCTTTATTGGGTATAAGGATGGTTTAAAAAGATATAAGATTTGGAACCCAAAAAAAAGGAAGGTTGTGTACAACCTAGATGTGGTGTTTAGAGAGGTGAAATATGTTATTAAACATGAAATCCTACCAAATGAATCTAAGAAGATAGAGTTTGAGCTAAAGGAGGAAGAATCAGACTCTACAAGGGAACAAGATTCAAAAGAGGAAGAGCCACAAAATCCAATTGTGAGAAGATCAATTTGAGAAAGAAGGAATCCAAAAAGGTATATTCCATCTTCTTTCTGTTCAAATTTTCCTTTATCTATCACTGATGATGATCCTAGAATTGTCAGGGAGGCAATGTATTCAGAGGATGGAAAACTCTGGAAGGAGGCCATGGTTGATTAAATGGAATCCTTACACAAAAATGAGGCATGGGATTTAGTGGAGTTTTCGACTGGAAGGAGGCCCATTGGAAGAAAATGGGTGTTTAAGAAGAAGATGAACACAAAAGGAAAGGTGGATAAATACAAAGCTTGGTTGGTAGAAAAAGGTTATTCCCAAATGCCGGGAATTGATTTTGGTGATATTTTTTCTCCTGTTTCTAAGGTAATTTCTATTAGATTACTTATATTTGTTGCTGCTGCATTTGATTTTGAGGTAGAATAGATGGACGTGAAGACAACATTTATTCATGGAGATCTGGAAGAGAAAATCTACATGAAGCAACCTAAATTATTTGCAGTGAAGGGTGAGAAATAAATGGTATGCATGTTAAAAAAGTCTTTTTATGGGTTACAACAATCACCAAGGATGTGGTATTAGAAATTTGATACATATATACGGGGACTTGGCGTCATGAGAAGTAAAGAGGATCACTATGGGTATTTTAAATTAATTGGTGACTGTGTTATTTATTTGGTTTTATAGGTGGATGATATGTTGCTGGTTCGAAATGACAAAGAAATTATCCAGGATTTGAAGACCCAATTGTTCTCCAAACTCTACATGAAGGATCTTGGTTTTGCAAACTATATTCTAGGCATGGAAATTAAAAAGTATCGGGAAAAGAGGAAGCTCTAGTTAAATCATAGGAAGTATGTTGAGACAAAATTGTATAGGTTCAATATGCAGGATAGTAAAATGGTGAAGGTTCCTATTCCTATAGGTGTAAAGTTATTTGTTGAACAATGTCCCAAGGCACAAGAAGAAGAAGAGGACATGTCTCGTGTTCCATATGCAAGTGAAGTGGGTAGCCTAATGTATGCAATGGTTTGTACTAAACCAGACATTGCATATGCAGTGGGAGTATTGAGCAGGTTTATGTCGAAACCAGGGAAGGAGCATTGGACAACAGTGAAGTGGGCTTTGAGGTATTTGCATGGAACTAGTGATTATGGTTTATGCTATCAGGGAAGACCAAGATTCGACAAAATTTTGGATATATGTGGCTTTATTGATGCATATTGGGTTGGAGATCTAGATCAAAGAAGATATACAAGGGGGTATGTGTTTAGCCTATTTCGAGGTGCAGTTAGTTGGATGAGTAAAAGATAGTCTCTAGTGGCTCTTTCAACTACAAAGGTAGTATACATGGAAACCACTCATGCAAGCAAGGAAGCAGTTTGGTTTCAGAGATTGTGTTTAAGTATGGGGTTGGTGCAACGAGCTATAAGGATAGACTGTGATAGCCAAAGTTCAATTTTCTTGGCTAAGAACCCTGCTTATCATTCAAAGACAAAGCACATTGATGTTCAGTATCACTTTGTGAGAGATATGGTTGAGGAAAAATAAGGTGTTGCTGGTAAAGTTTGACACTTTGAAGAACATTGAAGATTCATTGACAAAGTCTATGAGCACTAAGAATTTATCTTAGTGTAGAGAAACAATGGGCATTGTAGGGCTGGACCAATGACTAAGTTGTCCCGTGGCCATCCGTGGAAAGAAAACAATAAGTGGGAGAATGATGGGTGTGTGTTATATTCTTTTTTGGACCCTATATTAGGTGGGAGGGCCTACCTATGGTTTTGTGCATGAGTGTGCACATGGTTTTGGGCATGATGGTTTTCTGCCCATGGTATTTTGTAGATCCGGTCAAGGGAAATACAATTGTGTTCTAATCTAGGGTTAATGGATTGGGGTTTATGAATCTTTCGGCATATATATATATATATATATATATATATATATATATATATATATATATATATATATATATATTGTAACATTGAAAGGAATATAATGAAAAATAAAGCTGGTAGTCCGGGTTTTGGGATCTAGGGGAAGATCTTTTTGTATGTATGTTTTATGTTTTATGCTCTCGCTATTGTTTTATTTTTTGTTTTAAGAGTTAGTTTGTAGATCATTTCTATACAAGGTTAAAACCTACAGGGTATTTGTTTTCTTGGTAATTTCTTCTCCTCCCTTTTCTCTACTAGCCTCCTGTTAGAAAATTATATATTAGAGAGTAATGGAACACATAAAAATATGCGGAAATACAAACACATAAAACATGTAAAACAAGAGAGACACATATATATGTGGTTCACATAACTTGGGCTACGTCCATGGAGAAACAACCAGTCCTTTGTAGAAATTATATAACTTATGTGCTATATATCCAAGATTCTCTTGATATCACACTATTTTAACTTCATGCAAAATACAAAATCTATTCCACCATTGATCATTTGCGGAAATAAAATCAAGATTACAATGCACACATGAAACAATAAAAATCCACACATATTAACACAGTTGTTTAACGGGAAAGCCTGACGCTGAAAACCCCAACTATCTGTATATAATATATGTCATAGAGATCATGTAACAATCCTTATACAAATCTAATCATATCAAGCTCTCAGTACAATACAATCGCTACACACTAATCAGGCCTGTTCTTGCAAATCCATGCACTGATCTTTTCCACCTGCTAACCTGCCTCTACTGCGCAATCCCTACTGAAGAATGGCTCTAAATGAACTCGAATTCACCAAGCTTGCACTGCATAATCCTCATTGGCATCTCCACTGAGTGTTGGATGCAATAAATGCATCACTATAGTCACACTTTCTCTTCCACCTATCTCTCCACTGGTCTCCACTAAGACTACCATGCACTATAGTTAATTGATGTATTCTTTAGTTGATTAATGAGTTATTATTTAGTGAATTAATTAACTAATTAATTCACACCACTCTCACTAGTGTATCAATTAGTTAGACTAGATACAACAAGCTCAATTGAGTCTAATTGAGTTAAACTAAATACAACTCTACCAACTACTTCTATAACTCCACCAAACTCTATCACATGAGTTCTAATTGAAGTCCTCATGCATTAGCTCCAGTAAACCCTCAGGAATAGCGTAATTCCTTCTATCATCTACTGTGCCACATCTGTGCACTTAAATGAAGTGCTCTAAGAGAATAAGATAATGTTTAGAGTCCAAAGATTATTAAGAGCTAATAATATTTGACATATCTATTTTTGGACTGGCAATATAAAAATAGATTCCGCCCAATATGTCTAAAAATATAAGTCCATCTATTTTTCCAACTTGACCAACCATCCACAAATATCATCCTGCAACTCATAGAATATGATCGACATGTCTAAAAATAGACAGTTCTAAAAATAGACTTTGTGCCAAAAATAGCCTGCGAGCCCACTTAGTGAAGGTGACTCTTTTCACTAAGCTCATCATCTTGTTGAATCTCAACACTCCCTCTCAACAATATAGGGATTATCTACCACCCCGATCCTGTCTCTATGGTATTCGAATTTTCTCCTGGTGAGCACCTTCGTCAGAATGTCTGCATCCTGATCCTCCGTAGGAATGTAAGAAAGCAACATGATCTTCCGCTGTACATAATCTCTGATACGATGATACTGGATGTCAATATTTTTAGATCTATCATGAAATACTGGATTAACCGAGAGTTTAATGCAACCCTGATTATCACAATATGTCACAGTAGGTTCTAAGTGTGAACCTAACAACCTGACCAGGATCTTCCTCATCCATATAGCCTCGCATGCAGCCAAACTTGCTGCCATGTACTCGGCCTCTGCTGAACTGAGTGCCATGGATCTTTGTTTCCTGCTGTACCAAGAAACTGCTATAGACCTGATACTAAAAATCCCTCCATATGTGCTCTTTCTATCCGTTGGGCTCCCTGCCGAATCTTCATCCATGAAGCCATGCAGCTTCAACTCATCTGATAGTCTGTACCACAATCCATATCCCGATGTGCCCTTGAGATACCTCAGGACATGCTTGCCTACCTTCCAAAAGAGCTTGGTAGGCTTAACCATAGCTTGTAAAATCTGGTTCACAACATAACATATGTCCGATCATGTATTGACTAAATACATGAGCGAACCAACCAACTGTCGATAAACAGTGGCATCAACTACCTCTATCGATGTAGCATCCTCTTTTGTCCAACCACCAAGAAGAGGAGTGTCGATAGGCTTGCAGCCTTGCATGTGAAACTTCTCTAGTATCTCTCGAGAATACTTGCCTTGAGACACAAACAGTCCACCCTTCTGCTGCCAAATTTCCAATCCCAAGAAATAATGAAGGAGGCCCAAGTCCTTCATCTCAAACTCCTTTGCAAGATCTGTCTTGCATGAGTGTATCAACAGTTCATCACCTCTTAGTATTGAATCATCTACATAAAGTACAATGATCAACAACTTACCCTCCACCACAATCTGGTATAGGTTCGGATCCGCCTCACTCTTGGCGAAACCAAGTCTGGTGAAATAACTGTCTATTCATGTGTACCAAGCACGAGGTGCTTGTTTCAGCCCATACAATGCTCTTTTGAGCCTGCACCCATGTGACTCGCTGCTGAAGATTTCAAATCCTTTAGGCTGCTCTATGTACACCTCCTCCTCAATGACTCCATTGAGGAATGCAGTCTTCACATCCATCTGATGAATGTGCCAACCCATCTGCACTAAGAGAGCAAGGATGGTCCATATGGAAGAATACCTTATGATAGGTGCAAAGGTTTCTTCATAGTCGATCCCCTCGATCTGTGAGAAGCCCCGGGCAACAAATATTTCCTTGTACTTCTTGACGCTCCTGTCAGCAGCTTGCTTCACTTTGTAGATCTATCTCAAACCTACCACTAATTTCTCTTCCAGCCTTGGGACAATATCCCATGCACTGTTTCTGACAATCGAATCATACTCTTCCACCATGGCATCTACCCATGCGGGATCCTCCACAGATTCCTCGAAAGAGGATGGCTCCGTCACGATACAGTTGCTCATCAGAGCCATGTATCCAGTAAATTGGTCAGGTGACTGTCTCTGTCTACTATGTGATGTAGGAGCTCCTACATTCTACGTTGCATCAAGATTCAGTCGCTCAGCTTCTGTAGTGCGCTTCCGCCCTTTAATGTTTGGCGCTGCATGAGTGGTTTCTTCCACTCCATGAACCTTCTCTTGTGGCTGATCCACATCTTGAGGCTCATCTTTAGGAATAAGTAGCTCCTCATCTACATGTAAGTGTAGCTCCCTCTCAAGCGACAACTTCATGGCTTTCTCCTCATGAAATTTGATATCTTGTCACACAATAGTCATCTGACTATTTGGAAAATACACACGATAATTGTGGGGTGTTTCTATGTACCCCACAAATATCCCAACCTCTGTAGTCGGCTCTAGCTTCTTCCTAGCATCCTTCGTCACATGAATGTAAACAGGTGAGCCAAAAATATTCAAATGAGATATATCAGGCTTCTTACCAGAAAATGCCTCTTCAGGTGTACTCATGCCAAGTACTCTATGAGGACAATGGTTTTGCACATAAACTGCAGTGTTGCATGCATCAGCCCACAAGTGTATGGGAAGGCATTGATCATGCAACATCACCCGTGCAACACCCACGATCGTTTTGTTCTTCCTCTCTGCAATCCCATTCTGCTGTGGGTTATGAGGTGCTATGAGTTCTCTTCGAATTCCTTCTGTGCTGCAAAATTATTTGAATTCGCAAGAGATGTATTCACCACCATTATCGATCCTTAGATCTTTCACCTACTTCCTCGAATCTTTCTCAACCAACTCACAAAACTTTGAGTATGTCTTGCTCTTCTTCTGCATGAAGAAGATCCAAAACTTACAAGAAAAGCCATCAACAAATATCACATAATACCTGTGATTTGCTGTTGAAGCAACCGAGAAAGGTCCACACATATCTGTGTGAATTCTCTCAAGGATCGTCGTGGCACAACTATCCTTCTCATGAAAAGTGGTCTTCACAAATTTTCCCAAAGTACATCCCCTACACTGATCTGACTCCGCATGTGTACCCTTGGGAATCCCAGTAGAAATCTACTACAAAATTTTTAAAGCGCCATGGTGAAGATGGCCCAATCTCCTGTGCCACAATTTCCCCTCATCCCAGCTCACCACTCCTTCTGCTTTGCTTGCCATTGTTGCGTAGCCATCTACCTAAAATTAGTAAATATTATTAACTCGAGTCCCTATCCTCCTGGTTTGAAAAGTTGTTTTATTGCGCAGGAAGGCTTTTCCCTTGCTAAAAACAACATCATAACCCTTGTCTTCCAACATCGCCATAGAGATCAGATTCTTCTTCAATCCTGGAACATGCATGACATCCTCCAATATGAAATTTTTTCAAGAATCTCTCTCAAAGGAAATGGTCCCGATACCAGTCACACTGTATCTACCATCATCGCTCATCTCGATGTGAACTCCAAGATCCTTTTCATCCAGATCACTAAACAAATCTTTGTCTCCAGTTATATGGAAAGACACACCACTATCAAGAAACCACACTGATCCCATCACACTTGAAACCAAGCATGAGATCAATGAAAAATCTAGCTCAAACTGCGAGGCTAAGGCCTCTCCAGCTGCAGATCCAGTAGCCTACTTATTTTTCTTCTTCTGTGGACAATTAGTGGCGTAATGTCTGTGTTGGTGACAGTGAAAGCACTTCACCTTGGACAAGTCCTGCTTCTTGCCTTTTGCACCAGATTGAGAAGGATTTTTCTTTCCCTTACCTTTCCTTGATTTGGCAGCCAAAGCGCAATTTTCTTCATCTTCATTCTTTGATGAATATCCATCCCTAGTACCCCGCCTTATCTCCTCCTGCACAAGATCCGACCAAAGTCGCTCCCATCCTGGCCATTGACAGAGTCCTCGTAGCTATGCCAACTTTTCAGAAGCCTAAGAAGAGCCAATCTCACCAAGTCCTCTTCATCTACAGTAACCCCCACACTTCCCAGCTCATCCTTGTAATGGACAAAATCCGTGAGGTATTTTGGTATATTGTTGCCTTTCTCCATTTTTATTTTTCTGAGCTTGTCTTTAAGCGCCAACTTCCTCTGGTCGCTTCTGCTTTGGAACAAGTCTGTCAAAGATTTCCACATTAAGAATGGAGTAGCTTTACTGTGAAGGCTGGACACTATGTGATCCTTCACACTTTCCAAAAAAAAATTTTGACACTTCGCTATCAAGTGTGGCTGCATCACTAGAACCAGGCTTTGGAATATCAGTATCTATGAACTCCTTCAACCCATTATCATCCAACACCACCTCCATCCTGTCCTTCCATGTAATATAATTCGAGCTGCCATCAAGGGAATACTCCAATCACAATCCATTGAAAGACATTTCAATGAATGCTCAACTTCGACACCAATAAAACACTGCAGCAAATTCGAATTCCACCAACACAAAACTCAATCGCTTCAATAATTGCAATATCCTCTGATCAATACTGCTCCGATACCATGTAGAAATTATATAACTTATGTGTTATATATATCCAAGATTCTCCTAGTCTCACACTATTTTAACTTCATGCAAAATACATAATCTATTCCACCATTGATCATTTGCGGAAATAAAATCAAGATAGCAATGCACACATGAAACAATAAAAATTCACACACATTAACACAGTTGTTTAACAAGAAAACCTAAAGTTGAAAACCCAAAATATATGTATACAATATATGTCATAGATATCATGTAACAATCCTCATACAAAGTTGATCATATCAAGCTCTCAGTACAATACAATCGCTACACACTAATCAGGCCCGATCTTGCAAATCCATGGACCGATATTTGCCACCTGCTAGCCTACCTCTATTGTGAAATCCCTGCTGAAGAATGGCTCTGAATGAACTCGAGTTCACAAAACTTGCACTGAACAATCCTCATTGGCATCTCCACTGAGTGTTGGATGCAATCAATGCTCTTTCACAACTGATAGTCACACTTGCTCTTTCACCTATCTCTCCACTGGTCTCCACTGAAACTGCCATGCACTGTAGTTAACTGATGTATTCTTTAGTTGATTAATGAGTTATTATTTAGTGAATTAATTAACCAATTAATTCACACCACTCTCACTAGTGTATGAATAAGTTAGACTATATACAACTAGCTCAACTGAGTCTAACTGAGTTAAACTAAATATAGCTCTACCAACTACTTCTATAACTCCACCAAACTATGTCACATGAGTTCTAACTGAAGTCCTCAAGCATGAGCTCTAGTAAAACCTCAGGATTATTGTAATTCCTTCTGTCAGCTACTGTGCCACATCTGTGCACTTAACTGAAGTGCTCCAAGAGAATAAGATAATGTTTAGAGTCCAAATATTATTAAGAGCCAATAAAATTAGACATATATACTTTTAGACTGGAAATCTAAAAATAGATTCCACCCAATATGTCTAAAAATAGAAGTCCATCTATTTTTCCAACTTGACCAACCATCCAAAAATAGCATCTTGCAACTCATACAATATGATCGACATGTATAAAAATAGACATAGTCTAAAAATAGACTTTGCACCAAAAATAGCTTGCGGGCCCACTTAGTGAAGGCGAATATTTTCACTAAGATCATCATCTTGTTGAATCTCAACATCCTTCCTTTATATTATCCAGCAAAATGAAGAGACACAACCTACATCAGGTCCGCTGTAATATCCTATACCCTATCACATATTCCCCCTTTCTCTTTCTCGCTCAAAATACACTCTCAACACACAGTCGCAATATAATTCCCTCATAAAATAGAGGGGTTTCCTTCTAGGGAAAAAAATCCTAAATTAAGAATAACCTCTACTGTCATATCATCCACCTAATGAAAAACTCAGATTGACTACAAAATTAAAATATATTTATAAGTCAATTTTACATCTATTTTTAGCTTTGGGGGCATTGCCCCCAAACCCACATCTGGGGGCTGCTGGCCCCCAGACTCCCCAGCCAGTAGGGATTCCCCCCCCACCCCCCCGAACCTCCGTGGGGGGGTGTACAGTCTTCTTTGGGTATACATCCGACTGAAACAAATACCTCTAAATTAGGATGATAATCAAGCTCCATGTTGGGCCGTGAATACAACCACTTTGTAACACTTATTTCATCCATTTTTACTCTTCTCTATTATATCATTTGTTATAATTTATCTTTTAAATCCATTTTATAAATGATTTATGCTCTTATGGATGAAAATTATTTATCTTCCTTTATTTCTAATAAATTGATGATTATGAATTATTTTATCAATGATAGTTTTAATAAGTTGGTTATAACATTATTCACCATTTTTAGCCTCCAAGGTAATTTCCAGATTGAAGATTTGATCATTAAAAGTGCCAACTCAGAAATGCGCTGGAATAAGGCGTGACAGTTTTGCGGTTGCGATTCTGAGCAAATGAAGACGAATCTGGAAAATCCGGAACATGGGTTTTGTCCAGAACGGACCCAATTAACTTTAGTAAAGAACGGTTTGCCCAAATTCGGCCCGTGTTGAGAGATTCGCAGAGTTCTTTAAGCACGATTTTCTCAGTTCTGTTGTTGCGGCCGTCCTCCAAATCTCAGCTAAAAAGCCAAATTCGACTTGCTGTTGTTGAAAGATGGATGTAAATCTATTTTCTTGTTGATCAATTGGTTGGAAGAAATCCAATATTTTTATGGGAAGATTGTATTTACTATTCAATTTCTCCTCCTTCTGATTATAAAAGGAGAAAGCACGTATTGTGTAAAAGGAGGATTTGGGAAGACGTTTCATGTAATTTCCTGTTAAACAGCAGCTCTGATTATTGAGTCTCGTTGAGAACTGGTCCATTATATTTCTGTCCAATGCATTAATATAAGCTTGGTGATTATCTCATCTCTGCGTCTGGATTAACTTAAGGCGGTGTCCCCTTGGAGGCTAAGGGCCCGGCCCCGGAGGACACTTGCTGCTGTATATTATCTCCTTGGTTTATGCGTGGTTTTGCTTATCAGCTTGCATCGGTAATCTGATGTGTTTTGTTATCTTATATTACAGCTCTGTTATATTTCATATTTCGTTCTCTGCAACAGGAACACCGTAATCTGCATTCTAACGTATTGTTATTCCTTTAAAACCGTTACCGTAACATTGTCGTTCTCTACATAATGCTATTGATGTTTAATTGCAGAGTAATCAAGCTGTAACCTTCTTAAGTTGGTATTACTGCATTTCTCTATGGTTTATACTTCACACGATTGCTATTCAATTGACGTTGTGGGTCCATTATGGATTGTAATCGTTACCCTTTCTAACCAGGATTAATACTTGCAGTATCAGACTCAGATTACTATTAATGTGTGCCTGTGTTAAGTTATTATGCATTTGTATTTGGCCATCCAGCGTGTTGTGTGCGTATATTATTTATTAATGCTGTTCATAATTTATCAATAGTCATTGCTGTTCCATTAGCGCGTTCTACTTAATTTGCCTTAAAAGTGAAAGATTGTTATTTGATTGCGAAGAGTGCATTTGGGTCAATAGATTAAGTTTGGTTACAACTCGCGAGACTTAGCTGTTCGTTTGCTGTTCCATTTTAGATTTGTTGTTCAATTCTTTATTTGTTGTTCTATTTACTCGCATTTGTTGTTTTGGTGTGAGAAACGATCTAAGGCTGTAGTGAGCTTCGGCATTCACTGTCTAGCTCCCAGACCCGTGGTCTATGCTCTAATTTCCTTTCCATCAGTTTCCAAAGGGATGGGTTATCGCTGCCGAACCCTTGACTGATAAGCTGCCTAGTTTTCCGAATGTGTGATTTATTCTTTTGAAGTAACTTAGTTATAGACAAGCATCCGTTTACTCTTGTATTTTTAAGCACTATACTGCAAAACATTACTCTTGAGTAAATAGCCGCCTCAGACTGAGTACACTCTTGAAACAAAAAGTCATCCCTGGGTTGACAATTAATGTGAGGTAATTAGGAGTTACAAAGACACCTTTTTATCGCTCCACATTTTGGCGCCGTTGCCGGGGAGAGTGTAGCCATTTCTAAAGAGTAGTGTGAAGCTGATGAGTCCCTGCTAGGGAAGAGTTGGATCCTAAAAACGGAAGGTAAGAACCTGCGTACGGAGCATGTACAAGCCCTGCTCCACTGTCCGCTTTCCTAACAGATTTGTTGTTGCTTTGTTGGGTAGAAATAGATGTTTGAATTTTTGTGTGAATGACTAGGGAAAATATAGAAATTTTTAAAAAAACGAATCTCATGATTTCACTCAAGTGGTGATGTAAGCACCACCCATTTCACTAACTAATTGACAGGAACATTGGAAGAAGGATCTTTGAAGGAACACATGAAGAACATCTTATATTATGGTAAGAAATGGCTCACGTTTCTACTTTTGAATTTCCTATCAAAGATCTAGGAGGAGTGATACAAATGCACATAATTACCCCATCTTTACCAAATTTTCATGGTTTAGCAAATGAAGATCCAGATACATTCTTATTTGAGTTCGAAATACTTTGTAGAGGATATGATTATTGTACTAATGATCAAAGATTGAAAGTGTTTCCTCTTACTCTAAAAGGAGCAGCTCTCCGATGGTTCATGAGCCTAGGTGGGAATTGCATCCAATTATGGGAGGACATGAAGAACATATTCTTGAAGAAGTACCAAGACTATTGCAAATCCAATGAAGATATTTTCGGTATGATACAAGGGGAAGATGAAAGTTTCGAGGACTATGTAAATCGATTTCGTTATAACCTTCAAAAATCAAAGCATAAGCATTTGGAAAAAGAGATCTTAAAAACACTCCTTCTTAAAGGAATCAAAGATGAATTTTTAGAACTCTTAAATCTGATAGGAAAAGGTGATGTTTTGCAATTATCATATGATGATGTTTGTGAGTTGTGCATAAGGTATTCAAGAGGAATCTCTAAGGCTGGTAAGAATTCTAGAGATGTTTGTTCTTTCTTTTCCAAATCTGCTACAAGAATAGGAGACATAAGAGCTGAAATCAATGATTTATTTGAAAATTTTAAAGTTGATTTTATTAGCTCTCTAAGCTCTAAATTGGACGTTTTGCAGGTTCATAAAAATGAAGAATTTGATGAAGTGTTTTTCCCTCATGACCGAAAGGAGCAGCCCATAGATACTCACTCTTCCTTATCTAGGATGGAAGTATCATATCAAAGAGGTGAGGAAGCTGCAACAAGGTCAAAACCATGGAAATCATGGCCTACAGGTATGGTTCAAAACACTTCTTTTCCATTCTCTTACTTGCATAATCCATTATGGAATACTCATGTTCTAGGGCAGCCATGTCAATTTCAATATAACCACCAATCTTATCTACAAGTTTGGCATGGTTCACCTTATGATCGCATGACTACTCTCCCTCATCTTATAGCACAAGCACATTCTCCATATTCTCCACCAGCTCTTTCACAACATCCTGCTTGCATATCAAATTTATCCACTCAACCCAACCAACCACATCATCACAATGCTCCATTCCATACACAATTTCCTACTCAACTAATTTCACACCCTCACCGCAATAAACCAGTACAACATACTTACAGTGTTGAACTGCCAAATTTACCCACCCTTCCCACCCATTCTATCTCACATGCGCCATTAGAGAAAACTTACAATGAGATTCAGAATGTTTCAAATTCAAAAATTGTAGAAGTTATGGAAGAAAATGAGCTTACTTCTAGTTTGCATCAACAAGTCATTTTAAAAGCTCAAGAAATTCATGATATGATGGCTATGGGAAATCAAGAATATAAAGGATATATCGAACAATGGTTTCATTCCATCACTTGTTTGCAACATCACTCTATGCTTCAACAATTTTTGATACCATTTTTTCAAGGGAAGTTGGCTTCTCGTACCCTAATTTTCACTAATATGCATTTTTCAAATTTGGGTATGTGCATACTAGAGGCCTTATTTCTAAAATGGTTCCACTGGAAATACTCTTATACATAAACATATTCGATTCTCAAAGAAGAGTAGGATAGTGGAGAAAAATAAAAATAAAAATAAAATAAGGACATAAATAAATGCATTTTGTTTTTTTTGTAAAAATAGTTGTTTTTTGTTGCAACATGCTATGCAAATCAATATTGGTGATAATTTTTTTTAATTCATTTATGTATGTAGATGACTTATAATGGAAATAATAGCTCTACAAACACTCATATTCATTTTTTTATCACCAATTTAAAAAAATGCTTGAATATCATTTTTTGGCTTGCGGGCTTGATGAACTTTCTGGAAAAATAGTCGGGACAGTCATGTTTTGAGGGACCCAAAATGAATATTTTTAAAACCTGTTTCTACCCTAGGTAGCCCTTGATGTCTACTTTCTAACCCAATTTGAATCAGTCAATTTGGATTTGAAACGAAAACGTTAGAACCAAAACATTGACCGGATGTCTAGCGGGCAGCTAAGGAACAGAGTTGGGACAGTCAGTTTTGGAGGCCTAAATGACCATATTTTTAAAACCTGTTTCTATGGTAGATTCCCCTATGAATCTAGTTTCCAATGCAATTGGAATCACTCATTTTCGATATCGTATGGGGAAGTTATGATCAAAATATTGACTGTCTATCGTAAATCAGCACCCTTAAAACTCTGTTTTTCCGGATGTTCCTTACAGTATTTGACCTATCAATTCTTCTTGTCTTCAAAACCTGTTTCTATTGGAAATAAATAAATGAATCTACTTTCATTTCCAATTTTAATCATTCGAATCCGACATCAAACGAAGAATCTATGCTTAAAACATTCACTGTTGTTCTAAGTGGGGTAAGCGAAAATGACTCTGTTATGCAGGTTGTTCTAAGTAAAATTGACATATCATATCATTGAATTTTTAAAACCTGTTGCTATTGGAGATTAACCTTTGAATTAGCTCTCATTTGGCTTTGGAATCACTCAATTCGGACGAAAAACAAAGAAGTTGTGATTAAAACACTGCAGGTTAGCATGATTGGCCACTGCTCTCTCGCAGGTAACAAATAAATTTTACTTTGTTATTTTCTCCATGAATTTGTTATACAGAGTAACTACTTGTTAATTTTTTTCATAATTCTTGGATTAAGGGAGCCCGTACACCTCTCTT
The DNA here is from genome assembly GCA_034641835.2 of Pinus albicaulis. Lineage (NCBI taxonomy): Eukaryota > Viridiplantae > Streptophyta > Pinopsida > Pinales > Pinaceae > Pinus > Pinus albicaulis. The sequence goes on from CM076574.1 coordinate 977,243,786, forward strand.
TCTCCATGATTTAATGTTTTATTGCAGGTAGATACTCATTTTTTGCAGGTCCTAGGAGAAAAAGAAGGTCAATTTATGGACAAGTGATTTTGAAAGAAATTTTAAATAAAACAAAGGAATTTCATCCAACTCATTACCCAACGGATTCATAATAGGACAAATGAAGAATTGATTTCAATCTGAAGATTCATGTCTTATCACTGCTGCCAAAACATTTTTCAAAGAGATCATTTTTTTTTTTTTGACATAACATCATAGCTGTTGTAACTTAATTTAGTTATTTACATATTGTTTTTAAATAAAACATTGTTTCTTTTATGATATTTTTTTATATTTTGTGTTTCAGGTGTTGCTTCATTCAAACTGTGACCCATCCTCAGCATCAATACAGTGAACAGCTAATTCATTCTTTGCGTGCTTGCATTTCATGCTTGTGTATTTTTGCTGTTCTTTTTCTGAAGGGACAGCGTTTGTGTGCACTTTTGTCGTTTTTGCTGTTCCTTTTTCAAAGGGACAACAATTTCGTTTTCTTATTTCTTTTCCAAAGGAACAACACCTTTTTGGTCAGTAATTCATTTTGTTGTTCCTTTGTCACGGGTCATTTTGCCATTCCTTTTCCACGACTCTTTTTGCTGTTCCTTTTTCACGTTTTGCTGTTCCTTTCCGAATGGAACAGCACTTCTGCACTTCCACTTTTTGTTGTTCCTTTCCGAATGGAACAACACTTCTACATTTTCACATTTTGCTATTCCTTTCCAAATGGCATAGCACTTCTGCATTTCCACTTTTTGCTGTTCCTTTTCGAATAAAACACCATTTTTGCACTTTTACGTTTTGTTGTTCCTTTCCAAATGGAACAACACTTCTGCACTTTCACGATTTGTTGTTCATTTCCGAATGGAATAGCACTTTTGCACTTTTCATTTTTGTTGTTTCCTTTTCCAAAGGAACGACACATGTGTTTTTGCTGTTCCTTTTCCAAAGGAACGGCACTTGCGTTTTTGCTGTTCCTTTTCCAAAGGAACGGCACTGTCCATTTTGCTGTTCCTTTTCCAAAGGAACGGCACTTGCGTTTTTGCTGTTCCTTTTCTAAAGGAACGTCACTTTTAGTTTTTGCTGTTCCTTTCTTCAAAGGAACGACATTTGCATTTTCACGCTCTTTTTGTGTGTATTTTTGCTTTTTGTGTGCATTTCCTTTGTTGTTCCCTACAAGGAACAACACTTTTTTGCGTGTTTTTGCTGTTCATTCAAAAAAGCAACACTTTGGGAGTATTTTTGAGAGCAACCTTTTCTTCCTCTTGTGGGACTATTCCTAGTTCATCTCAACCACATTTTACTGATTCCCCTCCATGGCATGAAGTACACTATTTTTATGAGGACAAGAATTATGGATTCTATTGAAGCAAGTTAATATCATTCACGTTATGATCTTTAACAGGACAGCTCCTTGATGATAGAATATTTTCAAAAGAGACACAATTATTTATATACTACTTTACTGCATTGTTTTCTATTGAACATGATGTTGATTGATCATCTTAATACCATGCTGGTTCCACCCTTCTGGATTATAATCTTCTCTGTCTGTAATAAATGAGATTATGGGTATATTTTTCTATTGACATGTTCAACTTCTTCCACCATCCCTGCTTTTAAGGAGTACCGAGTCTCCCTCTTTTTATCATAAAAATGTGTAATAATAACAAAATTTTGTTCGCAGATGGAGGATAGGGGGTCTCAGTACGAGCCAGCCTACCATGTTCATAAGGCTGTAACAAAGTGACATTCCTATTATGGCCACCACACCAGGGTTATGATCCATTGGATAGTCAAATTATCCTTGGAACAGGAGGTCTCATCACGAGCCGTCCTGATCACTTTTGCTACATCCCAGTGAATGGCAGTGTGGTTATCTGGTTACCACGCCAGCACATTGATCTCTTCTGTAGAACAACAATGTAACTCTCTAGTTATAAATTGAGGATTCTGGCTCATATGGGTTAAAAAGCAACCCCGCCGAGGCTATGGACGCCTGCTGGCAGCAGCGGCTCTGCTTATGGTATTGAAGTTATATCTTATCGTCAATTATTACTATAATACCCTTTTCTTATTTTTTCTTTTTATCAGAGAAGTTATTTCCTTACTTTTTTTCCCTATTTTGAACCTTTATGCATGAGAAATTGTTTTATAATCAATCACATCATTTTTCAGCTAGAATACCATCAGCAAAGCATCTTTTTGGCATATTGTTGTTCTTTTTCTCTTTTTCGTAACTTATCATCAATCCAAAGCGTCCTATCTCTTATTCATAACTATCTTTACACACTCTGCTCTCATTATAACCATAACTCCCGCTATCCTATCATTGATATGTGTACTCTGCTTCATTCACAGCTATATTGTTCATTCCCTTGCCTTGCCATCAGCACAACACCTCTCATATGCTTTATGGTCATGGAATTCCTTTTCCAATTGGAGGGGGGAATGTATGTATTATGGGATTGCATGCGATATGATTACTGCACTCTGCCATAACTTGTTGATTTGACAAAAGTTTTTCTGATTGAAAGTTTTGCATGCATCTTATCTGTTGCTATTCAAACCTAACACTATGGATTCAAGAACATTGTATGCCAAATAGTGCTTTGTTTGCAGAAAAACAACAAGTATGGGTAGAATTCTATTCACAGCATGACTACAGTATTGCAACTAACAGAAGAGGCTCGAGCAACTCGCATACGTGAACAATTCTTCAGACATGATGTGCTTACCTGGATTCCACCTTTTGCATCACTTTCAGCACCAACTCTGCCTACATCAGCTTCAACAACTGCGAGTGCATATATGTCATTCCACATTTTTGGAGGTAAAACTTGAGGTAAAAAAGCATAATTTTCTGATTTATTACGAATTTAGGAGAATTTCATAAAAATCCATTTTGAGCATCATTTATCATCCTTCAGTCCACATCTATACCACTCCCTATTTTTCAGCGGCATATCATTTTCGAGTATGGGGGAGTGTTCCTTTCATTCATTTCTTTCTTATGACCATGTCATCCATATTCTTTATCATCCATTGTTATTCTTATTCATTCTCAACACCTCCATTATTCCATGTTGTTTTACACCAAGCATAGAATTCAACAGCTGGTAGCAACCACCTCAATTTTTTTCTAGCATCGCATGAGGGCATGCTAATTCTTCAGTGAGGGGGAGGAATTGCTACGCATGATGGATGTTTTCAATCTTCTTTCTCATTTAAGGCATACAATTTCATTTTTACACAATGCAGAAATTGATTTCCATAATATTTTTAAAACTATGAACTCAATTCTTGTGATTTCTGGAAAACACAGACGTATCATTAATACGAACCCAGATAATTTCAAGTTAAATTGGTTCATAAAATTTCGGAAATCATGCACTCTCACCTACAACCATTTTATTTATATCTCATAATCCGTGCATCAAAATGATCTGATTTTTGGATCATGGAGACATTTCATATATTATAAACTTACTTGCAACATTTCAACAAAATCTGGTTTGTAGTTTTGAAAAAATGGTTAATGAAGTTTGTTGTTATCTATATCATATTTTGCTGCAACTTCACACATATAGTTGAATGTCAATGTAAAAATTGTTATGCCTTCATTAAGATTGCTAAAATTGAATATTCATTAATTAAGGAAGCATTCATTTGTTCTCAAATTTTTATTGCTTGGTTAACACATGGGTTTTGTCTTGGGGTTGCATGAAGATATGCAATATATTCAGGTTTTCGTTGCATGAGGACATGCAACATATTGAGTGTGGGGGTGTGTTGGGCCGTGAATACAACCACTTTGTAACACTTATTTCATCCATTTTTACTCTTCTCTATTATATCATTTGTTATAATTTATCATTTAAATCCATTTTATAAATGATTTATGCTCTTATGGATGAAAAATTATTTATCTTCCTTTATTTCTAATAAATTGATGATTATGAATTATTTTATCAATGATAGTTTTAATAAGTTGGTTATAACATTATTCACCATTTTTAGCCTCCAAGATAATTTCCAGATTGAAGATTCGATCATTAAAAGTGCCAACTCAGAAATGCGCTGGAATAAGGAGTGACAGTTTTGCGGTTGAGATTCTGAGCAAATGAAGACGAATCTGGAAAATCCGGAACATGGGTTTTGTCCAGAACGGACCCAATTAACTTTAGCAAAGAACGGTTTGCCCAAATTCGGCCTGTGTTGAGAGATTCACAGAGTTCTTTAAGCATGATTTTCTCAGTTCTGTTGTTGCGGCCGTCCTCCAAATCTCAACTGAAAAGCCAAATTCGACTTGCTGTTATTGAAAGATGGATGTAAATGTATTTTCTTGTTGATCAATTGGTTGGAAGAAATCCAATATTGTTATGGGAAGATTGTATTTACTATTCAATTTCTCCTCCTTCTGATTATAAAAGGAGAAAGCACGTATTGTGTAAAGGGGGGATTTGGGAAGACGTTTCATGTAATTTCCTGTTAAACAGCAGCTCTGATTATTGAGTCTCGTTGAGAACTGGTTCATTATATTTCTGTCCAATGCATTAATATAAGCTTCGTGATTATCTCATCTCTGCGTCTGGATTAACTTAAGGCGGTGTCCCCTTGGAGGCTAAGGGTCCGGCCCTGGAGGACACTTGCTGCTGTATATTATCTCCTTGGTTTATGCGTGGTTTTGCTTATCAGCTTGAATCGGTAATCTGATGTGTTTTGTTATCTTATATTACAGCTCTGTTATATTTCATATTTCGTTCTCTGCAACAAGAACACCGTAATCTGCATTCTAACGTATTGCTATTCCTTTAAAACCGTTACCGTAACATTGCCGTTCTCTACATAATGCTATTGCTGTTTAATTGCAGAGTAATCAAGCTGTAACCTTCTTAAGTTGGTATTACTGCATTTCTCTATGGTTTATACTTCACGCGATTGCTATTCAATTGACGTTGTGGTTCCATTATGGATTGTAATCGTTACCCTTTCTAACCAGGATTAATACTTGCAGTATCAGACTCAGATTACTATTAATGTGTGCCTGTGTTAAGTTATTATGCATTTGTATTTGGCCGTCCAGCGTGTTGTGTGCGTATATTATTTATTAATGTTGTTCATAATTTATCAATAGTCATTGCTGTTCCATTAGCATGTTCTACTTAATTTGCCTTAAAAGTGAAAGATTGTTATTTGATTGCGAAGAGTGCATTTGGGTCAATAGATTAAGTTTGCTTACAACTCGCGAGACTTAGCTGTTCGTTTGCTGTTCCATTTTAGATTTGTTGTTCAATTCTTTATTTGCTGTTCTATTTATTCTCATTTGTTGTTTTGGTGTGAGAAACGATCTAAGGCTGTAGTGAGCTTCGGCATTCACTGTCTAGCTCCCAGACCCATGGTCTATGCTCTAATTTCCTCTCCATCAGTTTCCAAAGGGATGGGTTATCACTGCCAAACCCTTGACTGATAAGCTGCCTAGTTTTCTGAATGTGTGATTTATTCTTTTGAAGTAACTTAGTTATAAACAAGCTTTCATTTACTTTTGGATTTTAAGCACTATACTCCAAAACATTACTCTTGAGTAAATAGCCGCCTCAGACTGAGTACACTCTTGAAACAAAAAGTCGTCCCTGGGTTGACAATTAATGTGAGGTAATTAGGAGTTACAAAGACACCTTTTTATCGCTCCACACTCCACACCCAACACCTCCTTCACTTTTATTCTCTCTTTGTGATTTCTTGTCATTTGTTCATCATAATTCCCAAACCTAGAAGAGCCCATCATAGAAGAGGTCATCGCAAAAACTCAAGAGCTTACAATTCCAGGGCCCAAAGTGTTGCAAAAAATTATGTAAGAGTTTATCATAGGAGTACTCCTCTAGTAGTGCAAAATTAAATTGAAAATGTAGAAAGAGAAGTTAGAATATAATGCATATTCCTCTAAAATGAATATGTATTAGAGTAGGTGGGAAATTAGTTCTAGATGCATGAACCATGAGGAACATGAATACCAAGTATATGCAAATGTTTGATATCTACCATAAACTAAAAATACTTATGGGGAATGTTCTGGTTGAACAATCTAAGGAGAAGTAGGAAATTCTTCTCTGCTTAGATGAACCTAGAAGAAAGTTAGGAAATTGGGCATCCAAGTGACAATATGGCAAAGATACTTGTAGACTTAGAGGTATCAAACTCAAAATAAGACATCGAACCAGCTGTTACAATTCAAGTGGATTCCCCTTCTGAATAGTTTCATATTTTATCAATTTTGTTGCTATGTTTTGCAAGTTTTTGAAATCAAAAGAAGATAGGGATGAACCTATAGCAAGCTATTTCAGACTAAGTAGGTCAAGTAGATATTATCACATAAAGTTTAATTTTTAAATTTGAACTTTTCAATGAACTGAAACAATTTTTTGGATGTGATTGGTCCAATTTCCCTATTGGCAGACCAATGTACGTGGAAGACATGCCCTGTGCTATTTTCCTTTTCATATGATCTAATATAATCTATTTGCCTAGCTTACACAAAAAAGTATACTAAATTCTATTTTCAATATTAATAAGTATCAATTTCAAAATGTATTAAAATACTAAAAATTTAATATCCACAAATATTTATTTACAAAATAGGAAACAAAATACACATATAAAATATTAATGTATTTATAAAATTAAACTTTACATATATAAACTTAGAATTTTATAAAAATGAATCAATGTTCTACTTTGAATTATAAAAAAAAAACTAAATAATATTCCTCAATATACTAAATAAACACAAACATACATGCATTAAAAGTTATGTATATACACAACTATACTCTGAGTATTATTAAGTTTTTTATTTAAATACTTTTGTGAATAATATTTATATGTAGTTTAAACTTTCTATTATAGTGACATTTTGAATAAATATAATAAAAATATTTGTTATAAATAGGTTTTTGTTATAATTGAATAAAATAATTCACATTTTAATTTGAGAAGGTTTTAATGGGATCATATAAAGGCCTTGGAATTCGGATTGGAGTCCAAATTCATTGGGACCTAGGGGCATAGATTCATCCTCTTTTCCCCTCACTAGGTCTATATAATGAAGTTATTCCTAAAAGAGGAGATAGAGCCAAGGATTTGGGAAGAATGTTCTTAAAGTCAAGGTCAAATTTTGTAGAAATATTCTTCATATTAATCTACATTCTTTGATTTGTTCCTCATTTCATGTTTTCTATTATATATTGTTAATATATTTGAATTATCTCAGTAGACTAGGCTAGATTTGGTAGATCACTAACCATATCTTTTCTTGGAAAAATTATATTGAAGTTTCTTCTTTTCTTGTGTGTAGGATATGGGTGCTTAGAGTCGAAGTTGGATCTCTAACATACGAAAGTAGGATATTCTCCACTAGCATTAGTCATGGTCATCATCAAACTTCAGTATTAAGGTATGCTAATTTCCCTCCAAATGTTATTCCTTGATTTATAAGAGGTTAGGAGAGATCTAGGTCCTAGTGAAAATTAGGAATGATCTATCCCTATTATTTCATGGATCTTGGAAAAATATATGGAGAAATATAGTTTTCCATAGGGGGAGTTTCTAACTATAATAATGGAAACTCTCTACAAAAGAATCTATTAATTCTTTCTCATCTAGTTTATGTCCTTGGTTTTATTCACCTATGAGTGTTTTGCTTGTTATGTTTTTCCTTTTGCAGGTGTATTAGTCCTTAAAACCTATCTATCTATCTATCTATCTATCTATATATATATATATATATATATATATATATATATATATATATATATGTCAAATCTAAGAGAATTTCTTGATTTGTCCCTTTATTTCTTCTCCCAGTTGTTATCAGAGTGATGTATCACTCATTTTCAGTGTGTAAATGGAAATGATCATTTGTTGGTCAAGGCACTAGAGTGAGGATGCCTATAGGATCAAAATTTTGAGTTTTCAATGAAATTATCCCTTTTCCTAACTTCTATTGTGGGCCTAGAATTGTGTTTAGGGTTTAATATTTCTATGTTCAATCTCAAATCAATCTCTTTTTCTCAAATATCATTATATACTATGAATTAGGGTGTTTTCCTCTGCACTTTCTCATGCACTTACATTTCTTTCTTTCTTGAGTGAAATTACTGGTGAGAAGTAACTCGGGAAGGGTCTTGACTGCTTTATACTTGATTTAGATAAGTAATTATCTTTTTTTTTACTATAATCTAATCATAATTTGAAAATTTCAATTGCTTTAAATAGTATCCTATTGACTTTTGTTTCTTCTTTGAGGAGATATTGGAGGCTTACTGTGCTAGTTGTTGAGATTGTCTTGCAGCCCTACAGCTTTACTTATTGGTTGTGTGTTTGTGTTTTATTATCTCATCAAATAGGTGAAAAACTTATATTTCCATGCAATGAATTGTTTGAAAATATTTTGAATGTCTTGTTTGAAAAGAGGTTTCTTTGGAGCTTGTTTGAGTCTTTGTTTGGATCATGTTATTTGATTTTATATGGTTATATAATTCATGAAGAGATTGTGAGGATTTTTTCTTTTAATAAAAATGAAAATAAATTTCTCCTACCTCCTCTAATTAGAGTTCATTCGGTAAAGAAATTTCACTTATCATACTTGTTGCATATATTTGGGTTGTGAAGAGTTATTAAACATCATTGGGTCTCATACTGTAACCTTTTGAGTAACCACAACTATTAAAAATAAAATGCATAAATTTAAAATCAATTAGACTTTTTCTTCTTTAGAAAACGAACAATATATAGGATTTATGGCCTTTGAATATTATTAGAGAGCAAACTCTCCAAGGTCACAAAATTGAAACTAGAAGTCACTAGAGAGTATTCAAGTCCATTTATCACATAGATCACTTAGAAGGAAGCTCCTATAACACATGAGTTAAGCATGATTTTTTATTGGTGATACATGGAGTGATATTCCAACTCCATTTGTCTTTGGTGTGCATTGCACTACTATGTGTACAAGGATATCTCACACAGTGTGGTTCTTTGTGAACAATCCCTTAGTGAGGTTTCAATATTAGTTTCATTTCCCATATGAGAAACCCCAAGCCATGACTATTCCTGCTAGTCATTAAATTGTGAGGTGGTATCATAATTTTATTCATTCTTTAGGTCATCCTTAGCTAGGTAACTATAGGTGGGAATTTCAGTTGGTGTATCAAAAAATGTTTACATCACCATATTAACGATCCTAAGAGGTGATTCTCCATGCTACTTAAGGAGACACTTTTTCTAGTAAAGACCAATAGTGGGGGTCATTGTAACTATTCTTTTAACCCTCATTGGTTGCACTTGTGCCATAATCATACCAAGTAGACTTCCAAAAGGCCCCTTGATCCAGTATTTTTCTTTCTCTATGTTGTCAGATTTAAATAGGGGTGTGCTCTTTGGTTTGAGTCTAATTAGCCATAAGGTGTTGTGTCTCAATGGTTATAATTAATTATGGATAAAAAAATTCTTCATCAACCTCATAGAATAAAAAATATTACTCTTTAGGAAGAAATTCCTCCATTGCATAAGTGAATAATTAATCATATTGACAACTTAGAAACAACTCAGCATGGGATGATAATTTTTGGTTTTGAAGGAGAGAAAAAATTCCTACTTGATGCGATACAAAAAATTCCACCACTCATTTCTAACCATCGTGTAAAATGTTATTCTAAAATTATATTCATTAGAGTGAGAGAACTTATTGGTGAATCCTCTTCATCACATGATAGTCCTTGACTCATGTCTAACATGAGTGGCACTTCCACAATGGGAGAGCAAGCCACTTTGTCTCCAAGAATTACTTGGGGAACTTTAATGACACATAATTACCTTTTATTAGTGCAATATGAACATCAAACCATACACCTAGTACATCCACATTCCTCACTTTGGAGAGTTTTTATGGTAGTGCCACTTACCTATTATAGTCTCCCAAGTATCTAGATGTCTTTATCCTCCATTATATTTTCATTTGATGCGAGGAAAAGTGAAAGTACACAATATATATCTTGGTGGTTTCCACCTATTTCTTCTCTTGAAAATGAATGCATCAATATTGAGTACTATACCTCGTTCTGGGTGGAATCTCCAAAGGGGGTCTGTGCATATTATTAGTAGTTTTAAGAGTAATAATTTTTTTTTAGTATTCAATAAGACATGGGGTAGTCAGTCATTAGGAAGATGCCATTTCCTAGGGGAAATAGTACCCATGAGAGTGTCGAGATGTTTGGGGGAAATTTCCCGAGAAGTACCCTTTTCTTCAAAAATGTGTTGACTCATTTGTGTGTATTACTATCATCGTTATGTATCCCTTACACTTTCCTTTTCTCTTGTTAAATCCCATACTTATTCATATCTCAAAAATTTGAGTGCAAAAATTTTCACCTCGAGTAGTAGTCCTACACTTTACACATCTTCCACTTTGCACATAGATCACCGTGCACTAATCCTAAACTTAGGAATTTCACAAGCATGTGAAACACCCCCACACATCCCATTCTTCCATACAACACTTTCCTTCACACTTCTACTTTTCTAAACACATAAAACTTAAACACAAGGCATACCATATACTTTATGAAAGTTACTTCTCAAGCCATGGTATATTGATCTCATGTTCAGAGTGACGATTGCATTACATTGGGTAAAATACAATGGGCTTTATCTTGTGTATGCAGACAACAAATCTATTCAGTTATATAATATAATGAAACCATGGTGAGAGCATAGGTGCATAAGGTTCCAATTTGAAAGGACATGGATTCAAATCTTGCTCTCAACATTGTTGTTCTTTTTTCCCTCTCTAATTTTGACATTAAAATGAATTCCATTAAAAAAATACTTCGTAAGCTCCAAAAAAATTGGTTTGCATTAATATCGGAAAACTATAAAGTTTGGATTCATATTCAATTCCTAAACTTCCTTGTTTTTCCACAACAACTTCATGCTCTTGCATTACACTTGTAGATTCAAAATAAAGTACTACTTGGCTTAAACAAGTAACAAAATTTTAAAGAATGTTGACATTTCCCACAATCAATATATGTGATATGATCTAGGGGATAAGAAATATACTAAAAAATAATAGTGCTCGAAATCACTCAAAACCATTTCCAAATTGTAGATCTTGTCATTCTAATTCCAAAGATGTTTGAATCACCTCAATTTGACATCGTATATGAAACTTATCACATTATGAATTTTTCAACAAATAATTAAAAAGTCAGCTTGCAGGGTTGACTAGGTTGTTGATTTGGTAGGGCGTACATGTGACGTGGTGCCAATAGGTGAATGTACAGTGTACGATGGACAAGTGGACCGATCATGTGCCAACATGTGGCAGGTCGTACAAGCAGTGTTGGCACATTTATATTGGTTGCTTGTTTTTCAGATGGTCCAATCATGAGGCGCCACATGGACCAATGGGAGGGCATCATGTGGCCCTTTGTTTTTGTGAAAAATATTTTTGGGTCCATCGAATGACCCAGTGGGGAATTAAACCCATGACCTCTCATTTACTAACCAACATTCTTACCTCCAAGCCACACATTTGGTTCTTAATACATTTGGTTGGCAATTATATTTAATGTCAAGTCACTGAAGCATTGGCGGATGGGGTGGGGCGCATGGCCCCAACCCCTGGTGACATGGAATAACATATGACCTAGCGCTGAGGCAGTGGGGGCAGGTGGTTATCTCAGACCCCAGTCCCATTTAACACCATATAACCATGAAGGGGACTATGTAGTAGGGGCTGGTTGGTGGCCCCAAATCGCGGCCACATGACCTCCAATGCAACCAAGGGTGGAGTGTCGGCGGGCACGTACCCTGGCCACATGGACCCATATGACTAGCACCAGGAGCTAAACAATCATAGCTAAGGCCTAATGGCATTTTTTAACCGCCCGAAAATTTGTAACTATTGTAGTAGAAATTGTGTCGAAAACACACAAAACTGTCACTCCACATGCCTGGCAAAGGATGAGTTCGTTGCGTAGTTACCGAATTTTGTCATTTTGCATGACATATAATAAAGAAATGGAGAAAGAGGCCTAACTTTGTCATTTTTTAGTCTTTTTGAGCCCAGGAAGTGCTTACACAAGGGTTTTTGGTTGTTCTGGACACAATGACAACACTGTTTTTGTGATTTGAGCAATGTAAACTGATTTAATTTCATATTTGACCATATACTATAAAGGGCCAATGTTCAATGTTGGACCCAGATATGTAGCCTAGGAGGGGTGAACTTCGTCATCAAATTGTTGTTTGTGTGATGTTGCATATTGTCTATTTTTCACTGGTTATTTGTGCAAAACTTAGCTAAAAAAATTAAGTTTATGTATTTTTAAAAATTAATCCATTGTCCACAAGACATAAATTAGTTTGCAAAATTTTTGAAGAAAGCTTCAATTTTTTAATTTCAGATCAGTTTGGTATTATAGAATTGTTGTTTTAAAGGCTTTAGTGTGTTTGCAAGTGCTTTTGAATGTTAACAAGGTCTAAGTTGAAGAGAGGAGGAGGAGTGCTTGAAGAACCAAATCCTCAAATTGGTTCAAGGAGGTCATAAAATCCAAAAAATCAACCAATCATGGCACATGAATAAGGATAGGAGCTGATGTATAAGGATGAGAGAATTTCCAGAAAGGATTTCTATGATATGTTTGAGATGGTGAAAGTGTTGTCTGAAGAGAGAACAATAAGGTTGCAAGGAGAAAGTTCAAACCAACAAAAATGTAATGGTGGTGATGGGAGCAAGCCTCCACCTTCACCTCCATCCACATCTCCTTATTGACCTCCTTCGACACCTACACATACTTCTCCTAGATCTGCGAAAGGACATGTTAAGTCTCCTTTGCTTAAGCTTGATGTCAAGTTTGAATTGCCTATGTAAAATGGGAAGGTGAATGCTGAAAATTTGTATAAGTGGGTTCATCAAATTGAAGTCTATTGCATGATTCAAATAATTAAGGATGATGTTACAAAGATCCAAATTTCTTCTCTTCATTTATAAAGTGAAAACCTCATATGGTGGGAAGCTATAACTCAAGAAGATTTGAATAAAATTGGTAAAATTATCTCTTCTTGGAATTATTTTGTAGTTGCATTAAGAAGCTAATTTTATCCATTAGCTAATATGAAAAAAGAAATTATGGATTGGAAAAATTTTAGAGAAGCTGAAGGTGAGAGTGTTCAAAGTTACACAATAATTTAGAAGAAGAGCTTTAACCTTGGGTGTTGATTTGTCTTCACAAGACACTCTACTTAAATACATAGGTGGTTTATATAGTTATTTGAGACATACTATAATTATGTTTAATCCCACCAATCTAGATGAAGTATGTGTTCACGAAACTCATTCAGAAGCAAGAGGAAAGAATGTTCCTCAAGATACTAGAAAGAAGCCATCTGAGTCTAGAGACAAAGGAAAGGGGAAGTTTAAAGGCAAAGGAAAAAATAATTCTACTATCAAGAAAGAGGGAGATAAAATTACCTGTAAACATTGCTCAATGAAAGGCCATGATGAAGACCATTGTTGGAAACTACATCCAGAAATTAGACCTAAGAAGTTCAATAAAAAGGGGAGATAAAATATTGTTGCAACAACTCAACAGGATCTAGGATCTGATTCAGGCGATGAGACAAAAATCAAAGAAATGAGAATTAAATTTAAAGCTTTGAATGCAAGCACTAGTTCTTCTAGTAAGCCTATTGAGTCTCAAAATGATAAAGAAATAAGTGAGCTTTTCCATATTAGGGTCATTACAAAACATACAAAATTTGATACCTTGTTTGATAGTGGATCCCAGGTCAACCTTATCTCTGAAGATATTGTTAAGAAAATAAACTTAGAATCTACACCTCATACTAAACCTTATCATTTAGGTTGGGTTTGCGAAGATGTGAAATTTCTAGTGACAAGAAAGTGTAAACTTAAATTCTCCATCACTGCAAATTGTATTGATGAGGTAGAGCTTGATGTTGTACCACTTGACAGATGTGGAATTGTTTTAGAGAGTCGATACTTGTATGATCGAAAAGCCAAATTCTATCGTCATGAGAAAAAATATCATATTTTTAAAGATGGATTTATGTATATTGTTAAAGCACATCACAAGAAGATGAACTTATCTCTTGTAAGTGTTTGTCAGAGGAAAAGGCTTGTTCATTCTAGTGAGAATTTTGTGTTGTTCATGATTAAAGATAAATATATTTCTGAATTTGAAGCTTTCAAAGGATATGATTCTAAACAAAAGAATGATTTGGTTGAAGTTGTTATAACTTATGACAATATGTTTCAGGAACTTGAAGGGTTGATTCCTAAAAGAGGAATCCAACATGATATTCATTTACAGCAGGATGCACCACTTCCAAACATTGGCATGTATATAATGTCAGTTTTGGAGAATGCATAAATCAAGAATTAAATTCAAGAGTTGATTGATAAAGGGTTCATTAGGCCTAACACATCTCGTTGCGGGTCTCCTATTGTCTTGGTTCCAAATAAGGATGGTAAATGGCACATTTGTGTGGATTTTAGAGATTTGAATAAGATCATGGTAAAGAATCACTATCCTCTTCCTCGTATTGATGATTTGCTAGATCAGTTAAAGGATGTCGTTTACTTCACTAAGTTAGATTTGAGAAGCAATTGTCATCAGATAAGGATTGTTGAAGATAATATTTGGAAAACTAATTTCAAGACAAAACAAGGCTTGTTTGAATGGCTAGTTAGCCGTTAGGGCTCTGCGATGCACCTGTAACATTCATGAGAGTTATGAATGATGTGTTGATACCATTCCTTAATGATTTTGTCTTAGTATACTTAGAATATTTTGATTTTCAGTAAGACTCGTGAAGAGCATGTCAAGCATGTGAAACATGTTTTAGATGTATTGAAAAGAGAGAAATTGTATTTAAAGATAAAAGTGTGAATTTGGGAAAACATGTTTGGTTTATTTGGGTAATATTTTAGGATGGATTGAATTGAAGATAGATCCCTCAAAAATTGAAGTTATTGTGAATTGTAATAAACCCAACAATGTAACATAAGTTAGGAGCTTTCTGGGAGAAGCAAAATATTGGAGAAAATTTATAGCTAACTTCTCACTCATTGCAACACCATTACATGAATTGACAAGTGTGAAACATGTGTTTCAGTGGGGAGGCAAGAAAAAGAAATAATTCGACACATTGAAATTTAAAATCAATACAATACCAGTTCTAGAACTTTCATATCTTAAGAAACTATTTGAGATTAAAACCGATGCAAGTCATTATTCCATGGGAGCAATTTTGATTCAGCATGGTAAGCCTATTTTTTATCATTCTGAAACCTTTACAGTTGAAATAATTAGCTATGCAAATAATTATAAAGAGTTTTAGTCTTTGGTATAAAGCGTGAAGAAGTGGAAGCACTATTTGATGGGTAAAGAAATGATTATTCACACTGACCATCAACCTTTGCAATATTTACAATCATAAACCAAGCTAGAAAAAGCTAGACATTTCAAGTGGATGGGATTCCTACAAAAATTTCATTTAGCAATTAGGTTCAAGAACAGTATATACAAAAAAGTTGATGATATGTTATCAAGGCCTATTATTAATGCATCTGCCATACTTAAGCATAACTGGATCATACATGAAAGTTATATTGAACATTATTCTCAAGATGGTGATTTTAAAGATGTTTATGCAACTTTGATTCAAGGAAATCATGTTGAAGAGTTGGATTATCACGTTTATAATTATTATTTTTGTATAATCTTGTCAAGTTATTTGTTCCACAGGGTGAAAGAGTCAATATCATAAAGGAAGCCCACACTTCTATTTTTTCTAGTCACTTTGGTGTAGGAAAAATAATTGCACAAATTCAGAGGTATTGTTATTGGCCTCACATGAATGAAATTGTTTCAAGATATGTAAGAGGATGTCCAATGTGTGATACTATAAAGCCTACCAATAGGAAATTGGGTTTGTACACTCCACTTCCTATTCATTCTCTTCCTTGGGAAAGTATTTATATGGACTTTTTAGGAGGACTGCCAATGTTAGGAAAAATTCATGATTATCTATATGTTGTTGTGGATCGTTTAAGAAAAATGTGTATGTTGATGCCATGTAAGAAACATGTTGCAACTAAATAGAAAAAAAATATGTTCTTTCAAAATGTATAAGTTCCCTTTGGGTTTCTCGCTTCTATTATTTCTGATCAAGATTCTTAATTTTGTGGGAAACTTTGGTCAAGTTTATGGGAACTCATGGAAACCAAGTTGAAGAAGAGGACAACATTTCATCCAGAAACCAATGACCAGTCATAAGTAGTAAAAAAAATAATAGTGCATCTCCTTCATGGATATTGTGATAATCATCCTAAACTTTGGGATGAGAATTTGCATTACATATAGCATGCCTACAATCATGCCAAGCACTCGCCTACACAGGTATATCCATTTTAAGCTTGTTTGGGATATTTTCCAAAGTCTCATTTATATTTCATCTTTGGTAAATATATTGCAGTAGATGGACATAGTAATGTGGACAAAGCCAAGAATTTCATTGAACAAATTCAACTAGTGCATCAAAGAGTACAAGATCAACTTGAGAAAAGCAAAGCAAAGTACAAAGCAAGGAGTTACAAGCATTGAGTTGATCATGATTTCCAAGTGGGAGATCAATTTTGGTTGTATATTAGAAAGGAAATACTTCAAGGTGAACGTAAAAAGCTCAATCCAATCAGATATGGTCCTTTCAAAATTTTGGAGAAGATTGGTAACAATGCTTTCTGATTAGAGTTTCCACCTTATATGCAAATTTATTCCATTGTGAATGTGGAAAACTTGAGATTGTATGAGCATCCAATGATTGATGAACATGAAGAGAATGTTCATATTTCATTTATTGAAGATTTTTCTCCTGAATATTTATATGAGTTGCAGGAAGATACAATTCTTGACAGGATAATCAGGACTTCACAGAGAGGCAATGTGGGGTCTCTTCAAGTGGGGCTCAAAGGAACCATTCTAGGTAAAGCAAAGTGAATGGAGATAAGGAAAGTGAGGGAGATTTAACCTCACTTACTTGTTGAGTAAAAAAATACTTTTAGTGGTCCAAAATATTTTAGTGGGGAGGAATGATCTAGGGGATTAAAAATATGCTAAAAAAATAAAAGTATTATAAATCACACAAAACCAATGCCAAATCGTAGATCTCATTGTTCTGATTCCAATGAAAATTGAATCGCCTCAATCTGACATAGTATGTGAAAGTTATCGTGTTTTGAGGTTTTTGCAAACAACTGAAAAGTCAAATTGCAGGGTTAACTGGGTAGGCCATATAGGTGATGTGGCACTGAAATCAGGAGGTGAATATGCATGTAAGATAGATAGGTGGACCAATCACGTGTTAACACATGGGAGGTCATAAGGAAGTGTTAGCGCATTTTTATTATATGATTGGTTTTAGGTGACCCAATCATGAGGTGCCACATGGCCTAATGGAAGGGCATCATTTAGCCCTTAATTTTTGTGAAAAAATTTGTTGGATTAACCGATCGACCCAGTGATAAATCAAACCCATGACCTTTCATTAACTAACCAACTATATTACCACCAAGCCATGCATTTGGTTCTTAATACATTATGGTTGGCAACTATATTTAATGTCAAGTCATTGGATCATTTGAGGAGGGGGCAGGGCATATGGCCCCAGCCCCTAGTTACATGACATAACATACGACCCAACACCAAGGTGGTGGGGGTGTGAAATTGGCTTGACCCCCAGTCCCATTCAACACCATATAACCACGGCGAGGGTTACATAGTAGGGGTTGGTGGGTGGCCCTAGCCTGTGGCCACATGGTCTCCAATGTGACCAAGGGAAGAGTGAAAATGAGCACGTGGCCTCTGTCATGTGCCCCTGACCACATGGACTCATATAACTGGCACCAAGAGCTAAAAAATCGATGCTAAGGCCTAATGGTGTGTTTTAACCATCCCATAATTTTCACCTATTTTAATAGAAATTGCGCCGAAAACAAACAAAAATTTCACTCAGCGAAACTCCCAAAGGACGAGTTCATTGTCAGGTTAGCATTTTTTTCATTTTGTAGGAAAAATAGTAGACAAATGGAGAAAGGGGCCTAACTTGGTCATTTTTAAGTCTTTTTGAGCCCAAGAAGAGCCTACACAGGGGTTTTTTGGTGTTTTGGACATAATGGAAACATTATTTTTGTGGTATGAGAAATGTAAGCTGATGTAATTTCATATTTGATCATATAATGTAAAGGACCAAAATTGAAAACTGGATGCAGAGATGTAGCCCAGGAGAGGTGAACTCCGTCATCAAATTGTTGTTTTTGTTATGTTGCATATTCTCTATTTTTCTCTGGTTATTTCTGCAAAATTTAAATAAAACCACTAAGTTTATGTGCTTTTGCGAATTGATCCATTTCCCACAAGACATAAACTAGCTTGCAAGCTTTTTCAAGAAATCTTTAAGTTTTTTATTTCAGATTAGATTACCCCTCTATTCTAATAATTAAACTTGATTTAATTTATAGTTGCAGATAAGAGACCACCTTAAATATATTTTATTGAGTTGGTTTTCAAGGCTATGTGATCAAATATTCCATGTTATATTGATGTATAAACCCTTATTAAACCTTCATGGCATCATCTTGAATGCCTTTACATCCTTTGCACTCTTTTTGAGGAGAATATATTGGACCATAAAACAATAAAAATATCTCATTAAAACATATAGAGGCTACATAGTATTTTTTTTCTTTCAATTTATTTACCATTGCTAATTAGATAAAAAAATCTTCAAGTTACTCAATTGTTTGACTTAGAGTCTTGTTAAGCAATATTGTAATAAAAATTCAAACTAAAACCTAATTTTGTTTGTGGTATCCTATTTTTGAAGTATTTGCAATCTACCTTAATAATTTCACATGTGGCTTCACTCATGAGTGAAATATTAAAAAAGATATTAGATCCTAATAGGTGTATAAGCCATTTATTATGTCGCTACGTGCAATGATATATAGGATCATTGATAGAGACGTAATATTGCATCGTACAACAAAATTTACAAAAAAAAATTCCATTTGCAATGTGAACTTTAGGTTTTGAGTTTTCCGAAGTGATGGCATCAGCAATGCCAATGCATCAGGGCTACAAATCCCGAAGCGGTGGCACATACAAAACCCAAGACAAGACATAAGGGTGCTGGTTAATAAATAATGGTTGGGCGATGGAGATAACACCTAGATGTTATCCTAATTCTTAATAAATAATGTTTGAGCGATGGAGATAATAGGCCAATGGATTTCGTTAATCATCTACTTATAGTCACTATTGCAACTCGCAAAATCCATCTAACAACATCATTAATTTTTTGCATCATGTGGAAATTAATGTTTGCAAAAACTATCTCGTAAACACCATTAACTAGCATTTGCACCTTTTTTGGTGCAAAACAATGCTGAAGAAAGCCTCACTGAATCCTCCGTTGCGACAAATTTTTTCTTCGGCCAACAACTTTTCTAAGGACCTACCAATCCGGGCCCGGTATCTCACATCAACCGGACATGAAAGAACCAATATTGCCTCCAATCCCAATTCCACCATTCAAATAGAGGGTGGAAACGCCATATCCCTCACAGTGAATGAAAAATTTATCCAACCTCAAAACAATATACAAGTATTAGGAAGGAGGCATTGCCACTATTGTTGGTTTTTTCTATCTTCTCCTCTAGGGAAAAAAATAATCCAAGAGGGAGACTTTTTAGTACAAAACCCCCGCTCTCCCTGTGGGCCTAATTATGATAACAGTCACAAAGCCTGTAGACTGTGACTAGGGCCACTACTGGTGACCAATGGTTATACAGTTGGCATGCTTAATGGTGCTCTTTCTGGCTGGACTTGTTCATCCTCAGCCCCCTGCCATTATTCAATCAGAGTTTGAAATTTTCAATCAACCTCAACCCCTGGCATAGACACCATGTTAAAAATTGAAAGGCTAGGAATCCAACCCAGTATTATTGAGCTAATTCTCGTTTCATGATGAGCATTCTGGATGGTTCGATATCAAGTTGTGTATTACTATTTCCAATAATATCATGGGGTTTTCACTTTGAAATATTAGGTTTATTGAACATATTTAGCCAGCTCATGCTTCAATTTTCTTATGAAACAGGATCGTAATGTGCACTTTGGTTATCTTTTGTCATGGAATTGGGAAAACTGTGCTGCCAAAGTCAATCCCTCACACATCTCTAATTTCATATATAAAACAGAAATGGGTTTCATGACATGTTCATTCTTTCACTCTACAAATTTCAGTAGTTATGCCTGCGATTTTTATTTGTAGTGCCCAGCAGTGTGGGAAATCTAGGAGCAAATCCTAGGTCAAAGTCTTGAAAAAAATGGAACATGAAGCTCGACAAGTGCTGCAAAATTACCTCCACTATACAAGGTCTCTTTCTTTTGTAGATGCCGAGCATATAAGCCTCTATGCACCTTGTGTTTCATGAAATTTAGTGTCCAGACTCAACACAAAAAATCGTATAAGCGAAGCCCTTGAAAAGTATCTACTTTATAATCCGATCAATGAGTTTGAGGCATTCTTTGAATGTATAGGGGTACAGGGTTTTGATATCCATAGATTCTTGCCTCCTGGGAAAATATATCTCAATGAAGATGAGTTTATACTAGAAAATGTCTCAATTTTAAGGAATAGTGGGTTTCCAAGGCATGTGATAGGGGAACTCTATACAAAACACCCGGAGTTATTTATTCGTTGTGCTGCTAAATTGCAAAAGAAATTGAAGTTCTATGAGAAAATTGGAGTTAGTAAGGTTTATCTTATAAAAATACTGACATGTTTCCCATCACTTCTCAATGATGAAGTATATAAAAAATTTGTGACAACTTCTAATGGTTTGTATAGTTTTCAAGTTGAGAAGAACAGGAGTTGAGAAGAACAGGATTTGGTGTTTGTTGGAAAAAAATCCACTGAAATGTAGTAGTATTTTAGAAAAGCTAATGCTTTTGGAAGGTATCGGTTTCCCTTGGGTTGAGATTAGCAAGCTATACCGTACAAAGCCTCAACCTTTTATGGACGGTTCATAGACAACACTGTATTCTATAGTGGAGTGGTTGGTGCAATCTCTCCCGGCACATGCATGACTGTAATAGTTGATAAGTTTAGTTTGTTTTTAAACCTTAGATCAGACTAGACGAATACTGCTTCTTCTTCTTCGTTATCAAATATGACCTCTGGTTCAGGCACTTCTGCCTCCCTCCATAGCTGCTCCCTATACATTCAATCCGTCCCATGGTTTCATTCTTCGTCGCTTCAAGCATGGTCACTGTTTGTGGTCTCGTCCAATAGAAACAACAAAAAACACAAACGTTGTCCAGCAGAAACCCATGGTATAGTAGTAGGACTCAAGACTCGCCTTTGATTTTAGACATGGATTTATACTTGAAAATATTTTACTGGGATATTGAGTTTTGTTTTTATGTGTGGCATTGTCACCCAAAACTTTAATGGAATCTGATATATACGTTTGTGAGATATGAAACTAGGGGTTTCAGAGGATCAAAACCTGTAGATGCACAGGCGTCGGCACAAGGTTCCATGGAAGCTGTTAAGGAGATCTAATCCAGAAATTTGGAAGTGAGTGTATGTTTTCCCTGAATCAAAGTGACTTCATAACGATCCATGCCATGCTTTAGGAGACCTAGTAAGCATCTGAGTAGACAATGTCGAAGAAAGCCGCAGGTCAATAAATCGAAAAAAAACTATTACTAAAATAAAACAGCTGGAGGATGGTGAATCTTCAAACAGTGTCGCAAAGTAAAACCCCACAATAGAACACCTTCGGCGTAATTAACTACATGGCCATCAACATAAAATAATTAAAAATTGCATAGGGTGCTTGGATTCCGATTTTTTACTCCCCTCTTGTCAAAATAAGTAATTTTGAAGAGGGATGGGAATGGTTATGGTGATATGCATGTGGATTTTGATAGTGAGTTTGGAAGGCTTATATGCTTTAGTATAAAAATTGAATTCAACCTTGAAAGTATCAATATATGCTTCACAACAACCTGTTCGACAAGACAACCAAGCCTCTCGATTTTGTTGAGGGAGAGATTTAGTTTTCCTTCAAAGGGGAGAGACTCTAGGCTCTTTTGCTTCAATATTTTTTTTTAAAAATTGATCAACATCTTCGCCTTTTCTTTGCTCATATCATTGGTGTCACCCATGCATTTATATGTGAATCTGACCCCATGTACCCTGCAAAGAAGAAAGTCTCTGAAGAAGTGAAAGCTGATGTGGGTTTGGAGAATAATATCTCCATAGTCCTAGTCAAGAACACCAAAGAGATCATTGTCGATCATTGGTAAGTTTTTACTTTCCACAACAAATGATTTATTTTTGGGTTTACTTTCTTATCATTCTATCTGTATTCATATCCAAATGCATACAATTTTGGGCTCGGATGCACCTTTTTCCCCATTTCTTAAGCTCTATTTTTAATGACCTTGGTTTTTTTTTGTGTTTTATCAAGTGCTTCTTTGAGGGTGGGTTTTGTCCATTTTGGAGCAAAACCCGACAAATTTTTGCTTTTGAAAGGAAACAAAAAATTACTAATAGTAATATAAATCCATAGAAGCTAGTATTGTGAACTATATTATCTACATGCCTATGTTCATATTATCATTTATGGGTGCACTTAGTTCGTTGGTTTCAATTTATTTAGCTATAAAAAGTGGAAGTAAAAGTGGTTAATCTGTCCTCAAAACCTTTATTATGTGCTTGAAATGTAATTATTTCAGGTTCTATAAGCTGATTGATTATCAAATCTAGTGTATTGCACTTAATTATATATTTTTGATATATATTTCATAAGGAGATATTTATTGTTAACCCTTCATTTACTTATTTAATTTTCAAACATCCTTCTAAATTTCTATTAATGAAACAATAATGAATAAAGGATGTTACAAATAAATGTGTAAAAATGGGATGCCCTTGATGCTTGGAGGTACTCTAGGATGTGTCCCATATGCATCCAAAATGTGGAGGCTTCATTAGAATCATCCTTTATGCATAATAGACTTGGGTATTTCATTGGGAATGCCCTTGGAACTTAGGGATTTTTGTGGGCGTTCCCTTGAAAACATACCTCCTTGATACCTGGGGGTAGTATAGGGTGCTCCTTACATGTTGTTTTATAAAATACATTTAAGAAAATAAAAATAAAAAATTTATATATTTACTAACTCTTGTTTTTTCAATTGTTTTATCATTAGGAAAATTAAGTTACATTATACTTCAGTTTTGATTTCTTGATGTTTTCACATAACCTCTAAAGTAACATGAGATACGTACTATCGAGCTGGGAAAATTTAGGATCAAATTTATCAAAAAATACTTCCTGAATTTCACTTATGTGCATTATTTCCACTTCACTGAAAATGATCCACCTGTGAAGACATATCTCTATGTGCAAATTGAAGAAGCG
Organism: Pinus albicaulis; assembly: GCA_034641835.2. Lineage (NCBI taxonomy): Eukaryota > Viridiplantae > Streptophyta > Pinopsida > Pinales > Pinaceae > Pinus > Pinus albicaulis. Next base: position 977,267,403 of record CM076574.1, read on the forward strand.
AAAGATAATCTCTTCGTGCATAATAAATAAACATAGTTTTCTTGACTTAGAAAAAAATATTTTCAAATACAGTGACATTTGTTCTTTTAATTACTCAGGTTAAACATGCAAAGGTTCAGGTGCATAAAAATAGTCGTAGTGCATTTCATTAAGTCATACAAATGCTCACGAAAACATCCTCTTCCGGAGTATTAAGTTATTATTAGGCGATTCAAATTTAAACTAGTCCTTAGTAAATCAAGGAAGATATAGGTGGATGATCCCTTGAAAATACAGTTTGAACTAATTACAACATTTTTTAATGTATTTTTCTTTCCTTTTGGTAGGAAAAATAAATCTCTTCCCTTCAGTCAAGGTAAAATAAATGGAACTCTTTTGTGATGGGTAAAATGGTATTCCAAGGAAAACCCTCAAACATGATTTGTAATAAGGAACAATACAATAAGTTGACTCCAAATTGGCTTAGTCTTAATGTCAGATGCCTTAGTTTTATTATCATGCAAAAAATACATCTATACAAAAAAGAAAATAGTAGTGACATTGCCACCACGTGGCTCTTGTTGAAGATGGTGTCTAGTCGAGGCCCAAAATTTATATAAGCATGCATATTATTCATTTTCTCACGAATAACCTAGATCCATCTTAACTCTAGATCTACCAATTGTAGATAGGGTTAAAATATCTTGAGGTGCAAACCTTTTTTAGAGTGAAAAGAGATTGGATCCCTCTTGGTGCTTAGTAGATCCAGAGTTAAGATTGATCTATGTTGGTTTCTACCCAAGGATCAAATATGATATGGCTTATTAGCATAGCCTAACCCCAAGGGTGTCAAAGAGAATCAACCCTGTGACCTTCCATTTGTGAGGTGCTTTAGGAATGAGAACTCGATCAAGATCAATTGCGCTAACTGTTAGGGTTTTATGTTTCATTGACAACTATTGCTATTAATTATTTTATTTTTATTTTTATTTTATTTTGAAAAAATGTTTACAAACATTTACATATAACATTTCTCTCATATCTTTTTGCATTTAAATTTAATTTAAAAAATATTATAAATTAAAATAAAAATAAAATATTTACTAAATATTTTGATCTTCAAAAGAGTTATAGATTTTGGGCATGTGGTATTGATAAGTCATGGTATTGCAACAAAGACTATTTACAAGTTAACAAAATCCACGATAAAATAGCAGTGAATATTTGTGGTTAAGAATCTTGTTATATTTTAAGTATTAAGATTTTATGTGCTTATTAATTAAATTTAAATATGGTTACCAAATCATTATTTTGTATTATATAATAAGACATATCTTAATTTATAACTACTATTTATATGTTATATATTTTAATGTGGTACATATATTATGATTTTCTTTTATCTATTTTTTTTCGTAATTTCATTGATAAGAATAAAATTACAATATAACGAATTGAATTTTATTATTTTTATTACTTTTAACTTGTTATTATTAATTGAGCCAACATTTAAATGTTTGCATTTACAAACATTTACATACAACATCTCGCCCCCATACCTTTTTGCTTTTAGATTTAATTTTAAAAATATTATAAAATTAAATTACAATAAAATATTTATAAAATATTTGGATTTTGAAATGAATTATGGTTTTTGGGCATGGGATAATGATAAGGCATGGTATTGTGACAAAGCCTATTTAGAAGTTAATAAAATATATATTAAAGTGGAGGTGAATATTCATGGCTAATAATTTTTTTATAGTCTAACTTTATTGTAAGTATTAAATTTTTATGTGTTTATTAATTAAATTTAAATATGGTTAGAAAACATTATTTTAATTTATACAGCAAAACCAATCTTAATGTATAACTAATATTTATATGTTTTATATTTTAATGTGATATGTATATTATGATTTTCTTTTATCTAAAATTTTGTTCCTAAATTTTTTAATAAAAACAAACATATCATATAATTTTTTGTTTTTTTTACATCTAATGTAATACACGCCTACAAACCTCTCCTATAGTGGGTTATAGAACGCGTCTTGGAATAATCATATTAAATCTCTATCAAAGCATGCACGTTAGTATTTTATTATGATGATTAGAAAAAGTCAACTAGATAGATATTGGAAGTAATGCTTCCATGTGTTGTTGTAAGTTGTCATTGTGAGTTCCCAAGCATCAATCTAGAAGTTTTTTTTCCCATGGGGGATTCACTCAATGAACCTTTGACCTATCACATGCATTCATGGCATATTAAAACATTACCCTTAATTAGACTACATATTGGAAAATACCCCTAAAAATCATATTATCTAACCCTCTACCAATATCAATCCAATACACCTTCCCAATTTAAAAAACCCCTACTTCCACTAGATATTGTAGTTATCCATTTTCTCATTAACATTTTTTTTATAGCCCTGTTGTAGCCTCTACAACACCCTCCAAAAATTCACCATCTAAGATTTTTGAGCCCCTGAGAATCTAAAAGCTAAGTCAAAATCTAAGGTTCAAGTCTATTTTAGGAAAATCCTTAAGTTGCTGAGTCGTAGTTAGGTATTTTTCCAAATTTACGACCTAGAAACCTTGCGACCTATCAGGTTGCTAGGTCGCTAGGTCGCAACTCTCATTCAATTCTCAAAATCGCGACCTTGCAACCTTGCCACCCTCCCAGGTCACAAGGCCGCAAGGTCGCAAGGTCACATATCTCACAAGCGTAGGATATTTGCGACCCTGCAAACTCATTTATTGCTTGCAGTGCGACCCCTTTATAAATAGAAGGGTCACTAGGTCGCATTTCACCCACACGATGGAGAGAAAAAACTTCTTCTGATAGGCCAACTAGAGCGCGATTTTCTCGGGTAAGTTGCCTAATCCTCCTGATGTTTCCATTTTTTTCCTTTGTTACCATTGTCCTCTAATCAAAGTCCTTTAAAGCCACCTAGCATCTCCCATTTTTTAGATCCTTTTGAAGCGTGAGTCTTTTCAAATGATCCAAACCCTACCATTCCTAACACAGACCTGTAAATGGAGCCAACCAACCACACATGTGTTTGTCTTTTTCCCCCATGATTTCTTCATCTTCATTTTTTGGTTTCCCTCACTTAGTCCTGGTGTTGTTTATGTTAAAATGGAAAAAAACGGCCGCGCCAACGACCAATATTCCTCTCAGCCCTAGCACTACTTTCGACCCTGTGACCTTGCAACCCCTGGTTGTTGAGTCGCTGAGTCGCATCTCATTCAAAACTTGATGTTTGCAACCTTGCGACTCAGTGACCTAGCAACCTGGTCACAAGGTCGCACCCTTCGAGAAGTTTCAGCCTCTGCGACCCAGCGACCCAGTCACAAGTCGCTAATTCGGCCTTTCCTGGGTCTAAGTTGGGCAGAGTTAAAAAAAAAGTACCTAGGCATTTATTATTATGGAATTTGTCTTACCCTGGGACTGTTTTATGAACATGCCAGGTGATTTCGAAGCAGAGTTAGAGTGCATATACATCTCTTCAGCCTCAAGCGACATGGGACCTCCAGCAGTTCGCAAGAAAAACAAGAGCCCAGAGATAGAAGACACAGAAATGGAAATACCAATGTCTCCTCCCCCAATCTATGGGGACACCGCATGTACATTTGCCAAAAGAGATAGCATGAGTTGGTATCAAGTATACCAAGAATTCGCATGACCAGAATTTCCAGAGGACCTCCCCGACCGACAAGTATATGTACAAGTTAAAAGGTGGAAGCTTCACTACGCAGGTGCCCACCCTGATATATTCCCATGTGTAGAATTCATTGAATGGATCATACATAATATTGACCCCAAGAAGTGGGTAATTCGAGACCACGAGGGAAGGGATTTTGCAACTCTAGGGCTCGGATGCTAAGTTTTATTATGCGCTACCAGAACGGGAACAAAATTTCACAGAAGAATGGGCCAAAACCCATGTGGTCGCCATAGCAGACACCCTGAGAGGATGGTAGGAGGAACCCGAGAAGTTCAAAATCAAGAAGGATCAGGAGTATCTAGTGGCAAGCCTCAGAAAGGTATACAAGCTGGTGGCAGCTATGCTTTGTAGGATATATGGTTGGCCTGATGCCACCACATTCAGTGGCACTTGGGTATCCCTGATAAACTATGTTACTGTATATGGAAATCATTTCAATTGGGCCAACTTGCTAGTGGCGTCTCTCAAAACAAACATATCTGTGGCACTGGCACCAGAGGAGGGATACTCATTCAAATTTTACATGGCCTCCTATCTATTGGATGTAGTTTGTTCCAGGTGCCACTTTGAGGGATGGGCTCACAACTGGGACACGGAGCGGGCATGCCCAGTTCACATATAAATGCAAGTATTCTGGGACTCTAAGTACAAGTAGGATATAAAGTCAATCTCACAAATTTTCATCCCTGCGCTCTACAGGAAATTGTTCGGTCAGGATACCCCATGCATGTCCTGGTGAGCCATGGAAATGTTAGTCAAGGTGGGACATTGGTTTCAACTCATAGAATACACCCTTATTCGAGTCTTTGGTTCATTCAAGACTACTCATGCTCTGCCGTGATTGGTTACAAACAAGTTTCTTCTTTAGGAAGTATGTCATCAGATGACTTCCGGTTTCTCAAAGGTCCTTAATAAAGGTTAGAAAAAGCCATGGCCTACATTGTCACTCACCATTGGTGCCTACACAGTCAAATATTTCAGGGAGGTAGAGGCGGAAGAAAAAAAAATCAAAGGTTTCTACCTGGGGCATTTGGATCACCGGACATATGATCCTGAGACGATAGTCCCTGAACACTGCAAACGGGCCAAGTTCAAATGGAGCTACCAGCATACTGAACACCAATATGAGGATGAGAAAAGAAACGGGTATAAAACGAATAAGGAGCTTGCCACAGGAGCATGGCCTGATCAAGAAGATCCATATGATCATACTTTGGAGGAAAGAATCCGTGAGTTGGGAGGTGCCTCTTCTTCCTAGCCCAAGAAGCCTTGAAACAGCACGGGGCACAACTCTACTTCCCAACAGAAAGAACAAGAAGCAGAAGCTTAGCTAGAAGCTGAAACTAAGGCAAAAGAAGATGCAGATAAGCGTAGGAAAAACCTGAAGGTAGAACAGAGAAAGAAATAGGTGGAGGATGCCCAGAAGAGGAAGGAAGAGCAGGAAGTGAAAGCAGAAGCGGAACGACAGCTCAAGAAATAATTGGATCAGGTGGAGGCCGAACGCAGGAGGAAGGAAGAGCAGGAAGCAAAAGCGGAAGCAGAGTGCAAGCAGAAAGAAGAACAGGAGAAGGTAAAGGTGGAGCGGATTCAGAAAGAGGAAGAAGAACAAAAGATAAAAGAAGAGGAGGATCAAAGATGAAAAGACACCGAGACACCTCCTCTAGTAACAGGAGTACAAACCGAGATGTAGCCCATCGAAGTACCTATAAATAACACACATTTTGCACACTCTAAGCCAAGCTCCTCTGAAGGACAAGAGGAGGTGTTCAACCTAACAAGACTCCCTTATGATTAGTTCACCTTCAAAATCTGATAGGAAAAGAGGAGATTCCTAGCACGGAACCCTTCTGCCCCATTCATAGCCATGACAGAGAAAGATATAGTCCTAGACACTAGGACCAACCCAGTGATGATAGAATTATCCGGCACTGCTTTTGCCGCAACCAAAGAAGAAAATGTGAGCCAGATGAGTAGAGAAATCCTTTCTCTACAAAACAGATTACAAGACCCTGAACAAAGGGAAGCAAGGGAAGAGAAAGAAAAGAGAGCATTAAGGGAAGAAATCCAAAAACTCCAGGAAAAAAATACTCTTATTAACGAAGTACCTCTCACCGTCCAGAAAGAGTTGGCGACACTAGAGGTCACCATGAGACAGGTTTATGGGGAGATGTTCACTATAAAACAAACAGTCGCACCTCTACTAAGAGCCCAAGTAGAGACAAAGCAGAGAAACGAGCAACTGAAAGAGGCTTCTTCCACTTTGGATAGAATGATATAATGGACAGGAAAATACCCACAGGCTCTGGAAAACTTTCCCAAGAAATATTGGATTCACACCGAGAATGAGAAAGTCCAAATCCGTATCAAGATGCAATCCAAGGAGAAATTATTTAAATATCTATAAAAGGTAATGACCGGATACGAGAATTTGATCAGTGGCATTGACTCAATGCATGAAATACACCACATTCCTTCTCTGGATGCACTGAGCGAGGAGAAGACATGGGGATAGATAGATCAGGAGATTCAAGAATTTCTACAACCTATCAGACAAGCTGCCACTACACCTGATCTTCCCACATCACAAGAGAACTTGGTTAAGTTCGTCATAGCACCAGTTTGGATCTACACTAAACTGGCTTCTTTAGCTAACCATGTCACACTAAAAAGAGAAAATTTGATTCTGAATGCCTTAGAATGCTTGCACTGGTTAAGGGAAGAGACTCCTCTAATCTCCCCAGTCACTGCAAATTATCGCACATGGCAGAATTTCCTCAAGGAGCAACAAGTTGATGTCCCCGAACTCGCAATCACATGCACACTCCCATGATCAGATTGAAAGGCAAAAATCCACAAAAGAGGTCGCAGGTCGCACTATCCAGCCAAGTCTCAGGTCGCGCTTTCCAACTAGGTCACAGGTCGCACTTTCCAAATAGGTCACAGGTCGCATCTTCCATTCAGGTTGCAAGGCAGCCCAACGATCAGGAAGGTGGAAAGTTGGGAAGCCCAAAAGGAAATTTTTGTTCTATAAAAACTTCCTTCGGGAAAATTGTAGAGGGCTTTTTTTTGGGACTCAAAGAGATATAGAGCATTGTATAGAAGGACTACACATTTTTGAGTATGAATACAAGAATTTGTTAAACTCCATTTTTGGATCTGATGTTGGTAAATGTGTGAACAATATGAGTATTCCGTTTTCAGTTTCTAACATCTTTTTATTAATGAAATTATGTCTCCAATTACATCATTTATGCATTATAATTTTCTAAACATGTGGTAATGGTGCTAAGTTTATTTCGCTTTCTCAATGAATGTTAATAACTTTGTTTACTAACATTTATATTATCACCAAAACCATTTAAGGAAGTGAAGGGTGTTCTGCCATAAAGAATTGTTTCTTCTGTGGTTAGAATAGTGTACAAGCATGACCCTAATGATATGTTGTTGACAACATTTCCTTTGGATCCATGCTTTATAATTCAGCTTTCTACGCATAGTGTTGTATGTTTATTTAATTCATCAATCATGTGTTTTGTATCATCTGAATAATCATGTGTCCATAGGTTTATAGAGTCCTACTGAGACCCAAAGAAAGGAGAATTAAGCGGTAGTCGGACCCACACCCCGGACGGGATCCCTATTCCAAACTGTTTAGAGTCTAGTTGGGACTTTTTACCAGGGAGATCCCCTGATGTTGGATAGACATATTTTCCCATCAACAGAGTTGGTGCTAGAAGGAGGGCCAATGGCAGGCTCCCAGCACATGAGTAATATTCCATTACAAACTCCCCAAAGGGAGGCCATACATGATGACATCGGTCCTCCCCCTTTAGAAGATGCCCAGGGGGAGGAAGCTCCTTATTATGAGGTTACCATGGATCAGTTAATATTTCTGTGCCCAATTGCCTGCAACCTCATTAGATATTTGCAAATAACTCTAGTCATGAGTTTTCTAACCCATAAAAGGACCCCTGCAGCTAACCTCACTGGCAATGGTGCCCTTGTAAATTCCCTGTCCTAGTTGATAAATCTAATGGTTGAAGACCTCGCAACGGCAGTTGAGAATAATGAACCTATTACTGGGCCCCAAGGAGTAGAAGAGGAAGGTCCTGACATGAATGGACCCCATGCTGGCCCTCAGCCTGACCGGGCCCAAAATGACAACACCCAAGTTCACATTCCACTTGGGGGGGCGAGGGAAATAGAGGCCAAGGGAATATAGGTCGGGGAAACAAAGGCCATGGCCAAGGTCACAATACCGCCCACTGCCATCAAAACCAAAATAGAGGCTCCATATACAATTGGAGAAACATTAGAAATATTGTAAACTGCAGGGGATGTCAAGACGAGCACTCCCACCATGAAGGAGAAGCATTCGCGTCAGGAGCAGGAAATGAGTTTTACTCAGAAATAGGGAACGAGCATGCCAAGCGGGTACAACTACTTGCTTGGATGGCCCAATCTCCATTAGATCTCCAGGGCCCTCTTCATGACATGCCTAGAATCCCTGAAAAACACCTTCCCAAGTTTGACCCTGAGAAAGACACGCTAGCCGAAGACCACATAAGAAGCTTCTACCTTTCACTACAAATGATGAGAGTCTAAGCAGATGATGTCGCCTATCGTCTTTTTACCCATACCCTTGAGAAAAAAGTAGCCACCTGGTATCGATATGTCCCAAGTGCTTCCATAACTTCAAGGGATCAATTTCGTCATGCTTTCCTTCAGAATTTTTCGAAGGAAAAGACCCCCTCCATGCTCCTCACAGAGTTGAGTATTCTCAAATGCCAAAATAAAGAGAAGGTCAGAGATTTTAATCAACTTTTTGCTACCTTATTGAACAAATTCCACCCCAACTTGGCATTGGGTGACTCCATCACTATAGACTACTACACAAAGGCTCTTCCCAGAGACATTGCCATATTCGTAAAGTGCAAGGCTAGGGCTACCCTTGCAGCAAATTACGCCACTGCCCTTGCCGTAGAAAAGGACATGCTTTCCATAGGGATCATTGACCATGAAGGTCGAGACGATCATAAACCTACCTTGAAAAGGAACCAGTCTTCCACATTCAAAACTAGGGATAAGGACAAAGATACTTTTGACTTTGAAGATATAGCAAAGTCCCTTAAGTTGTTAACTACTGAAGTCTCTGATCTAAAGAGAAAAGGCATTGAACATGCTACTGGCACCAAGACGCAAAAGCATTTTTCAGAAAGAATACCCCCACAATCGGCCGACCCCCATCAAACAAAAATGTTGTTCTTAATGTGAAAGAAATCGGAAAAGATAATTTTTGTTCTTTCCACCAGGCTTCCCATTACGAGAAGACATGCCCCCAATGGATTGGAAGCATGACTGTGGTAGTAAATCAGCTCTTAGATGATCAAACCCCAGGGGACGCAGGTGAAGACGATGTCTCTGACAATGAGGAAGACTTGCCCCCAGATGAAGAACCAGGATCTACCATCCTTGTGTTTGATGTGATCCGCAGGGAAGGCACCCATACCATCACCAACATTAACATGGACGATGATCCTAAAGCCAAACCTGTGCGAAAATATGGCATAAGAAGCAAAGGATCGGTTCCTGAACAGTCCTTCGAAGAGAAGAGGAGGGCCTTCTTAAGGAAAATATTACCCCCAGGGATTGAGCACCAAGCTGTTATTCCTGAGAAGTCCGCTCCTAACAACTCCTGAACAAACCAAAAGAGAAAACTGCCGGTAGGGTCACCCAAAACCCCCGCCGAGACTATTCCACACTCTGATTCTGGTTACAACATTATTGAGGACATGAAGAAAACTAGAGCCAAAATCTCTCTTTATGAGCTTGCCTGCATCACCAACCAATGGGAGCTTATTCTTAAAGCCTTCGCCAACGCCTTGACAACCAAACCCGTGAGCAACACATCTGCCCAAGCTAGTGCAAGCCTCCAATCTATTGTGAATGCTGTAAATGCAAAATCTAGGGGATCTACTCCCCCCTTCCTCCTGTCTTTTGAAATCTTTAACTTTAACATTCATAACTGCTTAGTCGACTCTGGTGCATCCAAAAATCTCATGCCCCTGTCTGTATGCAAGAAGCTAAACATTCGCTCAAAGAAAACTGATGCTAGGATTATTCAGCTTGACAGACTGCAAGTGCCCACTGTAGGTGAACTAAATAATGTCATCATCTACCTATCTTTCGACTCTAGAGTCCACCAGTGCATGGACATAGTAGTCGTAGACATCCCGGAAGCCTACGGTCTCTTGTTGAGCAGAGACTGGTCCAGTAAGCTACAAGGGTAGTTCGCTATCAATTGGTCTCACCTATGGCTTCCCTACAATGGTCGAAACAACCAAATCAAAGTTGAGAGTGAACCTTATATGAAACATACTGTGACTGATTTGGATGCTACCAATGAACCTGTCAGCTTTTCCCAAGAAGAGCTCGGCATGTGTTTCTTAGATGCCATCTTCGGATGTTACTGTACCCCTCAGTCCCCGGTAAACCCAGACGTCCAATTAGAGCTAATGCTCATCACTAAAGACCAAGTTGTACCCATCATAAACCAAACTGAAACCTCTCCCTAGCCCACGGTTTTGGAGAAACCAGAAGACAATGTATGGACCTTGTATTATGATGGCTTCAAGATGCATGACGGAGCAGGTGCAGGCTGCATCCTGTTAGACCCCCAAAAGAACAAGTTTTTGCTATCATGCTAGCTATAATTTCAATGCACCAACAATACCGCCGAATATGAGGCCTTAGTCCTCGGACTCAAAAAGGCGTTGGACCTAAAGGTGAAATGCTTAAAGGTTATCAGAGATTCTGAAATCATCACTCGCCAAGTACGTAATACCATCCATTGCTTATATCCGCACTTTAAAGCTTACTAACAAGAGGTATGGCATCTAATTTCTGCTTTTGATGTGTTTGGTATTAAATCTGTGCTTAGGATGCATAATGTGGCAGCTGATACTCTGGCTAACACTAATGCTAGGTTCACCCCGCTAAGGGATGGTTTTTATATTGAAATAGTGTATAAACCCTCTGTGCCAGATAACATCACAAATTTACGCATCTTTGATGATGACCAATAGGTACTTGAATTCATGCTCAAAATCGAGGTGTTCAAAGATGCAGTGATAGAAGAAACGGACCATGATCAATCCTTGCAGGAAGAACGAGAGGAACGCAAGGAAAATCCCATGCCTAAGGGAATAGTGTCGCTTGAAAAATTGTTTGATCTACAGAACCGTTTCTACGGACCGCCCAACACTAAAGTACAGATCTCCACTCTGGCACATCAACAGGTAAACTTGGGGACAGATAAGGACCCAAAGTTCGTCAACCTTGGGAAGGATTGTTCTGATCAGGAGAGGCAAGCTTTCACCGAACTATTTCGGAAGTACTGAGACGTGTTCGCCTGGACGTATGATGAACTGCGTACTTATGACACTTGAATTATTCAGCATGTGATCCCTATAAAGGAAGGAGTGAAGCCTTTGTAGAAAAAGCTAAGAAAAGTGCACCCTATGCTGGAACCAATGATTTAGAAAGAACTTAAGAAGCTTTTGGATGCACACATAATATTCAAAGTCTAACACTCCACTTGGGTATCGAATTTGGTTTCGGTACGAAAAAAATCCAGTGAGATCCATTTGTGCATGGATTTCTGAAATCTAAACAGAGCCTCAGAAAAATATAACTACTCGGTTCCCCCTATAGAACAGATACTGCAAGCTGTATCTAGATCGGAGATGTTCTCGTTGTTGGATGGTTTTTCCAGGTATAACCAAGCACTGGTAGCTGAACCTGAAAGATTAAAAACGACATTTCAGACCAAATGGGGAACTTTCGATTTTAGGCGCATGCCCTTCAGATTGATAAATGCTAGGGTGAAATTCCAACAGGTTATGGACATAGCTTTCTGGGGTCTAATAGGACAAAGCATGGTAGTATACTTGGATGACGTCACTGTGTTCTCAAAGCAGAGAGGCGATCACTTACGTCACCTCAGGTAGATTTTCGAAAGATGCAGAAATTATGGGATCTCACTCAACCCAAAGAAAAGTGTCTTTGCTGTGTCTGAGAGGAATTTGCTGGGTTATATCATAACTAGGAACGATATAGTTTTAGATCCTGAGCGAGTGAAGGTCATCGTCCAGATTCCACCTCCCAGTAGCAAAAAGGCCATGCAATCCTTCCTTGGGGAAATCAACTTTTTATGGAAATTCATATCAGATTTTTCCCAAATAGTCAGTATTTTGCAAGGGATGATTAGAAAGAATGCAAGTTTAAAATGGAATCCACCCGAGAAGGAATCATTCGATAAGATCAAGAAGGCCATTACAGAGGCACCATCCCTCCAAAGCCCAGAATTCAACAAAGGTTTCATCTTATATACCTTTGCCTTGGATTCATCACTCACGGCTGTCCTCACACAGAAAGATGCTAAGAACGATGAATGACCTATATCATTCATGAGTACCGGTTTGCGAGGTGCTGAACTAAATTACCCAAATATTGAAAAGCAGGCTTACACAGTATACAAAGCGATCAAGAATTTCCGACCATAAATATTGAAGAACCACGTCACGATGTTCGTCCCCCACCCAACTGTTCGCTCACTTTTTGTGCAGCAAGAGCTGGGTGAAAGACAAGGAAACTGGATGACATGTCTCCAAGAGTGTGACCTGGAGTTCAAACCGGCACATACTGTCAAAGGTCAAGGACTCTGCCAAATGGCTGTAAAGGCTGCAAATTCATGTTGGTGTGAAGAAGAATGCTGGGAGCAAGAAATCGACATGTATCAGATTGACAATGTGCCTCAACAGGGAAACCTTTCTTGGTACTCCGACATTTTGAAATATTTGGCCGACGGTGTTATGGATCCTGTTTTAACCGCTCAACAGAAATGGGAAATAAGGCTGAAAGTTGCATCCTACCAGATAGTACAAGGAATTTTTTTTAAGAAACATTGCAATGGAGTCCTACTACGTTTCCTAGAACATGATGAAGCATGAAGCATCTTGACCGAACTAGACGATGGACCAGCCGGAGGGCATTATGTAGGTGATACCACTGCCCACAAAATCATGCGCGTTGGATACTATTGGCCAAATATCTTCAAGGATGCTCACGCATATGTCTGGAAGTGTGTTCAATGTCAAAATTCGCTAGCTGGGAAGCACAGCCGGCCACTCCATTACAGTCGGTGGCAGTAGAGGAACCTTTTCAACAATGGGGGTTGGACGTGATTGGAGAAATCTTACCGCACTCCTCCAAGAAACGCTGGTATATCCTCACCACTACCGACTATTTCACCAGGTGGGATGAAGCGATACCACTACGCCAAATCAACGATCAAGAGGTAATAGATTTTGTCACTCATTGCATCATGACCAGGTTTGGGGTTCCAAACTCCCTTTTTTTTGACAATGCAACTTATTTTTCGTCTTTCAAGTTGTATGATTTTGCTTTGGAAAATGGTATTGTACTTAAACACTCTATAAAATATTATCCCCAAGGGAATGGGTTAGCTGAGTTGACTAATAAGAACCTTATCTTCATCATCAAGAAGACACTGTTGTCCCACCAACGAAACTGGCATAACGCCCTACATAACACCCTTTGGGCTGATCGGGTCACACGCAAATCGTCGATCGACACCTCCCCATTTTTTCTTGTATATGGGAAAGAGGCCATCCTTCCTCCCCACCTATATCTCCCAGCCCTTCAGTTGTCCCAAGAGATCCATGGCACCCCATGCCCCACCTTGAAAACCTAAATCAATACATTATTGAAACTGCGGGAGGAAAGGCAAAAAACCCGGGAAAAATTTTCCATCCACCAAAGTCGGATTAAGAGATGGTTTGATAAAAAGTCCGTCGGGAATAAAATTTTTGAAGTAGGAGACCTTGTTCTTAAATGGGATAAGGCTCACGAGGAGAAAGGGAAACATTCCAAATTCCAAGCCCTTTAGATAGGTCCATTCCAAATTAAATAAAAGCTAGGTTCCCACACTTTCAGACTGCAAAATTTGGAGGAAAGAATCTAGGTCCTCTCGGTAAATGGGCATGACCTCAAGCGCTACTTCACTTAGTGGCCCTAGGAGGGCTGTCGCCACCCCTGTACCATATTTTGTTGTTTTCTTTTATTTTAGTTTTCAGTTTTTCATTTCCCGCAATAAAAGCGCTTATTCAATCAGTGCCTTAGTAACAGTGTCCTTCTAAGAACTTCAAAAGGAGGAAGGCATTATAGAAGTCACACAATTGGCATGCTGCGCCATGATCTGTGCTGATGAAAATTATTTCCTAAAAATCAAAAAATGTGGCAGGAGCTTGTCTGTGATTGACACCCAAAGGTAGAACATGACCTAGTCCGGGCTACTAAGCACAGATAGCTCACCTAGCAAGCTTGAAGGGTTTCTGTGAAAATAAAGTTGGTTAAAGCAACAAACTAGACTGAAAGGGAACAGGGCTAAATTTAGGTGATGCAAGGATATCTAGGAAAACCTAAAGTCCTCATATAGACCAGGAGAAACCTCTCTTGAAAGTAAAATAAGTCGGGATCCCTCATCTGCCCAGGAAAAATTGCCTTTATCCAATAAGTGCCCTGAGCACATCTAAATAAGTGCCTTGAGCACATTTAAAATAAGTGTAGTAGCACACCAATAAAGGGTAAAGGATTGAGAAAGGATTCTTGCACAGAGAGGTGATGCGACGGCTCCGCTGAGGTACTGATCAGGCTCGTCAGCAGCGGAGCCACGTCCGTGACTCCTAGGTAGTGACTCCATCGGGACTGCGATGTTCGCAAGCAGCAGAGAAACACAATGAGGATGAAATAACTATACCGGATCCTGGAAATCATTGAAGTGCTCCAACCCTTTCGGTCCAGAGTCCAGAAGTAAAATCTCGGTTAACCAGCACCTAAACAGGCAAGTAGGCGAAGCACCCTCGCAAGGTACAAAAGGAAAAAATCATGGAAACCTAAGGGTTAAAGGAACAGCTTGCTAAGGCCCCCTCCCACCCCCCCACAAAGATAAATCATCAGTAGAGATTCTGGGCCCTACCAGTGAATCACCATTTGTTGTAGCTGCTACAACACCCTCCAAAAATTCACCATCTAAAATTTTTTGAGCCCCTCTGAACATCGAGAAGCTAAGTCAAAATCTGAAGATCAAGTCTATTTCATAAAAATCCTTAAGTCGATGAGTCACAGTTTAGTTCTTTTTCCAAATTTGTGACCTAGCGACCTTGTGACCTATCAGGTCACCAGGCCGCCGGGTAACAAATCTCACTCAATTTTCAAAATCGCGACCTAGTGACCTTGCGACCCTTCGACTCTCCCAGGTCGCAAGGTCACACATCTCATAAGCGTGGGATATTTACGACGCCGCGACCTCATTTATTGCTCGCACGCGTGACATTCCTAACACAGACTTGTAAATTGAGCCCACCAGCCACCCATGTGTTTGTCTTTTCCCCTCATGATTTCTTCATCCTCATTTAATCCTAGTATTGGTTATGTTAAAATGGAACAAAATGGGCCGCGCCGCCGACAAAATCTTCCGATCATCCCTAGCGTGACTTCTGACCCCTGTGGCCTTGCGACCCATAGTCGCTAAGTCACTGAGTCACATCTCATTCAAAACTTGACGTTTGTGACCTTACGACTCAGCGACCCAGTGACCCGGTCGCAAGTCGCTAAGTCGCAAGGTCGAACCCTTCGAGAAGTTTGAGCCTCTGCGACCCAACGACCCAGTGACCTGGTCGCAAGTCGCTAAGTCGCAAGGTTGCACCCTTCGTGAAGTTTGAGCCTCAGTGACTCAGCGACCCAGACGAAAATCACTAATTCGCCCTTTCCTGGGTCTCAGTTGGGCAAAGTTAAAAAAAAAAGCAATACCTAGGCATTTGTTATTATGGCATCTGTCTTATCCTGGGACTATTTTATGAACATTCCAGGTGATTTTGAAGCAGAGTTAGAGTGTGTCTCCATCTCTTCAGCCTCAAACGACATGGGACCTTCGGCAGTTCGCAAGAAAAACAAGAGCCCACAGATAGAAGACACAGAAATGGAAATACCAATGTTTCCTCCCCCGATCTATGGGGACACCGTATGTAAATTTGGCAAAGGAGATTGCATGAGTTGGTATCAAGTCTACCAGAATTTCTAGAGGACCTCCCTGACCAGAAAGTATATGTACAAGTTAAAAGGTCAAAGCTTCACTACGCGGGTGCCCACCCTGCTATATTCCCATGTGCAGAAGTCATTGAATGGATCATCCAGAATATCGACCCAAAGAAGTGGGTAATTCGAGACCACGAGGGAAGAGCTTTTGCAACTCTAAAGGGCTCGGATGCAGAGTTTTATTACGCACTTCTAGAATAGGAATAGAATTTCATAGAAGAATGGGCCACCACCCATGTGGTCCCCATAGTAGACACCCCAAGAGGATGGTGGAAGGAACCTGAGAAGTTCAAAATCAAGAAGGATCAGGAGTATCCAGTGGCGGGCCTCAGAAAGGTATACAAGCTGGTGGCAACTATGATTTGTAGGATATATGGTCATCCTAATGCCACCACATTCAGTGGCACTTGGGTATCCCTGATGAACTATGTTACTGTATATGGCACTCTTTTCAATTGGGCCAACTTACTAGTGGCGTCTCTCAAAACAGACATATTTGTGGCACTAGCACCAGAGGAGGGATACTCATCCGAATTTTACATGGCCTCCGATCTATTGGATGTAGTTTGTTCCAGGTGCCACTTTGAGGGATGGGCTCACGACCGGGACCCGGAGCGGGCACGCCCAGTTCACATAGAAATGCAGGTATTCTGGGACTCTAAGTACAAGCAGGATATAGAGTCAATCTCACAACATTTCATCCCTGCACTCTACAGGAAATTGTTCGGTCAGGATACCCCATGCATGTCCTTGCGAGCCATGGAAATGTTACTCAAGGTAGCACATTGGTTTCCACTCACAGAATACACCTTTATTTGAGTCTTCGGTTCATTTAAGACTCCTCATGCTCTGCCCCGATTCGTTATGGACAAGATGCTTCTTCAGGAAGTATGTTATTAGAAGACTTCCGGTTTCTCAAAGGTCCTTACTAAAGGTAAGAAAAATCCGTGGCCTACATTTCCGCTCACCATTGGTGCCTACACAGTCAAGGATTTCAGGGAGGTAGAGGCAGAAGAGGAAAAAATCAAAGGTTTCTACCTGGGGCCTTTGGATAATCGGACATACGATCCTGGGAGCATAGTCCCTGACCACTGCAAATAGGCCAAGTTCAAATGGAGCTACTAGCATACTGAATGCCCATATGAGGATGAGAAAATAAACTGGTATAACATAGATAGGGAACTCACCCCAGGAGCATGGTCCGATCAGGAGGATCCAGATGATCATACTTTGGAGGAAAGAATCCACGAGTTGGAAGGTGCCTCTTCTTCCCAGGCCAAGAAGCCTCGAACCAGCACGAGCCACAACTCTGCTGCCCAACAGAAACAACCAGAAGCAGAAGCTCAACTAGAAGCTGAAAATAAGACAAAAGAAGATGAAGATAAGCACAGGAAAAACCTGAAGGAAGAACAAAGAAAGAAACAGGCGGAGGATTCCCGGAAGAGGAAGGAAGAGCAGGAAGCGAAAGTAGAAGCTGAACGACAGCTCAAGAAAGAATTGGATCAGGTCGAGGCTGAACGCAGAAGGAAGGAAGAGCAGGAAGCAAAAGCGGAAGCAGAGTGTAGGCAGAAGGCAGAACATGAAAAGGCAGAGGCAGAGCGGCTTCAGAAAGAGGAAGAAGAACAAAAGAGAAAAGAAGAGGAGGATCAAAGATCAAAAGACACCGAGACACATCCTCCAGTAATAGGAGTAAAAACCGAGCTGTAGCCAATTGAAGTACCTGTAATTAACACGCATTTTTCACTCTCCGAGCCAGGCTCCTCTGAAGGACAGGAGGAGGAGGTGTTCAACCTAAAAAGACTCACTTATGACCAGTTCACCTTCAAAATCTGACAGGAAAAGAGGAGATGCCTAGCACGGAACCCTTCCGCCCCATTCACAGCCACAATGGAGAAAGATATAGTACTGGACACTAGGACCAACCTAGTGATGATAGCATCGGCTGACACTACTTTTTCTGCAGCCACAGAAGAAAATGTGAGCTAGATGGGTAGAGAAATCCTTTCCCTACAAAATAGATTACAGGACTCTGAACAAAGGGAAGCAAGGGCAGAGCAAGAAAAGAGAGCACTAAGGGAAGAAATCCAACAGCTCCAAGACAAAAATAATCTTATTAACGAAGTAACGCTCATAGTTCAGAGAGAGTTGGTGACGATGGAGGCCACCATGAGACAAGTTTACAGGGAGATTTTAACCATAAAACAAACAATCGCACCTATGCTAAGAGCCCAAGTAGAGACAAAGAAGAGAAATGAGCAACTGAAGGAGGCCTCCGCCGCTTTGGATAGAATGATAGAATGGTCAGGCAGATACCCACAGGCTCTGGAAAACTTTCCCAAGAAAGACTGGATTCACACTCAGAATGACAAGATCAAAATCCGTATCAAGATGAAATCCAAGGAGAAATTATTTAAAGATCTAGAAAAGGTAATGACCACATATGAACATTTGATCAATGGCATCGACTCAATGCATGAACTACACCACATTCCTTCTCTAGGTGCACTAAGCGAGGAGAAGACGTGGGGATAGATAGATCAGGAGATTCAAGCATTTCTACAACCTATCAGACAAGTCGCCACTACACCTGATCTTCCCGCATCACAAGAGAACTTGGTTAAGTTCACCATAACACTAGTTTGGATCTACACTAAACTGGCTTCTTTAGCCAACCAGGTTACACTCAAGAGAGAAACTCTGATTCCGAATGATTTTGAATGCCTGCACCGGTTAAGGGAAGAGACTCCTCTAATCTCCCCAGTCGCTGTAGATTATCGCGCATGGAAAAATTTCCTCAAGGAGCAACAAGTTGATGTTCCTGACCTTCCAATTGAGCGCACACTCCCATGATCAGATTGCAAGGCACAAATCCATAGAAGGGGTTGAAGGTTGCGCTATCCAACCAAGTCGCAAGTCGCACTGTCCAACTAGGTCGCAGGTCACACTGTCCAACCAGGTCGCAGGTCGCATCTTCCATTCAGGTCACAAGGTAGCCCAACGGTCAAGAAGGCGAAAAGTCAGGAAGCCCAAAGGGCAAGTTTTGTTCTATAAAAACTTCCTTCAGGAAAATTGTAAGGATTTATTTGTTTTGGACTCAAAGAGATATAGAGCATTGTATAGAAGGACTACACATTTTTGAGTATGAATACAAGCATTTGTTAACTCCATTTTTGGATCTGATGTTGGTCAATGTGTGAACACTATGAGTATTCTGTTTTCAGTTCTAACATCTTTTGATTAATGAAACTGTGTCTCCAATTACATCATTTAGGCATTATAGTTTTCTAAACATGTGTTAATGGTGCTAAGTTTATTTTGCTTTCTCAATGAATGTTAATAACTTTGTTTACTGACATTTATATTATCACCAAAACCATTTAAGGAAGTGAAGGGTATTCTGCCATAAATAATTGTTTCTTCTGTGGTTAGAACAACGTACAAGCATGACCCTAATGATATGCTGTTGAAAGCATTTCCTTTGGCCCCATGCTTTATAATTCAGCTTGCTACACATAGTGTTGTATGTTCATTTAATTCATCAATCATGTGTCTTGTATCATTCGAATAAGCGTGTGTCCGCAGGGTTATAGAGTCCTATTGAGACCCAAGTAAAGAAGAATTAAGCGGTAGTCGGACCCACACCACGGACGGGATCCCTATTCCAAACGGTTTAGAGTCTAGTTGGGAATTTTTACTGGGGAGATCCCCTGCTATTGGCCGGACAGATTTTCCTGTAAAAAGAATTGGCACTAGAAGGAGGGCCTATGGAAGGCTCCCAGCACATGAGTAATATTCTGTTACAAACTCCCTAAGGGGAGGCCATACATGATGACACCGGTCCTCCCCCTTTAGAAGATGCCCAAGGGGAGGAAGCTCCTTATTATGAGGTTACCAGGGATCAGTTAAGAGTTCCACACTCAATTTCCCACAACCTCATCTGAGATTTGCAAGTCACTCCAGTCATGAGTTTTCTAACCCATACCAGTACCCCTGTAGCTAACCTCACTCGAAACGGTGCCCTTGTAAATACCCTGACCCAGCTGATAAATCTAATGGTTGAAGATCTCGCAATGACAGTTGAGAATAATGAACCTATTACTCGGCCCCAAGGAGCAGAAGAGGAAGGTCCTGACATGAATGGACCCCATGTTGGCCCTCAGCCTGACCGGACCCAAAATGACAACACCCAAGTTCACATTCTACCAGGGGGGGGGGGGCGAGGGAAATAGAGGCCAAGGGAATAGAGGTCGGGGAAACAGAGGTTGTGGCCAAGGTCAAAATACTTCCCACCACCATCAAAACCAAAATAGAGGCCCCATCTACAATTGGAGAAACATCAGAAATATGGAAAACCACGGGGGACATCAAGACGAGCACTCCCACCATGAAGGACAAGCATCCACGTCAGGTGCAGGAAGTGAATCTGAGTAAAAAATAGGGCATGAGCATGCCAGGAGGGTACAACTGCTTGCTTGGATGGCCCAATCTCTATTAGATCTCCAGGGCCCTCTTCATGACATGCCTAGACACCCCGAAAAACACCTTCCCAAGTTTGACTCTGAGAAAGGCACGTTGGCCAAAGACCACATAAGCAACTTCTACCTTTCACTGCAAATGATGAGAGTCCAAGCAGATGATGTATCCTTCCATATTTTTCCCCATACCCTTGAGAAAAAAGAAGCCATCTGGTATCGGTCTCTCCCAAGTGCTTCCATAACTTCATGGGATCAATTTCGTCGCACTTTCCTTCAGAAGTTTTCGGAGGACAAGACCCCCTCCATGCTCCTCACGGAGTTGAGTACACTCAAATTCTAAAAGAAAGAGAAGGTCAGAGATTTTAATCAACGTTTTGCTACCATATTGAAAAAATTCCCCCCCAACTTGGCATTGGATGACTCCATCACTATAGACTACTACACAAAGGCTCTGCCTAGAGATATCAGCACATTCGTAAAGCGCAAGGCTAGGGCTACCCTTGAAGAAAATTACGCCACTGCCCTTTCCATATAAAAGGACATGCTTTCCATAGGGGTCATCGACCATGAAGGTCGAGACGATCATAAACCTGCCTCGAAAAGGAACTAGTCTTCCACATTCAAAATCGGGGATAGTGAAAAATATACTTTTGACTTCGAAGGTATAGCAAAGTCCCTTAAGTTATTAACTAATGAAGTCTCTGATCTAAATAGAAAAGGTGTTGAACCCACTATTGGCACCAAGACGCAAAAGCCTTTTTTCAGAAAGAATACCCCCACAATCAGCCGGCCCCCATCAAACACAAATGCTGTTCCTAACGTGGAAGAAATCGGAAAAGATAATTTTTTTTATTTCCACCAGGCCGCCCACTCCGAGAAGACCTGCCCCAAATGGATTGGCAGCATGACTGCGGTAGTGAATCAACTCTTAGATGATCAAACCACAGGGGAAGCAGGGGAAGACGATGTCTCATACAATGAAGAAAACCTGCCCCCAGATGAAGGACCAGGAACTACCATCCTTGCGTTTGATGTGATCCGCGGGGAAATAACCCATACCATCACCAACATTAACGTGGCCAATGTTCCTAAAGCCAAACCTGCGTGAAACTATGGCCTAAGAAGCAAAGGAACAGTTCTTGAACAGTCCTTCGAAGAGAAGAGGAGGGCCTTCTTAAGGAAAATATTACCCCCAGGGAATGAGCACCAAACTGATATTCCTGCGAAGTCTGCTCCTAGCAACAACCGAACAAACCAAAAGAGAAAACTGCCGGTAGGGTCACCCAAAACCCTTGCTGAGACTATTCCACACTCTGATTCTGGTTACAACGTTGTTGAGGACATGAAGAAAACTAGAGCCAACATCTCCCTTTATGAGCTTGCCTGCATCACCAACCAACGGGAGCTTATCCTCAAAGCCTTCGCCAACGCCTCGACAACCAAACCCGTGAGCAACACATCTGCCCAAACTAGTGCAAGCCTCCAATCTATTGTGAATGCTGTAAATGCGAACTCTAGGGGATCTACTCCCCCCTTTCTCTTGTCTTTTGAAATCTTTAACTTTAACGTTCATAACTGCCTGGTCGACTCTGGTGCATCCACAAATGTCATGCCCCTGTCTGTCTACAAGAAGTAAAACATTCGCCCAAAGAAAAATGATGCTAGGATTCTTCATCTCGACAGATCACAAGTGCCCGTGGTAGGTGAACTAAATAATTTCATCATCCGCCTATCTTCCGACTCCAGAGTCCACTAGTGCATATACATAGTTGTCGTAGACATCCCAGAAGCCTACGGTCTCTTGTTGAGAAGGGATTGGTTCAGTAAGCTACAAGGGTACTTCGCTACCGATTGGTCTCACCTATGGCTTCCCTACAAGGGTTGAAACAACCAAATCAGAGTTGAGAGTGATCCTTATATGAAACATACTGTGACCGACTTGGACGCTACCGATGAACCTGCCAGCTTTTCCCAAGAAGAGTTCGACATGTGTGTCTTAGATGCCATCTTCTGATTTTTCCGTCCCCCTCAGTCCCCGGTGAACCCAGACGTCCAATCAGAGCTAATGCTCATCACTGAAGACCAAAATTTACCCATCATAACCAAACTGAAATCTCTCCCCAGCCCACAGTTTCGGAGAAACCAGAAGACGATGTATGGAACTTGTATTATGACGACTCCAAGACGCATGATGGAGCAGGTGTGGGCTACATCCTATTGGACCCCCAAAAGAACAAGTTTTTGATCTCATGCCGGCTAGAATTTATATGCACCAACAATACCGCTGAATATGAGGCCTTAGTCCTCAGACTCAAAAAAGCGTTGGACCTAAAGGTGAAATGCTTAAAGGTTATCGAAGATTCTAGAATCATCACTTTCCAGGTTATCAGAGATTCAAAGACATAGTGATAGAAGAAGCAGACCATGATCAACCCTTGCAGGAAGAATGAGAGAAACGCAAGGAAAATCCCATGCCCAAGGGAATAGTGTCACTTGAAAAATTGTTTGATCTGTAGAACCATTTACGCAGACCCCCCAACAATAAAGTACAGAGTTCCACTCTGGTACATCAATAGGTAAACTTAGGGACAGATAAGGACTCGAAGTTCGTCAACCTCGGGAAGGATTGTTCCGATCAAGAGAGGCAAGCTTTCACCGAACTGTTCCAGAAATACCAAGACGTGTTCGCTTGGACGTATGATGAATTGAGTACTTATGACACTTGAATTATTCAGCATGTGATCCCTATGAAGGAAGGAGTGAAGCCTTTCCAGCAAAAGCTAAGAAAAATGCACCCTACACTGGAACCAATGATTCAGAAAGAACTTAAGAAGCTTTTGGATGCACGCATACTCTTCAAAGTCCGATACTCCACTTGGGTATCGAATCTGGTTCCGGTATGAAAAAAATCCGGTGAGATCCGTTTGTGCGTGTATTTCCAAAATCTAAACAGAGCCTCAGACAAATATAACTACCTAGTTCCCCCAATGGAATAGATACTACAAGCCGTATCCGGATCAGAGATGTTCTCATTGTTGGATGGTTTTTCCAAGTATAACCAAGTACTGGTAGCAGAACCCGACAGATTAAAAACTACGTTCCGGACTAAATGGGGGACTTTCGATTTTAGGTGCATGCCCTTCGGATTGATAAATGATGGGGCGAAATTCCAACGGGCTATGGACATATATTTCCAAGGTCTAACAGGACAAAGCGTGGCAGTATACTTGGACAACGTCACCATGTTTTCAAAGTACAGAGGCGATCACTTACGTCACCTCAGGCAGATTTTCGAAAGATGCAGAAAGTATGGGATCTCACTCAACCCAAAGAAAAGTGTCTTCGCTGTGTCTGAGGGGAATTTGATGGGTCATATCATAACCAGGAATGGTATAGTTGTAGATCCCGAGTGAGCGAAGGTCATCGCCCAGATTCCACCTCCTGGTA
Organism: Pinus albicaulis; assembly: GCA_034641835.2. Lineage (NCBI taxonomy): Eukaryota > Viridiplantae > Streptophyta > Pinopsida > Pinales > Pinaceae > Pinus > Pinus albicaulis. Next base: position 977,291,212 of record CM076574.1, read on the forward strand.
GCAAAAATGCCATGCAATCCTTGCTTGGGAAAATCAACTTTGTACGGAAATTCGTATCAGATTTTGCCCAAATAGTCAGGCCTTTGAAAGGGATGATTAAAAATAATGCAAGTTTCAAATGGAATCCACCCGAGAAGGAAGCATTCGATAAGATGAAGTAGGCCATTGCAGAACCACCATCCCTCCAAAGCCCAGACTTCAACAAAGGTTTCATCTTATATACCTTTGCCTCAGATTCATCACTCATGGCTGTCCTCACACAGAAATATGCTAACAACGATGAACGACCCATATCATTCATGAGTGCCAGTTTGCAAGGTGTTGAACTGAATTACCCCGAGATTGACAAGCAGGCTTACGCAGTATACAAAGTGGTCAAGAATTTCCGGCCATACATCTTGAAGAACCATGTCACGGTGTTCGTCCCTCACCCAGTTGTTCACTCAATTTTCGTGCAACAAGAGCTGGGCGAAAGACGAGGAAACTGGATGACATTTCTCCAAGAGTATGACCTAGAGTTCAAACCGGCGCATACTGTCAAAGGTTAAGGACTCTGCCAAATGGCCGCGGAGGCTAAAACTTCACGTGGGTGCGAAGAAGAATACTGGGAGCAAGAAATCGACATGTATCAGATTGACGACATGCCTTAGCAGGGAAACCATTCCTGGTACTCCGACATTTTGAAATATTTGGCCCACGGTGTTATGGATCCTGTTTTAACTACTCGGCAGAAACGGGCAATAAGGCTGAAAGCTGCATCCTACCAGTTAGTACAAGGAAAACTTTTCAAGAAACATTACAATGGAGTCCTACTATGCTGCCTAGAACATGATGAAGCACAAATCATCCTGACCGAACTACACGATGGACTAGCCAGAGGGCATTATGCAAGTGATACCATTTCCCACAAAATCATGTGCGCTGGGTACTATTGGCCAACCCTCTTCAAGGATGCTCATGCATATGTTCGAAAGTGTTTTCAATGTCAAAAATTCGCCAACCGGGAAACACGGCCAGCCACTCCATTACAGTCGGTGGCAGTAGAGGAACCTTTTCAACAATAGGGGTTGGACGTGATTAGAGAAATATTACCGCACTGCTCCAAGCAACACCAGTATATCCTCATTGCTACTGACTATTTCACCAAGTGGGTTGAAGCGATACCACTATGCCAAATCAACGATCAAGAGGTAATCTGTGCTAATGAAAATTATGCACCAGGATCTGTGCTGATGAAAAGTATTTCATGAAAATCACAAAATGTGGCAGGAGCTTGTCTGTGATTGACACCCAAAGGTAAAACATGACCTAGTTTGGGCTACTAAGCGCAGATATCTCACCTAGCAAGCTTGAAGGGTGTCTGTGAAAAGAAAGTTGGTTAAAGCGGCAACTAGATTGAAAGGGATCAGGGCTAACTTCGGGTGATGCAAGAATATCCGGGAAAACCTAAAGTCCTCATACAGACTAGGAGCAACCTCTCTTGCAAGTAAAAGAAGTCGTGATCCCTCATCCGCCCAAGAAAAATTGCCTCTATCAAATAAGTGCCCTGAGCACATCTAAATAAGTGCCTTGAGCACATTTAAAATAAGTGTAGTAGCACACCAATAAAGGGTAAAGGATTTAGAAAGGCTTCCTGCGCAAAGAGGTGATGCGACGACTCTGCCGGGGTACTGATTAGGCTCGCCAGCAGCGGAGCAACGTCTGTGACTCCTAGGTAGTGACTTCGCCGGGACTCCGAGGTTCGCAGGCAGCGGAGCGACACAATGAGGATGAAATAACTATACCAGATCCTGGAAATCCCTGAAGTACTCCAACCCTTTCGGTTTGGAATTCAGAAGTAAAAGCTCGGTCAACCAGCACCTAAATAGGCAAGCAGGCGAAGCACCCTCACAAGGTACAAAAGGAAAAAATCATGGAAACCTAAGAGTGAAAGGAACAACCTGCTAAGGCCCCCTCCACCCCCCCACAAAGATAAATCATCAGTAAAGATTCTGGGCCCTACCAGTGAATCGCCATTTTTTGTAGCCTCTACAACACCCTCCAAAAATTCAGCATCTAAATTTTTTTGAGCCCCTTTGAACATCGAAAAGCTAAGTCAAAATTTGAATTTCAAGTCTGTTTCAGAAAAATCCTTAAGTCGCTAAGTTTCAGTTTAGTTCTTTTTCCAAATTTGCGACCTAGTGACCTTGCAACCTATCAGGTTGCCAGGTCGCCAGGTCGCAAATCTCACTCAATTTTCAAAATCGCGACCTAGCGACCTTGCGACCCTACGACTCTCCCAGGTCGCAAGGTCGCAAGGTCGCACATCTCACAAGTGTGGGATATTTGTGACCACATGACCTCATTTATTGCTCGCACGCATGACCTTTTTATAAATAGAAGGGTCGCTAGTTCGCATTTCACCCACACGAAGAAGAGAAAAAAACACTTCTGATAGGTCAACTGGAGTGCGATTTTCTTGGGTAAGTTTCCTAATCTTCCTGATGTTTCCGTTTTTTTCCTTTTGTTGCCCTTGTCCACTGATTGTAGTCCTTTAAAGCCACCTAGCATCTCCCATTTGAGATCCTTTTGAAGCCTGAGTCCTTTCAAATGATCCAAACCCTGCCATTCCTAACACAGACTTGTAAATGGAGCCAACCAGCCACCCCTGTGTTTGTCTTTTCCCCTCATGATTTCTTCATCCTCATTTTTTGGTTTTCCTCATTTAATCCTAGTATTGGTTATGTTAAAATGGAACAAAATGGGCCGTGTCGCCAATGAAATCTTCCGCTTAGCCCTAGTGCGATTTCCGACCCCTACGATCTTGCGACCCCTGGTCCCTGAGTTGCTGAGTCGCATCTCATTCAAAACTTGACGTTTGCGACCTTGCGACTCAGTGACCCAGCGACCCAGTCGCAAGTCGCTAAGTCGCAAGGTTGCACCCTTCGAGAAGTTTGAGCCTTTGCGACCCAGCGACCCAGCGACTCGGTCGCAAGTTGCTAAGTTGCAAGGTCGCACCCTTTGAAAAGTTTGAGCCTCAGCGACCCAGCGACCCAGCGACCCAGTCGCAAGTCACTAATTCGCCCTTTCCTAGGTCTCAGTTGGGTAGAGTAAAAAAAAAATCGGTACCTAGGCATTTGTTATTATGGCATCTGTCTTATCATGGGACTGTTTTATGAACATGCCAGGGAATTTCAAAGCAGAGTTAGAGTGTGTCTCCATCTCTTCAGCCTCAAGTGACATGGGACCTCCGGCAGTTCACAAGAAAAACAAGAGCCCACAAATAGAAGACACAGAAATAGAAATACCAATGTCTCCTCCCCCGATCTATGGGGAAACTGCATGTACATTTGGCAAAGGAGACAGCATGAGTTGGTATCAATTCTACCAGAATTTCCATAGGACCTCCCCGACTGGAAAGTATATGTACAAGTTAAAAGGTCGAAGCTTCACTACACAGGTGCCCACCCTACTATATTCCCATGTGTAGAAGTCATTGAATGGATCATACAGAATATCAACCCTAAGAAGTGGGTAATTCGAGACCACGAGGGAAGAGATTTTGCAACTCTAAAGGGCTCAGATGCAGACTTTTATTACGCGCTTCCGGAACAGGAATAGACTTTCACAGAAGAATAGGCCACCACCCATGCGGTACCTATAGCAGACACCCTGAGAGGATGGTGGGAGGAACCCAAGAAGTTTAAAATCAAGAAGGATCAGGAGTATCTAGTGGCGGGCCTTAGAAAGGTATACAAGCTGGTGGCATCTATGCTTTGTAGGATATATGGTAGTTCCGATGCCACCACATTCAGTGGAACTTGGGTATCCCTGATGAACTATGTTATTGTATATGGCACTCATTTCAATTGGGCCAGCTTACTAGTGGTGTCTCTCAAAACAAAAATATCTGTGGCACTGGCACCAGAGGAGGGATAATCCTTCGAATTTTATATGGCCTGCTATCTATTGGATGTAGTTTGTTCCAGGTGCCACTTTGAGGGATGGGCTCACAACTGGGACCCAGAGCAGGCACGCCCAGTTCACATAGAAATGCAGGTATTCTGGGACTCTAAGTACAAGCAGGATGTAGAGTCAATCTCACAATATTTCATCCCTGCACTCTACAGGAAATTGTTCGGTCAAGATACCCCATGCATGTCCTGGCGAGCCACGGAAACGTTAGTCAAGGTAGCACATTGGTTTCCACTCGCATAATACACTTTTATTCGAGTCTTCAGTTCATTCAAGACTCCTCATGCTCTACCCCAATTCGTTATGGACAAGATGCTTCTTCAGGAAGTATGTTATCAGATGACTTCCGGTTTCTCAAAGGTCCTTACTAAAGGTAAGAAAAAGCCGTGGCCTACATTTTCGCTCACCATTGTTGCTTACACAGTCAAGGATTTCAGGGAGGTAGAGGCGAAAGTGGAAAAAATCAAAGGTTTCTACCTGGGGCCTTTGGATCACCGGACATACGATCCTGGGAGGATAGTCCCTGACCACTGCCAACGGGCCAAGTTCAAATGGAACTACCAACATACTGAATGCCCATATGAGGATTAGAAAAGAAACTGGTATAACACTGATAGGGAACTTGCCCCGGGAGCATGGTACGATCAGGAGGATCTAGATGATCATACTTTGGAGGAAAGAATCCACGAGTTGGGAGGCACCTCTTCTTCCCAGTCCAAGAAGCCTCGAACCAACATGGGCCACAACTTTGCTGCCCAACAAAAAGAACAAGAAGCAGAAGCTCAGCTAGAAGCTGAAAAGAAGGAAAAAGAAGATGAAGATAAGCATAGGATAAACCTGAAGGCATAATAGAGAAAGAAACAGGAAGAGGATTCCCGGAAGAGGAAGGAAGATCAGGAAGCGAAAGAAGAAGTTGAACGATAGCTCAAGAAAGAATTGGATCAGGTGGAGGCCGAACGCAGAAGGAAGGAAGAGCAGGAATCAAAAGTGGAAGCAGAGCGCAGGAAGAAGGCAGAACAGGACAAGGCAGAGGCAGAGCGGCTTCGGAAAGAGGAAGAAGAAAAAAAGAGAAAAGAAGAGGAGGATCAAAGATCAAAAGACACCGAGACACCTGCTCCAGTAACAGGAGTACAAACCGAGCTGCAGCCCATCGAAGTACCTGTAATTAGCACACGTTTTTCACTCTCCGACCCAGGCTCCTCTGAAGGATAGGAAGAGGAGTTTTTCAAACTAACAAGACTCACTTATGACCAGTTCACCTTCAAAATCCAACAGGAAAAGAGGAGATTCCTAGCACGGAAACGTTCCACCCCATTCACAGCCATGGTGGAGAAAGATATAGTCCTGGACACTAGGACCAACCTAGTGATGATAGCATCATCCGACACTGCTTTTTCCGTAGCCACAGAAGAAAATGTGAGCCGGATGAGTAGAGAAATCCTTTCCCTACAAAATAGATTACATGACTCTGAACCAAGGGAGGCAAGGGAAGAGAAAGAAAAGAGAGCACTAAGGGAAGAAATCCAATAGCTCTAGGAAAAAAATACTCTTATTAACGAAGTACCACTCATCGTCCAGAGAGAGTTGGCGACGCTGGAGGCCACCATGAGACAAGTTTACGGGGAGATGTTCACCATAAAACAAACAATCGCACCTATACTAAGAGCCCAAGTAGAGACAAAGTAGAGAAATGAGCAACTGAAAGAGGCCTCCGCCACTTTGGATAGAATGATAGAATGGACAGGAAAATACCTAAAGGCTTTGGAAAAATTGCCCAAGAAATACTGGATTCACACTCAGAATGACAAGTTCCAAAAATGTATCGAGATGCAATCCAAGGAGAAATTATTTAAAGATCGAGGAAAAGCAATGACCGCATATGAGAATTTTATCAGTGGCATTGACTCAATGCATGAACTACACCACATTCCTTTTGTAGGTGCACCGAGCGAGGAGAAGACGTGGGGACAGATAGATAAGGAGATTCAAGCATTTCTACAACCTATCAGACAAGCCACCACTACAACTGATCTTCCCGCATCACAGGAGAACTTGGTTAAGTTCGTCATAACACTAGTTTGGATCTACACTAAACTGGCTTCTTTAGCTAACCAGGTCACACTCAAGAGAGAAACTCTGATTCCGAATGCTTTAGAATGCCTGCACCTGTTAAGGGAAGAGACTCCTCTAATCTCCCCAGTCGCTGTAGATTATCGCGCATGGAAGAATTTCCTCAAGGAGCAACAAGTTGATGTTCCCAACCTTGCAATTTCGCGCACACTCCCATGATCAGATTTCAAGGCGCAAATCCACAGAAGGGGTCGCAGGTCGTGCTATCCAACCAAGTCGTAGGTCGCACTGTCCAACTAGGTCGCAGGCCGCACTGTCCAACCAGGTCGCAGGTCGCATCTTCCATTCAGGTCACAAGGCAGCCCAATGGTCAGGAAGGCGAAAAGTCAGGAAGCCCAAAGGGCAAGTTTTGTTCTATAAAAACTTCCTTCGGGAAATTTTAAGGCTTTTTTTGTTTGGGACTCAAAGAGATATAGAGCATTGTATAGAAGGACTACACATTTTTGAGTATGAATACAAGCATTTGTTAACTCCATTTTTGGATATGATGTTGGTCAATGTGTGAACACTATGAGTATTCTGTTTTCAGTTTTAACATCTTTTGATTAATGAAACTGTGTCTCCAATTACATCATTTATGCATTATAGTTTTCTAAACATGTGTTAATGGTGCTAAGTTTATTTCGCTTTCTCAATGAATGTTAATAACTTTGTTTACTGACATTTATATTATCACCAAAACCATTTAAGGAAGTGAAGGGTGTTCTGCCATAAATAATTGTTTCTTCTGTGGTTAGAACAGCGTACAAGCATGACCCTAATGATATGCTGTTGACAACATTTCCTTTGGCCCAATGCTTTATAATTTAGCTTGCTACACATAGTGTTGTATGTTCATTTAATTCATCAATCATGTGTCTTGTATCATCCGAATAAGCGTGTGTCCGCAGGGTTATAGAGTCCTACATAGACCCAAGGAAAGGAGAATTAAGTGGTAGTCGGACCCACACTCCGGACGGGATCCCTATTCCAAATGGTTTAGAGTCTAGTTGGGACTTTTTACCGAGAAGATCCCCTGCGGTTGGCCGGACAGATTTTCCCATCAACAATACCCTAATGTTAAATTTGACATTTTTTATTTAATTTTTAACCAATTACCAAATTAATTGAAAATCAACACATATCAAATATATATCTGTATTCACTTCTTTATATTCACAAAAACAACAAAATTAAAAAATATGTCATATGTTAAACAATTTTTCTCATAACACATTTTATAAATAAATTTTATTGTAATAATGATATGTATTAATACTAATTTCAATTGAAATTTGAAAATTTCCAAATTATATATCTGTATTCACTTCTTTATATTCACAAAAACAACAAAATTAAAAAATATGTCATATGTTAAACAATTTTTCTCATAACACATTTTATAAATAAATTTTATTGTAATAATGATATGTATTAATACTAATTTCAATTGAAATTTGAAAATTTCCAAATTCATAAATATGTAAGTCTATTTTAACATGTATTTTTTTCTTGATTATTATTTTTATTTGTACAAAATTTAAAAATTAATAAATTTTATAAATATTAAATATGATTTTTATAAATAAAATTAGATATATTAAAAATATGATTTAGAAATAATAAAATGTAAAAATTAATAATATATTGCTCATATTTGAAGGAGGAATCAAGTTTGTATCACTTCCAAGTCAATAAATATCATTCAAGGTCTCCTAAAGTCTATTAAGGATCTATAAGACCTTTCCATGAGTCTATTTAATCCTCTACTCTTCTGGTGCTTTTTATTTATGTTAGGGAAACTTGTTGATCTATCAAATAGTAGATTCAAAACCATATGGCTGATATTAGAAATTGCCTTTTATGTTAGGGAAACTGGTTGATCTATCAAACAGTTGATTCAAGAACATACAACTAATTCAAGAACTTATGACTGATATTAGACATTGTCGGTCTTGCTCCTCTGGTCTTATTGAGCATGCTCATAAATCAAAGCACTATATTTGAATTGAACCCTGTATGATCGTACCAAAAGTACACAATTATTATGAAATGAAATTATAAGAGACCATTGAAATTGACAAAGCACTCTCGCAATTTAAATTGTAATGATCAGTGTGATGATGGGTGGATCATTCGTGGGAATTGGATTCCTACTTTTTTCTTCCAGCTTGATTTCCTCTCTCCCTTCTTTTTCCTCTTTTGTTTAATTTTTTCTTTGTTTTTATTTATATATTTATTTTTTATTTTTTACATATACATATCTATTGTGATATTTATAATTTTTTTTATTAAGTTCCATTTGTTTAAACTATCTTTTTATATTATAAATTTATAATTTATTCACATTTAGAGTCATTTTTCTAATAATAACTAGTTTCATAAAGAAAAAATTCTATTCTTATTATATTTATTTAGATATTTATTTATGTAATTTTGAATTATTCTCATTTTATTTATTTAGATATTTATTTATGTAATTTTGAATTATATATATATATATATATATATTACTTTATTGGTGAGTTAAATGTTTCATAATCTTGTTAATTTTGAGTTATATATATATATATTACTTTATTGGTAAGTTAAATGTTTCATAATCTTGTTAATTTTGAGTTCTATAAATGATTTATTTATTAATTTTTAATTTTATTTCCATTCTTATATTTTATAGTAAAATATTATTCTTTATTTTATTAATTGTCATGTTTGATTTATATTAATGTTAATTTTGACTTTTATAAATGATTTATTCATTATTATTTTTTTTAAAAATTTTATTTTTATTCTTGTATTTATAGTAAAATATTATTCTTTATTTTATTAATTGTCATGTTTTATTTATATTAATCTTTCTTTTTTGATAAGAGATATAATTAATGTTTTATATATTATGGTTATATCATTCTTATTATTTTATAATATTATATTTCTTTTATAATATTATATTTCTGGCTTTAATATAACAAAATAATATTTTTATAAATTATGGTTATATCATTCTTATTATTTTACAATATTATATTTTTGGTTTTAATTTAATACATATATATTTTATGATGGCTCCCAATTTTGATAAGAAAAAATTCAATGTAAGAGTCTAGATTTATCTTAATGCAGAGGAATCAAATCTCTTTTCATTTTAAAAGAGGTTTCCACCTCAAAAGATTTGAATTGGTTTAATTATTAATAATTAATAATTATAATTATTTATTTTATTTCTAATAGTTTAATTAATATATATATATATATATATATATATATATATATATATATATATATATATATATTTTAATTCTATTTTTTTTCAAATGTAATTTCATGAAATCCACTTGTTTACATATCATAACCTTACCACATCTCTTACATCATCTCTTCTACTTGTTTAGATATAATAACCTTACCATATCTCTTACATCATCTCTTCTACTAAAATAAGGTTTTTTTTAAATAATGAAATAAATTTATCGAACACACAGAAATATTTGGCAGAAAATAGATCTTTAGTTAAAAGGTATTTTTAAATAATGAAATAAATTCATGATCGAACACAGATATATTTGGTAGAAGCAAATAGATGCAAAAATATTTGGCAGAAGCAAAGAGATGCAAAGGGATGCGTGGACCAGCCATAGAATGGAATGGTTTTTCAGCTTTTCCAACTACCACTTCCACTACTAATTTAATAACTGTAAAACACTGCTAATTTGATAAATAGTTACGATAAATTATCCATATATTTAAAAACAATAAAAACAAAAAAGGAAATAACAAATATCATACCAAATCATCATTACACAATAAAGATCCATATGTTTTATAAATGATGGTTAGGCTTGAACACACCCTTTCACATAAGGAGAGACTCAAGTTGGATGTAGCGTTGAAAGAATTAAAGAGAAAAACCCAAGACATTGAGATAAAATCGCAAGTACTGTGATTCCAAAACTTTTTTGCTTGTTTCGTGATGTAATGGATTTCACAGACCCGTAAAATCAAATCAACAAGAAAAATAATGGTTTAGATTCGCCTTTCTGATATGCCGAGGAAGCACATCCTCTCTGTCAAGTTGATTGATCCTCTCTGGATCTTGAGCTTCTTGATAAAGCTCGCTCTGTTTTCCGTCTCCTCGCCTGTATTCGAACCGGCGAGGCCGAACATTCCATCTGCTGGCTTAGCTTGCAGGTAAGCCCTGCATGAGAAGATCGTGAATGGAAAAACTTCCGCAATTTCTAATCTTTCGCTTCAGGAATCATTGTTTGAGGAGAAATTCTATGTCGCTTCAGGAATCGTTGTTTGAGGAGAATTTCTATGTAAGTTGAAGATAACAATGATGGATGTTAGCAAAATTCGGTCATAAAGTTGGTGATGGACGATAGGTGAGTCTTGAGGGTTTCAACAATGGGACTTCATTCTTTTCTGCAAGAGAACCATTGTTCTATGTAGAAGAATATATTTCTGAAAGGAGATTGAAAGAACATTAGAAAATTTTTGGCATAGGTGAAGTGAAATTTACCGTAAATGTAATAATTTATGAGTGCGATTTATCTAATTTGACAAAAGCACCACCATCAAGCACTTACAGATACTTCTAATCTTGCGGTCCACCATAGTCACCTGAACAGAGCTTGTTCCATTGCGAACCCTCATTGGGAAGAATACTGAAATGCCAGAGGTGGCTTTCGAATTCACGCTGAGGTATCCTGTAGAGGCTCTGCCCCTGAGGGTCGGAATTCTCCACAACGTCTTGTAACCAAATTTGGATAGCTTCTGTAAAATCATAACTAATCATAACTAACTTCATACTGCTCCCCGCAGCTAAATTTGGTGAATTCCTCGCACCCTGTTCATATTTCTCTGTGCTACTAATTTAGTCTTGTAACCAAGTTTGAAGAGCTTCTATAAAATCATAACTAACTTCAGAATTGTAACCAAATTTGAAGAGCTTCTATAAAATCATAACTTCAGACTTCTCCGCACAACTAAATTTGGCAAATTCCTCACACCCTGTTCATATTTCTCTGCGCTATTAATTTAGTAAGTCTCTATACAATTATAACTAAGTTTAGTTGCAGAACAAATATAAAATTAATATAAAAAAGAAAGACAAATCCTTATAAGATATAAAAACATTTACTCAATTTATCGACGTAAAACAATTACACGAGTGTGAAAAATTAAACAAATGTTACATCTTAACCTACGATATTAACACATGTCATAAACATAATGAAAAGAAAGACGAAAACAACTGTGAATTGATTCAAAACAAAAAGACTATCGGCCTAATTAATAAGAGGTTTTATTTTATAATAGAGTGGGAAGAGGGTCCCATGTGGGTCTCTCCTCCACTCCCTCTCCCCTAATACACTTCACGTAATATGTAATAGCCATGAGCCCATTAAAACATTAGCCCATTACACAATAACCCATCCCCTCTTTTGATTTTTATAAAACTTTATTATATTTGTTTTTTCTCCTCTTTTGATTTTTATAAAACTTTATTATATTTGTTTTTTTTTTTAATATATATAATTTTATTTGTAATTAATTTATTTAATTTTTAAATACTTTTTAATCTTATTAAAACATAACTTTATAAAAAAAAATTTCTAGAATTGTTGTAATATCTAGCAAGACAATAGTTTTGGAATCTAAATTTTAACAAGTCACATTTTCAGTTTCATTTAACGAAATTGTCAGTTTCACTTAATGAAATTGAGAAAATAAGGGCTAGTTTGAAATCTAATTTTATGAAGAAGGATTTGGAAGTAGTTGCAACTATATTTGGTTATTAACCTTTCTAAAAAATTAGCAGAAGTTACAACTACAAATTTGAAATAAAAAACCATTTTTTTGAGTTTTGTTTTGAGAATTTCAATGGCTAGAAATATCTCACGGTTGTAAATTCATTTGATATTACTTATATACCATAGAAATATTCGCAGGAAGCAATGTAAATCATGAATCCATTTTTATTTTATTTATTAATTTTAATTTTAATTTGGGGAATTTGTTGTGACAATTTTGCATTTTAATTTTGTGGGTAAATTTAATTGGTTGAATTTTAATTTTGATTGGTTTTTTGCAGAGATGGTTGGAGTAGATCAGGCCCAAGAATTTTTTGAGCAATGGAATTGCACCGACAAGAAGAAATGAGGTTTTTTTTTTTTTTTCCCGAGTTTAAAATTAGAGATCTAAACTAATCTTTCAACAACTTCCCTTTTTGGGAATTTTGTTCGTAAATTATAAATAAGAGGCTCTATAATAGAGTGTTCCAATTCTCTATAAAAGGAGGGCTCTTTTCAGTATTATAGGGGATTGAATTTGTAGGGAATTAGCTATCTTTTGGATTATATTTAAGGAGATCTATCACAATTCTAAAAGTTTCATGCTATCATGAAATTTTATGAGAATTTTATGTCCTCAGAGAGCTTAGATCAAATCTGCGACTTTTGTAAGCTATTGTAAAAGTTAAAGGTTGATTGATAGCCTACATTTTTATTCAATTTGTTTCGATTTTTTATCGTGATAAGTATTTTCTGATTGGTTTTTCACTATTGTAAATTCAATTTAATATATGCTTATTTAAATCGTTGAAAAACAATATTTTATTGATGGATCTAATTGATTTCAAGTCGAATAATGAATTTGAATAGATATACATGTTATCAATGTTAACTATTTAGTATATTAATGGTAAGTTTTTCTTTGTTTTAGTCATAATAGTCTCATCATAACGATTTCCTCAATACAATTTTACTGTTGAGTTTGAATTCATTTTATTTGAATTTAGGGATGTGTGTAACAAAGATCTAATAAATATTTATCAGATAGCTGAGCGTACATATTTGTTCCAATAAGTGATAGATCCTGGAACTCTTTCCTTGATCTGCCAACTTCATTTTTATTTTGAATTCAAAGCTGGTCCAAAATATAGTTTTATCTTTGCTCTTGATTGGGACAAGATCTACATCTTTGCAAATTGAGATAGATTTAGGATTTATTTTCTGTTATATTCCTTTTAGAGTAGATTTTCACTTAGACTAATTCACTGTATGTTTAGAATTCTCCTTTCGCATGAGAAATATCATTGGCGGCTTGGTTGATAACTTATGTCATCTTAAGGAATGTTTTATTACGAATACACTAGAAGAGAGCAAGTTTGATTTCTCTTCTTGCTGATAATAGATTAGAAACACCAAAAATTGGTAAGAAGAGAAACAAATAACTGGACCTAATTGAACCAGTCAGAACCACCAGCCCAAACATAAAATAGTCGAATTGGGGCTCTGACTAGATGGTCTCACAAATGTTGATGAAGGTTATTTTTTGCCATCAATAGGGGTATATTTATCCAAGTGTCTCACCTTGGGTAAAGCTAGTCTTATTTATGAAGAAGGATGGGATAATCAAGTTGTGAATTGGTTACATATGATAAATAAAGTCATTATCGACAAAGAAAGATGGAAATCTTACCCCTTTGTGGACAACAGATCCTATGGAGAATGCCAAGCAACGAAGTAGAGATCCTTCTTCACCGGCTCCAAGTCCAGATACTACAGTCAATCAAAGCACTCACGTAATCTCTACAACAATATAGCTTCTTATCAATTAAACTAGCATATAAGAAACATAAAACAATGCAGATCTAAGCCATTTATATCATGCTACATAAACGATTAAACAAAAATTGTGACACTGATGCATCGAATGGACAAAACATATACAATTCTATTGATTTATGAAAAGGAGGATTACAACCATCAGTTGCACCAAGCCATCCTCAATCTCCCAATTCCTCTCTCTCTTTCTTTATCTCCGAGTGTGATGATGCTCAAGGTAGAAAGCTCTCAATGAACTTTGCCGATCTTCAAGCCTCACACTACAAAAATGAAATTCTGCTCCACATATAATCAAACCTTTGACCTTAGACCAAGAGCCCACATCTCCAATTTATAGGAGATGGAGAGGACAAACCTTGCCAACTCATTCAACCTGTTCAAATTGGGAAAGATCTAGATGTGTCCTCGATTTTCCTTACTTTTACCTTCCATAGGAGTTCAGTTATGTTTAGAAATTCCTAATAAAAGGTTTGTGCCATTTAGTTTCTATTTTGAACTGATTATTTTTGAGAAAAAGTTGGAAATGCCAGTCAGTTTTCCGCAAGATATTTCTCTTTTCACATTAAAACATGGATAACGCTGCCCCTTGGGAAAGACAGAGCGTTACCCTAGGCATTAACGCTCCCTTTGCATGGCTCAGGTGCGTTATAACTCTGCCTAGTTGTTTCTGGGGTGCGTTACCTTGGAAAAAATGGGTCTTGTCTAGGTCATTTTCTTCCTTCCATGTTACCTTCTCCTCTAAGCTGATGAGGAGGTCATTTTTCCTGTAACAGATGCCCCCTAAAGTGTGAGTTCAGAGACGAAGATGATGGCCGAAATAATTTATAACAAGTGTAGTAGAATGAGAGGAATTGGAGGACTAACTAAAACCTGAAACAACAACATATGTCAGAAAATATAGTATCTGTCTTGAGTCAGGAATTCGAATTGGAGGACTAACTAAAACCTGAAACAACAACATATGTTAGAAAATATAGTATCTGTCTTGAGTCGGGAATTCCCATGCTCAGTAGCTAATCAACATGATTTCTCTAAAACAAAAATATGAACAGTGTGTCCACTGATAATCATAACGTGAAAATGTCTATCATAATAGGATAAAATTGATAAGCTGTCTCCAAAAAACAATATCGCAACTTGGGAGAGGAAACACAACTGTAATGGTGTAAACCTCAACCCAAGGTCTTGGTTGACGCTTCACTAAAATTCATATTTCCGTACATGTGAATGAATGAGTTTTAGTTTAACATGTGGGAAATCGTCTGATTACCAGTAAATAACAAAAACTATTAACAGACGCGAGGGTGGCCACCGATAATGATGATGGTCCCCAAGATGCACAGTACAATCTAATGAGTGTGAATAAAATGAGTTGATGTCGAACACTCGTAGAATCATTCGATTGGGAGCCAATAATGAGAACCTCCAACCAAATGCAAGATGATCTGCCAGTGATGTCTGCAAGTATCTGGGTACTGACATGTTTCTGGATCAAATTCCATTTAAGATGTTGAAGTCGATAGGAAGAGATCTGTCAAAAGGTAGGCACTGAGGCGCCCTACATCAGTCGACATGAAATGGAAAAAGATGATTTTGTTTGATGGAAATAATCAAGAGAAAATGGGAATAACTGATGACAAATAAGTTCTGGTATATGATGGCTTTGGTTCAAATAAGGAGCAGTAGATAGCGGGATCCTCTTGAACAATAGAAGGCACTCTAACAGCGTACTAGGTAGCTTAGGCTTAATGAACACCAAAGAGTATTAAGATTCACCAATGCAGGAACATTGCTATACAAAGGCTAAACTCATAGATGGTAGGGTTCGGCTAAATGCAAAAGAGTTTTCTGGGAAGTGCCATGTTCAATATTTTGTGCTGCCAAATCGACCTTTAAAATGTAATAGAAGAAGCGTCCATTTTGTCCAAATTTTTTCCTAGTCTGATTAAGTTTAACGAGTCTAGATGGGTAAACTCGGTGATTTTCTCATATTTAGAGAGTCTAAAAAACATCATAAAATACAACTCCAGGGGGTACCTTTTTCATGTTTGATAACCGGGCACGAATAAGGGAGAATAGTAAGCCAAAAACAGTTCATTTTCCGTGAGTTAGTCCATTGAATCTGGAAAAGTGATAAATATATGTTCGATGGACATCTGCCTCATTTTGTTATGAGTACGAGGAGACGAAGTAAACTCAACGTTCTTTGTGAAATTTCAACAAGTCCAATGAAGAAAAACTCGATGTTCTCCATGAATTTTTAACGAGTCCCACGGAGAAAAAATCAGTTACTTTTTTTGTTTAATGAGCTTTAAAAAATATGAAAAGAATGGCTCATATTTCTTTGTCGTGGTAGTTTAACGAGCCCGATGAAGGAAACTCAGGGTTTTTTCAGTTTTACGAGCTAGAAAAAGTCCCTAAAAAGAAAGCTCATTGCTTCTTCACGTAAGTTTAACGAGCCTGAAGAAGAGAACTTGAGGTTTTTTGGTTTAATGAGTGAGAAAAATACCATAAAAAGAATGCTCGGGGTTTTTTTTCAGTTTTATGAGCTAGAAAAAGTCCCTAAAAAGAAAGCTCGTTTCTTCTTCATGTAATTTTAACGAGCCCAAAGAAGAGGACTCGAGGTTTTTTGGATTAACGATCAAGAAAAATACCATAAAAAGAACGCTCAGAGCTTCTTCGTGTAAGTTTAACGAGCCTGACGAAGAGGACTCGAGGTTTTTCAGATTAACGAGCGAGAAAAATGCCATAAAAAGAATGCTCAGAGCTTCTTGATCTCTTTCTCGTCAATATAAGGATCTATGCCAGGAATTTTCTCATAAGACCAAGTAAAGACATCGCAGAATTCCTTAAAAAGGGATGTGAAGTGTGCAATTTCCTCAGGATTGCAATCGGCTCCAATCTGAATGCTTTCCACGAGACCCGTTTTGACTGAGATATCGATGAGCATAGTCTTAGAAATATTTCCCATGTTCCCTTCCGAATCGATAGTTTGAATAGTCATGTAAATGGAGGGAACGATCTCAGGTGGGTCAAAAGATGGGATTTGAGTAGTTATCGCGTCTGAATCGAAAATCAAAGCGTGATGATGGAACTCTCCCCAAGGTCGTTCTTCTAGAGACATGACCTCTCGAATAGCATCATCCATAGGCAGGACTTCATTGAGGAGATCCTTAGAAAAAACCGTGATGAGCAGGAGGTTGGTACCATTGGTCGAAACCAAAGCTGTGGAGGGTTCAGATGTAATTTGGATGGCTTGATAAGCCAATTCTACCAGTGATAGCGGCATTTGATCTCTGTAGGAATCAATGTTTGAAGGCATCGATAGGATGCATGGATTGATAGAGCCATCTGAAATGGTGGATATCATTGCAATCATATGTGGAACCTCAGGAGGCGGGAGAGGAAAGCAACCCATCAGGGAAGATGCCTTCAGAAGACCAGTACTAATATTGACGTATGAGTCAGGAAAACCTCCTTCTAGGGGTACAATGCTACTTGGTAACGTGGAATAATTGGGGGTGAAAAAGGATAACTGATACACTGTGACTATTTTCCCATCCAATGGAAAGAGGATGAGTTGGAAGACCGAAGAAACAATGGCAGTCATTGCGTAAGACCAACTGCGACCCAGTAACAGATTATAGTCGAGATGACAATCTACGAATTTTATGTCCACCGTTATCTTTTTCCCACTAAGCGAAATGGGAAAGCTAGCAAGGTAGCCTTTTGGGAGGAAAGTGTGGCCATCGAAAACTTTAAGGGAATTCGACGGTGGAGACAAAGTAGGAGAACCCAAAGCGATCCACCAAGTAGTTGACATAATGCAGGTCGAAGCACCTTCGCCTATGACAGTGCGATGGATTGGTCTCCCTTTCGACACAACTTGCACTTGGAATGCAAGTTGGTGTGACAGGCGAGGTTTAGATTTCTCCATGTCAAAGATGGCTAGCATAGAATCTTGGGGAATGATTCCACCAATGGTCGAAAGCAGAGCTTTCCTTTGTGCTGGAAAAGTTTGCAATACTTTGAGTGCAGACATAGCTGATGGTGCTTGAGCCAAATATTCTACAATGTTGTAGTTTTGGGCAGCACGTGTAGAGGTGTTATGAGTTGTGTGTTGAAGTGTCCCTTTGGGGGGACGAATCGTAGGGTCAGTGACAGGCCTTTCGATATGCAAATCGTTGGGCGATAGTGGATTCGAACTGGTACTACGTTCCTGAGCATCAATGACAAGATTTCCATAGAGTTTGGCTCGTGTTTGGAGTTCAACACTTTCAATGCCATAAATGGCGAACAATCCTTTAGTGGAAGGATGTGTACCACCATTGCCCCTTTGCGGGGGTTATGGTGGGTTTGCAACCATGTTTTGCTTCTTCTGCAATGGGTTAGGGAAGGGATTATGAAGAACGACATGTGTCCTCCCAGAATCCTTGTTTGTGATAAAATCTGTGCATTCCTGCAGCCGAGGAAATTTGTATGTCAAGTGATCCTCTACACAGATTCTGAAAGGAAATTTCATGGGTTTCTCCTTTCCTTTTTCGTTCTTAGCAATGTTTTTCTGATTGGGATTATTCTGATTATCCAACTGCTCTTCTGAAGAAGAGGTATTTTTCTTGTTCTTCTTGTTCTTGCCACTAGGTTTTTGTGAAAATTGCACAGAATTTACCTTAGTGGTAGGAAGAGTAGTTGATTGGTTAGGAGCAGTGGCAGCCGAAGATGGCTGGGAGGTTTGCCCGCTAGGCTATTTTATGGCTATGCCGGAGATTGCACCAGTAAGGTCGTCGACTTGGGCTCCAAGTTTTTGAGTAGCGGGAGGATTCAGATAACCAGGGGCATGGGGCAGTAAATCATATAGCGTGCCAGATTGCGAATAGATCAGATCTAAATACTATGCACGACGAATGGATTGATCTTCCATGACCACACCAAACAGACAAATTTCTTTAGCTAGGGTTGGTAAGAGTGACTTACAAAACCAGTTTGATAAGAGATGATCCAGGATTGGCGCTTTGAAGAACCTAATCCTACGTCTCCATTCATGAATGTGATCGGAGATGTGGGTGGTGGTGTCTTGGCGCAGCGAGGTTAAGAGTTCCGTGCCAGTTTCATATCTAATAGGTAGTTGGAATTTCTTAAGAAATTCCATAGCTAAGGCGCCAAAAGTGTTGACGGCCCCACGTGGTAACTCAATGTACCATTTGGTAGCATTTCCTATGATAGTGCGGGGAAAATTTGAAGCCGGATACTATCATCCACCATGGAGTTAGAAACAAACCATAGATGAAAGTTGGTGACATGCGTAGCTGGATCGTCCCCTTGTTTCCAGTCGAATTTAGGGATGTCAGATGGAATCTTGTGCAGTACTGGAGGCCAGAGTGTGTTGTGGTTGATGGGATCATTGGTCAGTTTGTAGATGTCGGGGATGTCTAGAGCTGCCAAAAATGGCAATTGCGTGTTTTTCGCCGGATCTAGCCAAGGAAGTATTGGCTGACCATTCGGATCGTAGGGTCTGCCCATCAATGTGTTGCCAATGGGATAAGTAGGAATTTGTTGATAAAATTTCCCTGTGGGTGGGGGTGTAGGGGTGTATGGTTGCTGTTTATAGGGTATGTTGTACTGGGGGGCAAACTGTTGGTTGCCCCTAGTGTAAAATTTACCCCCTTGTCCAAATGGATTTTGGGGTTGGTTTGCCCATATGGATGCGATAGAGCTAGCCAAAGGAATACTGCTATTCGCATAGTTAAGCAACATCATAGAACCTACATCGGAAGTTTGACCACTTAAAGGAACAACATTAAAAATATGTTGTCTTATTTGTCCTAATGACTGCAGGGGTACCGAAGTGCCCCCCGTCATATGTGTGTTGATGACACTACCCCTGGCATAGTAGCCAAGGGGTTTGGACTCAGCGAAGGGTTCCAACCGAAAGGGTTTCTAAAAGGAACCGAAGTAGACCTGCTAGCGGGAGCGGAAGTCGTGGGTCCGGGTGCAGTCATAGTAGGAGCAGATCCCGAAGGATTCAGAGGTCCACTAATAGTTGTGGTGACTGCAGTGTTGGGATCGGGCGTAGGTTGGTTAATAGGGTTGCCGATCATTGGCGTAGAACTGAATACCAACGAGGAAGATGGTGGCGAACCAGAGTTGGTTACCATTGGCATCAACCCCATGGGTGTCGGTTGTGAAACAGATGTTGGTGCAGCCAAAGACATATCTTGGCTTGGTGTAACCTGAACTAACAATGGCGCCGACAGGTCAGTGAGAGGAGGATTGCAAGGAGGTACAACTCCTTCCATAAAAGGATCCTCTGGAAACTCCATGTGATATGGGGCTATGTGAAAATCAAGGGTTGTCACTGGAGAGTGCTCTTCCAAAGAAGGCATGGGCTCATCGAGATTCGACTCCTCCTCCGGTGTTAATGGAGGGATACCTCACTTTCGTCGAGACAGACAGCGAGGGTCGAAGGTCGCCACAGTGACCTATTTATTTGTGGCAAATTTTAATTATTTTTGATGTATCATAAAGTCTTAGTGATAGTAACCGCACACCTAAAAAAAGAAAAAAGAAAAAAGGACTTTCTAAAATCAATCAACAAGCAACCAAAACAGGGTGGCCCCATCTAAGTACTACCGTTTGTTGGAGATGAAACCTAGTATCATAATAGAATAAAGAGAGGGTTAGTCGTAAACACAGTTACGGTTACTCTAGAGCTTCGCCTGAACCTTAGACAATAGGTGTAAGCACTCTCGTGAAGACGAGTACCCTCCCAAAGACCGAAGACAAAGTAGGTCATTCTGTTTTAGGTACCAGGACAACCCATCCCAGTCACCTTGTGTAAGTCCCTTAAAAGTTTGGCAACTAAAGATACCTCAAATCACAGACATCATCAGGGGGGTCACGGTCGTAAACAACACACTATATGGGCAGAACACCTACATCCTCGATCTAGTTTTGACATCCCCGAAGGGAACCCCAATATATAGCATGCCCAATGAATGCACTCAAAGGTGGGCTACCTTCTCATGCACCCTGGTGTTGTCTCGCACTTAACTCCAGTGGTAGTGGAGTTGTCCCGATAATATGAGTGTAGTAGGATTTCACTTTTTAATGGCTCTAGTTTCAAGTTTTGAGATCTTGGGTGATTTTCTCACTTCTCCTACCCCAAGATCCTAGCCTGAACTACTGTTGGTGTGAGCTCAGAAAAATTTATATGATTAAATTTATTATTGCTTGATTCTTAGTGTACTTGATTATTAGTCTTTCAGAGGGGGAGTGGACGTATGAAATGTGATGAGACTTTGACTCAAAAACCATGCAGAAACATGCTCTAAATATTCAATTCAATGAAGAGTTTATTCTACAAGGAGAGATTATTTCAACATCCGTGCACCAAACATTCAAATAACGTAGTTCAACTTTAAAGATTTAGACATCTATCTATATTCTCTTAACAACTTTTTAACCAAAATTTTTTAGAATTAATTCAGCTAAGTTCAGAAAACTAAAAAAAATTTCTTCTTCAAAAAGCAGATGCGACTAACATTAAATTTTTAAACAAGAACTAAAGACAAAAATTCTAACTAGTAAACAAGCACAGGGATCCAACAAGAGAAAATAATCTGATGGCCAATAACTCCATACAAAGGGAAACACAACAGAGGTGTAAACAACAGATTTTGGCTGGGTAAAGTTGGAAAGCAGAGGCTACAAAGCGTTAATATTGAGACTAACGCACTGTATC
Organism: Pinus albicaulis; assembly: GCA_034641835.2. Lineage (NCBI taxonomy): Eukaryota > Viridiplantae > Streptophyta > Pinopsida > Pinales > Pinaceae > Pinus > Pinus albicaulis. The sequence continues at coordinate 977,312,644 of CM076574.1, forward strand.
TGAGCATAAGCAGCGTTATAACGCACTAAAACACTTACAGAGGAAGCGTTACTCAGGGTAAAGTTTCACAAATGGCTAAGCAGGGTCTAATCTGGACTCTGTGAGCTTTTGAGATGATTACTAAGCATATAAACTGGTCAGAAGGATATGTGAATAGAAGGAAAAAGGTAAAGTCATAGGAACAACCTAGAAACTTTGGGTTTACTCCCCAGCAGAGTCGCCAATTCTGCTATAGGGTAATATGCTTAGGTGGTGGTTATTGGGTATCCCTCTTAGGGATTTTCGGTGCCCGAGGCAGACTGTCAGGTTAAATGTAAAGTTCCAGAGATGCTGCATGAATGTTCATACTAATATATATAATCGACAAAGCAATATGGAAAGATTACCTCTTTGAGGACAACAGATCCTATGGAGAACGCCAAACAGCTAAGTAGAGATCCTTCTTCACCGGCTCCAAGTCCAGATCCTACAGTCAATCAAAGCACTCGTGTAATCTCTACAATAGTATAGCTTCTTATCAATTAAAATAGCATATAAGAAACACAAAAAAATGCAGATCTAAGCCATTCATATCATGCTACATAGATGATTGAACAAAAATTGTGACACTGATGCATCAAATGGACAAAAAAGATACAGTTCTATTAATTTATGAAAAGGAGGATTACAACCGTTAGTTGCACCAAGCCCTCCTCAATCTCCCAATTCCTCTCTCTCTTTCTTTATCTCCGAGTGTGATGATGCTCAAGGCAAAAATCTCTCAATGAACTTCACTGATCTTCAAGCCTCACACTACAATAATGAAATTCTGCTCCACATATAATCAAACCTTCGACCTTAGACCAAGAGCCCATAACTCCAATTTATAGGATATGGAGAGGACAAACCTTGCCAACTATTTCAACTTGTTCAAATCAGGAAAGATCTAGATGTGTCCTCACTTTTCCTTGCTTTTGCCTTCCATAGGAGTTCAGTTATGTTTGGCAATTCCTAATAAAATATTTGTGCCATTTAGTTTCTATTTTGAACTAATTCCTTTTGAGAAAACGCTGGAAATGCCCGTCAGTTTTCCACAAGATATTTCTCTTTTCACATTCAAACACGGATAACGCTGCCCCTTGGGCAAGATAGATTATTATGCTAGGCTTTAATGCTCCCTTTGCATGGCTCAGGTGTGTTATAACTTTGCCTATCTATTTCTGGGGTGTGTTACCTTAGAAAAAATGGGTCTTGTCTAGGTCATTTTCTTCCTTCCATGTTACCTTCTCCTTTGAGCTGATGAGAAGGTCATTTGTCCTGTAACAATGCCTAGAATACATGTTTTACTTAATCAATTAAGAGGGGTGAAGGTATTCTAAAAGATTGATTTGAGATTAAGTTATGAATAAGTTCAGATTAAGGATGAAGAAATTCATAAAAAGGAATTTAGGACAAGATGACGACACTATGATTCTTTAGTGGGGTCCTTTGGTTTAACAAATGCACTAGCTACATTCATGGGTATTATGAATAGAATTTTGTTCAAGTATTTTGATAATTTTTATATTATATTCCTCAATGGGATTTTGATTTATTCTAAATTAGAAATAGAACATTAAAAACACTTACTCTTAGTTTTGGAGCTATTGAAAGAGTAATAGTTTTTCCCAAGAAAAAATTGTAATTTTATTCAGCCTGAAAACACGAATCAAAATTACATTATGCAGATGCTTATAAGCATTTGATCATGTCAACCTTTCGAGTGGTGAGAAATAAAAATAGATAGTAAAAGAATACATAAATTTACCCGACGTTAAGTGTGATAAAATTCACTTAAATTCTCCTTTCTTCTTTCTTTTTTTGAACCTTTTTCCAAAAACCATGGCCAGGAGCCACTATTACCATTGCTAATTCATTTCCAGCTATCTATATGGGAAATTATTTTTCAAAATCTGAGCTCTATAAATATGAGTTATATTTGTGCCCCCTGTGCCCTTATTGTTGTGTGTTTCCTCTGTCTATTTTTTTCCTTAGGAAAAATTATAACTTTCATTTATAGGATGAAAATTACATGTTATAGATGCTTTTGTAACATATGTAGATATGGCGACATAGGCTGCTTTCAAAAAATAATATCAGTAAAATTTCAAAAATCAGTTATGAGATGTAGGGATATATACATTAAGTAAAGTTGCACATAAGCTCAAATAAATAAGTGCATGTCCAATAAAACCATAGAAACTCAAAATTAAGGCCCATTTTCCCCCTGTGCTGGAACATCTTCATGTGGCCTGTGGAAATACTGGTAGAATTGATGATCATTATGTTCTTGGATCTCCCATTGATCCCTTAGTAAGTGCGCAACCTCCTTGGAAAGTGAACCAGAAATCTGATTCCTCTCCCTGTATATATGATGACAAGAAATACAGTCATAGTGGGATTTCAGTAGAAAAACCTCTTCCAATATATTCTGCAGTGTGTGCATGTGACATAATGTTTGTTGGTTGAACCAATCAATGATAATTATAATCTCTACATATATAAATGTGACTACAGGATTTGGTAAGTGCATAGGATAGGAGGGATAAGAGGTAAGAAATTTCAACATAGTTATTTTTACCCCTGCCCAGGCCAATTTTGACCTTATAGAAATGGTGTTTTGTTAAGTACAGGACCACCCCCCCCCCCACAAACAATATTTTTAGGAAAACCATCAAAGTATTCCCAGGGGATAGACATGTCAATAGTTTTAGGAATAATAGTCTTGGGAGGTGGATGGGCAGGATCATCAGGGATCATATGGTATAAGGTGGTAATATGTGCTGATATAACGTGCCAATTAGGTGGATGATCTTGGAAGATGGCACAATTATGGGAAATCCAAATACCCCAACAGATAAGGAGTGGAAGGTTATGAAGCCTGTGTGGTAGAGAGGATTTCCACCATGAATCCCAATCAGGATAGTCTTCACACGAGTCCAGAGGGATAGGTTAACAAGGAAATGGAGGAATAAATGGTCAGTATCCTCAACAATGCCTTTGCAAAGAGAGCACCTTGAAGGTCCAATTAATGAGCGTTTATGTCAATAGACGCCTGTGGTAATGTTGTTGGATAGTATAAACCACATTAATAATCTGGCTTCTGAAGGGATCTTCAGCTTCCATAAAGGTCGCCACCACCATAGTAATTCCCGTGGTATGTGGGCATCATATATGATAGGATATCCTTCCTTCAAAGTATATTGTCCATGTTTTGAGATAGACCAGATGAGTACATCTTCTTTGTCTATGATTCTTCCAGAGCTGTAGTGTAATGGGACCATTCCTCGTCCCATAGATGTTGAATGTGTAGTTCACGACTATTTTTCCAGGCCTAAGAGAATATGGTCAAATTGACTAGATCAACTACCTGGTCCTATGTAAAGATACCTACATTATTCAATGAGAGGATTAATTCAGGAGATAAGAGATGTGCATTACCACAACCAAACCAAGGATCACATCCTATACGGACTTGACTGCCTGAACCAACATTCCATGCCAGAACTGTTCTAATATGATCAATAGAATTTAGTATATATCTCCAGATGGTGGAAATATTTTTTATGTTCCAAATCAAATTTCTGATCCATTCAATCAGATGTGATGGGCATATATATTTTTAAATAACCACCTTGTTCCATAGACTTTCAGCTGTTAGGATTTTCCACCCAAATTTTGTATCCAGTACCATAGAGAAATAGGGAAAGTACTTTATACCCCAACCTCCGCACTTCTTAGGTAGTGCAATAAGATCCCATCTAGCCAAAGAAAAGGTATGGCCTTCCTTCGAACCTTTCCAAAGAAATTTGTAGCAATTTTTTTGTATCTTGGATATAATGCCTTTGCATATCCAGGCGAGAGACATCCAGTATACCAGGATCGCTTCTAAAACCTATTTGATGAGTATAAGGCACCTAACCCATGAGAGCCATTTGTGATACCATATGTTGAGCCTCATATCGATCTTAGTTATTGGCATGTCCAATCAAAAATTTTGTAGTTGGAGGGTTTAAGATGAAATCCTAGGTATTTTAGTCCCTCCTCAAATCCCATGGGATTAAATGGAAACCTCTGTAGTGAAAAGTGGATTTCGTGAGCTATAAAACCTAGTGATGATAGGGTGGATTTGTTGTGGTTGCAAGTTATACCTATAATAGTGCAGAACAATTTAAGAGTAGAGTTGAATACCGATATGTCAATGGCAGATCCATTTAATAATATAAGTACATCATCCACAAAAATCAGGCGAGATAGGATGCATTTGTCAGTGATCTTGATGCCCTTCAACCTTCCAAGGTTCCTTTCCTCAATCAATGTTATGCTCAGTCCTTCCATGACCAATAAGAATAATAGGGGTGAAATAGGGCATCCCTGACAGAGACCCCGCTCTGCATGGAAGAAGTTGGTAGTTGCCCCATTTATAATAACACTAAAGGAGACCGATGTGATGCAGCACATAACCCAATTGGTGATAGTAATGGGGAATCCCAGATGTGTGAGAAGAATTCTCAGGTAAAGCCAACTTGTCTGGTCAAATGCTTTGGCAAGATCAATCTTGAGTATCATTCCTTTGATATGCTTTTTATGCATAGAATGGAGGCCCTCCTGGGAAATACCGATGGCCTCATGGATTTGCCTTCTCTCTAGAAAGGAAATTTTATCAAGGGAAATATGAGAAGATAGGATAGGCTTGAGTCTATTTGCAATAATCTTTGCCATGATCTTATATATACAGTTGCATAATGAACTAGGTCGAAAATTCTTGAATGTTGAGGGGTTGTCGGATTTGGGGATGAGGGAAATAAATGTAGAGTTGAAAGCATCAGACATGCATCCAGTTGTTATGGTCTATTCAACTACCCCAAGAAGATCATTCCCAAGTAATTAAAAAAAGGCCAGGTAGAATTCAATAGACCAACCAGCAGGTCGAGGGCTCTTATCCTTTTTGAACCATTTTAAGACAACCTCTAATTCTTCCATGGTAACAGGAAGATTGATGTCCTCGACTATATCCCTGTTCACAAAACAAGAGAAGAGTTCAAATTTTTTGATGGTTTCAACCAATGTAACCTCCTGTGATGCTTCATAGATATTCTTGAAGTGTGTAGATCCAAGAGTAGCTAGCTGTTCTAAGGAAGAAATAGGTTGTCCATCCTTGTTATTGTTGGAGCAGGGTCCCCTAACAACAATTTTAATGCAATTTTGTAATATTTTGTAATAGTTTAGTCTAGCGCAGGGGATTTGGGGTGGGTCGAAGCCCCTAATGAATTGTAATGGGTCAAAGGGTAGACCATAGAGTAGCACAGGCTAATATAGTATACATAGATGAATAGATCAATTCTAGAAGTAAGTTTGGATTAAGTCTGGATATGAATGTTGGATCTGTGATACTTGTTATGTGGATTTTTCTGGGTAAGGGCTTTTGCTGGATGTGTGCGCGAAGACCCTAAGTCTTGCTGTGTGCGGACCTCGTTGGCTATGTGCGCGGGCTGGTAAATAGTCTGTAAGTGAAATCTGAAGTGTTAATGAATGAGAAGACATTTTTTCTGATATTTAGGTATCTTTGTGTTCTATTATTGGTTGCGCTATATGTTGATTTCCGAGATTACGCCTATGTACTGAATATTGTTAGTTACTTAATGCACATGTACATGTGATGCTTTAGAAAGTTATGAATGCATAGATCTGGTTATGTTTTGTGACCTTGATTTTTTCAACTTGTTATACTATGGTTTACAGGCTTTGCACGAGTTATTCTGTCAAGTATATTGTTAAGGGTTTCTAGGCTAGGGATTCTTCAACACAAGCCTATTAGATCTGAAGGTACCCACTTTAATTAACTTTATCTCTCTAAGGGTGCGGAAACCTGGTTCCAAGACCCACCCATACTACTTCGGGTGAGACCTTGACTTGTGCCAGCAGGCCATTGCCGAAAGGGCCAATAGTATAGGGGTTTGTTGGTAAACCTTAAATTTGAACTTGGGTCAAGAACCCTCAAGCCAACAAATGGTTTCATTTCTGGGACTAGGAGAATTTTGAGAGAGAGATTGGGTAGTGCCACGGGGTCATTGGAAGCCATTAAAGCCCGAACTCGAGGACTGGTTTGAAAATCAGATTTAGGAGTTTGCCCTAAAAGAAAACAGAAGTAAGAAGCTATATGCCGAAGAGTGGAAGAATATGTATATTTTTATAGAGGTACACGAGATATTATTTGTAACCTTCACACACAAACTACAAGAGTGGCTGGCGAGGTTAGAAGAATTCCAAATCTGTTGGAAAGACATTCAGGTCACGCAGTGGACCCATGAACTGATCCAACAATTGGAGAAGGCTGATAAAAAAATCGCCCGGAATGTAGATCACTGGGTTGATAGCATGTTGGGTGGATTTGTAACTGAGTTTTCAGTCAATCAGTTCATGTCCTACTTTGAAGCTGAGTGAAGGTCTTTCAAAGGATTTAGGGTCAAGTTCTTACAGACGTTGCTGTTGCTGATTAAGATGCTATTGTGTGAAAAGGGTGTCCTATGCACTCACACCGAGTGAATGACCTTTGATCAGAGCGGAAGCATGACACGAAGTGGTAAAAACTATCGAGTTAATCAAGAAGGGGATAGATCAGTATACAGTCCTCTAAGGGATCCACCTGATCTAAACAAAGGCAGGGCTGTGCACGCAGAGACCAGTCCCCTGACTACACCACAATCAAACTCGCACAAAGGTAAGAAATATCCTACCCCATCTCTGCCACCACCTGAGGATGACATGGCTGCACAAATGAAGCTACCCACTTTTAAGGGTGTAGAGGATGAGTATATGGATCGATTTTGGTTCATGGAAAATGCGGTGTGGGCTGTGCAAAATGTCAATAATGATGTTGTAAAAAGAGCGCATCTATCAATAAACTTTGAAGGGCGGGCTCTAGATTGGTTCATGGGGTACATCACTCAACATGAAAATCCTACAATCCAGGAGATCAAAGATGCCCTAAAGCAACAGTTACGAAAATCTAAGTCCCATTCTCAATGCGTAGTCGAGTTGAAAGACATTAAGCAAGGACCTACAGAGTCTGTTTGGGAGGATGACCAGTGGCTGAAGCAAGTCATTAGTGACAGAGGATTTGTTTATGAGGACAAGCAACATAAGGAATGGTTCATCGCCATGTTATTACCACATCTGCACAGACTTATGGGTTAGTAGAAGATTGATTCCCAAGAAGAGGCCCTGGAGATTGCCATGAATCTAGAAACTGTGCCAAGGGACGATTCTCAATTTGGGGCGTTGCAGATCCAAAGCCAGCTAGAGGCGATGCACTTAGAAATTTAGAATTTGAAAAGGGATCAGGGTAAAGAAGGTAGCGCGGATGTCTGGTGCATATGCTGTAGGGTATCAGGCCACACTAAGGATCAATGCCCTCTGTTGTTAGATTATATGCAAGTTGGGGGACCAAGTCCATTACGCCGAAGAGAAATTGCTGGACCAAGTACCCCCACACTGTGGTATGCTGATTTTAGGGTAGAAAGAAGGCATGATACAAACCACTACCCATGATTAGGTGCCTATGTCCCTAAACTGAAGCAATAGTGGTGCAGATTTTGCTTGTTGGTGGGTCACGATGAGCAAAACTACTGAACATATGATCTGATGATAGATAGGGGGAACCTATATAGGGTGCGGGCTAACCCTTTGTTGCTAGCATCTCCCTCTAGGCAAGGAGGATCCCTTGCAAGAGGACATGGAGGAGGGAGAGGCAGAAGCGTAGGTCGAGGAAGAAGCAAACTAATTTGCTACAACTATGGGGATGGTAGAAATTTTTCAAGAGAATTCCCGAACCATGCGCGCCAATAATGCAGGTATTATAGATAGTTCAATCATGTAATTGAAGATTTTCCTATACTGATAGTGAAAATGAAGGAAAAAAAACAGACGCCAACACAGAATGTACAATAGGTTAAGGCTGAACTACATGATGATGGGCCCAGTTTCAATGTAATTATGCGCAGTGGCATTGCTACTGGAGGAGTCGAGGAGAAGGCTGCAGCTAGATCGCTAATTAGGAAGGAAACTGACAAAAAGGAAGGCCTGGATCTACAGAAATAAAAAGAGACTTTAATCAAAGCAAGGAAGTATTTTGCCAAAGATGAAGCATCCACCTCGAGAATTTCTGTGGATCTGAAAGCAGATGAAGCAGTTAAGCCATTCCTTCGGGCATGTGTGAAGTTACTGCATAATAAGAAGGTGGTGGATAATTTCCAAGTATTAATAGATAGCTCACAGAAAAGGAAGCCCTCCGAATGGAGGTTAAGGCTGTAAATAAGATTTATAAGAACAAGAGAAGGATTGGTCGGGAGATGCGTATGACTGTGCAGATTGGAGAATATGAGATGGACCAAGTCATCCTGGATCTAGAATCTGATGCCAATGTCCTGCCCAAGAAAACCTAGCAAAGGATGGGAGAACCCAAACTGGAATGGTCCACCATTCAATTGCGTATGGCTAACCAGTAGAAGATCATTCCATTGGGCAAGTTTCCCAAGGTAGTGGTAGACATTGTGGGAGTTAGAGTCTATGTAGATTTCGAGGTAATCCAGATTATGGATAACGCAGACGCAGACCATTACCCTACTCTCTTAGGCCTTGATTGGGCTATTGACATGGGAGGGATCATCAATTTTAAAAGGAGAAGCATGGTCTTTGAGAATGATGGTACACGGGTAATAGTCCCCATGGATCCAGTGGAAGGAGAATGATATATAGAGCCGGTGCATGAGGAGGAGGATGTTGACCATATTTACAAACCGACTACCCGAGATTATGATTGGATCAACCCTACAGTAGATGGCATGTTGTGTTGGGAGAAAGATAACTCATGTATCTCCAACTCGGATGGCGAGATATAAAATTGGAAAAACCGGTTGCATGGCATGTCTACACTGCGCTACCTCAAAATCACGAAGAGCTTCCAATGCATTTCCTCAGAGGTAAGAGAACTGCCTCACTTTGATAGTTCTTGTAGTGTTAAGGAATTTCTTAAAGAATTAGAAGAATATGTCCCTACGAAACGAATATTCTGGGAACTTGACTTGGCTATGCGTGCGACCCCTGCGTGGTGGTGGGAAACCCACAAGGGAGATTTTCAGGACTGGGAGGAATGCCGAAAAATGATGGTCCTGCAATTTGAACCTCCAGTCAAACCACCCATGGAGCTCTTTTCCAACTGTGGGGACCCATGCAAGCACTTGGCTATGTGGGTGGAGGTATGGAATTAAATGACCTCGAATGAATGGGTCCATATCTTCATTCATGCCTTAGGACAAATCCCAACCACCTGGTATTTAGATGCGGAGCTACACCAGTGCACTCGCCACTGGGGTACAATGACAAAGGATTTCATGATGAAATTTGGCTTAGTTAGAGGAACATAGAAATTAGATGAAACCTTGCAAGATATAGATGCTCTTGTCTTTGATGAGTCTTTGCCTCGGAAAGAATGTACTATGCCAACTTGGGATGTGCAGATGCAGGATATTGTCAACTATCAAAATTTTTCAGTGGAAGACTATGATGAGGATCCCAGGAATCACCATCCCAGATTCAGAAGGAGAGCACGCAGTTGTAGGACCCTTATTGTAGACAATCGATGTTATCAAACCATTAAAGTTGAAATAAGTCAACATTGGGATAGAGGAGCAACCCAATTTGGCCAAAATTGGAGATTAATGGGATGATGATATGGTTGGGAAGATTGTGGAGCTACTAACCAAATATCAGGACCTATTCCCTACAAAATTCTCTAAGCTGAAGGGAATTGTAGGAGACTTGGGTGTAATGAAAATCACCTTAAAGCCGGATGCACGCCCCGTCAAGCAGTGGCCATATCGGCTGAACCCAAAATATAAGTAGAAATTCAAGGAGGAAATAGATAAGATGGTGGCCTCTGGTATCATTGAGCCAGTATAATAGTCTGATTGGGTAAGCCCAATGGTGGTCCAAGAAAAGAAAACCAAAGGAGAGATAAGGATCTGTGTAGATCTGCACAAGCTGAATGATGTCTGTATGCATGATCCATTCCCTATGCCATTCTCTGATGAAATCTTGGATAATGTGGGAGGTCAAGAAGTATACTCTTTCACTGATGGGTTTTCAGAGTACCATCAGATCATAATTTCACATGAAGATCGCAGAAAGACAACCTTCGCAACCGAATGGGACTCTTCCAGTACACTATCATGCCATTCAGACTGAAGAATTCCCCTACTATTTTCTTGCGTGTAGTTGTGGAGGTATTCAAATAATTCATCCATAAGTTTTTGGAGGTTTATTTTGATGACTGGACAACATTCAGATTGGTGAAGAAGCATTTTTTGAACCTACGCATGATGTTGGATACCTGTATAAAACGCCAGATCTCGTTGAACTTGAAGAAGTGCATATTCTACGTACTGTTGGGATTTTGTTAGGAAACATCGTATGTCCGCAATGATTGATGGTTGACCTAGCCAAGATCACGATCATCATAAATTTAGCACTCCCCACCATGGAGAAACAGCTACGCTCCACCTTAGGACACACATATTACTACAATAAGTTTATTCAAGGGTACCCCTTGATCACTGCACCAATGGAGAAGCTGCTAAAGAAGGATCTATCATTTTTCTGGGATGAGGAGAGTCAGAAGAGTTTTGAGCTATTGAAATAAAAGATGGACACAGCCCCTATTCTAATATTTCCAGACTGGGTGAAGGTATTTCATGTACATGTGGATGCATCAGGAATAGCCCTAGGAGCTGTCATTGCACAGCCAGGTGAAGGATACATTGACCATCCGGTTGCATTTACTAGTAGAAAACTTCCTAGCACGGAGCACAACTATTCTACTATTGAAGGAGAAGGACTGGAAATGGTGTATGCCTTGCAGAAATATAGGCACTATCTCTTGGGAGGACACTTTAAAATTTTCACTGATCATTCAACTTTAAAATACCTGGTCAATAAGCCTATGTTGGGGGGGAATATTTGTAGATGGTTTCTACTATTTCAAGAGTATGATTTTGAAATTATTATGAAGGCCGAGAGATTGAATGCAGGACCTTATCACTGCTCCCAGATTGAGAGTGGGGAAGAGCCAACTAGTCTGGAAGAAGGATTACCCGATGCACAACTCTTTTCTATCAAGGTGGTTGACGATCACTTTCCGGACATTATTCACTTTTTGAAAACTAAGACGACACCTACAAACTATTCAATGCAACAAAAAAATGAGTTGGTGGCCCACGCAACTGATTTCACTCTAATTTTCGATCAATTATACAAGTTGGAAGTAGATGAGGTATTGCGGAGGTATGTATTAGAGCATTAGAGACAAGATATCTTGGCTGAGGCCCATGGAGGGGTGGCATGAGGCCACTACGCAGGGAAATCCAAAGTGCAAAAGGTGTTAAGGAATGGGTTGTGGTGGCCCACATTTCATAGTGATGCACATGCATATTGCCAAGCCTGTGATGCATGTCAACAAATCGGGAAGCCTTCGCGCAGAGATGAAATTCCCCTGCAACTGCAGATGGATTTGCATGCATACAACAAATGGGATATAGACTTTGTAGGACTAATCATTCCAACAGGAAAGAAGACTGGCACACATTACATCATTAATGCCACTGATTATGTAACCAGATGGGCAGAGGCAAAGGCTGTGAAGGATTTTAATGCATATACCGCTACACACTTCATCTTTGAGCATATTCTAACCAGGTTTGGCTGCCCAAAGTTCTTAATGAGCGATAGAGGTACACATTTTGTTAATGAAACTATTGAAGCTTTGACAGAATAATTTCAGATCCGCCATCCGAAAAGCACCCCATATCACCTACAAGCTAATGGCGAGTAGAGGCTTTCAAATTTTTTTTGGAGAATGCGCTAATTATGGTTTGTAATGCCGATTAGAGTGACTGGGATGTGCACATCCCTTCAGTGCTATGGGCTTATAGGAATACATGCAAGAAACTAACCAGGAAGACTCCTTTCAGGAAGGTCTATGGACAGGAGGCCATCATGCCCATGGAATATATTGTCCCTAGTCTGCACAATGTAGCTTTTACAAATATGGTGGAACCTAACATCATGGAGGAACGCTTGGCACAGCTGGTTGCCTTGGAAGAAGATCCGTTTATTGCTAATTTTCATGAGCAGGTTCAGAAGGCTTGAGAGAAATCTTAGCATGATCGACACATCTGACAGAAGGTGTTTAAGGAAGAAGAATTGGTGTTTCTCTATGACAGTCAATTTGCATGCCATATAGGGAAGTTATGTAAGCACTAGTTGGGTTCGTATATAGTAAAGAGACTAAAGATGGTGGTGCGGTGCGGTTGGATATGCTGCATAGAGACTATTTGCCTGGTATGTTAATGGAAGTCATCTGAAACCTTACAGGGACAACTCAATGCCTACCAAATGACTATATGGTCGTAGAATCTGCATTAGGAGTGCTACATGCACTATGAGGGGAAAGCACAGGTAGGTGCGACAGGAGCGCAGATAATAAGACAAAGGAAGGTGTGACAGAGGCATAGGGGTAGTGCGCAACTAGAAAAACTAGCCGTTGGAACAGTAAATCTGGGTGAAAAAAATATTTTACTATTGGATGGAGTGGCTATTTGGAAATTAATGCAGCGATATTGGAGGATTTTTTACTGTTTCCTCGATGGTAAGTTGCATTTAATGATAATCCGACCGTTTTTACCCATTGTGGCCAATAAAAGAATGGGCATAGGTCATAATCGGTTCTTTTGATCTCTGAAGATCTTATGCCCTATGTTTTGCTGCGAATTCTGTGTGTTTTGTAATCATGCCAGCTGTATGTCTAGGAGAGCTACCCCTTCTGGTAGCAGCAACCCCAAATTCATATTCTGATGAAGGATGATTGCCTCTAGCCCAGCCAAGTCATTTCCAATTACAGTCTCTACTGAGATAGGGTCTGAGGGTGTTTTTGAAGTAGCACCTAACGTCGAAGAGGTCGTGTCCACATCGACCAAGGGAAAGGGAAAGGGAAAGGGGAAGGAAAAAGGAAAGGGACAAGGTAAGGATAAGGGGAAGGGGAAAGCCATGAAGTGGGCTTCAACCAAGCCACACACCTCCCCAAGATTGTGCATTCCCCTAGGCAGGTGCCTCAGGCACACTCACCCAATCCCCCCAAGCAACCTATGTCATCCCAGGAATAAGCTCTATTGGTGGCTCTGCTCTCGTAGCTGCCAACGTATGTTAAGACAAGGAAGATGACGGTGCGCACCCCCAAACATGTAGATGTTGTTCGTGAATATATCCAAATTCCGTTGGTCTCGCAGGAAGTCCCTTTCATTGGGGACATGTTCGGCAACATTCCAGCCATTAAATTTGATGACCATGACTTAGCTAATGAAGACACCTTCCCGGATCTAGCCCCAAATTTGTGTCTCGAGCGAGTACTATATGACGATGTACCAAAGGTGGAACTAATGCCATGGGCGCGTGGGCTACAAGCCTCAATAATTTTGAATTTTCTATGCATCTCCTACTTCGGGAAATATGCTATCACCAGATTGGTCATTTGGAAACTACTTGCGCTAATCCATGATGGATGCTTGTGGATCCAAGGCCGCATCCCTATTGACGCTGTGTTGATTCATAGGATCACTGGCTTGCCTATGAAGGGGCCCCATCCCATGAAGGGATTTAGAAAGAAGTACTAGAAGAAGGTGGCCGATGACGTTTGGGAGAAATACAAGGTGGACTGCGACAAGCAAGGATTCTTAGTAGAGACCATCATTGACCCAGGAGTGCGGATGGGCACTATTATGCTTGGGTGTAAGATGATGCGTAAGTGTAGGCCATCAATCATCACTGCCTATGTTATTCAGTTGTCAGGGAAGTGCGACAAGGGGGTCTGCTACAATTTGTCGCAGTACCTCTGTGAAGAGTTTTTAGACAACGTGCGCGAGGCACAGGACCAGGGTAAGCCCTTCTTCTACTCCTAGCTATTTATGTTAATTTCCCTGGTCACATGGGAGATGCCTGACGATGCGATGCTCCCTGAGCTCAAGCCCGAAGTCTGTGAAGGTGCATGCTATGAGAACCTATGGGACTCCAAGGATTCGTAATGCATCAAGGAGAACAAGATTTTTTGGGTGCTATTTGATGGTGTGCTGGCGACTGCGATAAATTATAGACCGCGCTTGTTGTCTGTAGTGTATGAGAAGTCCAAGTGCATCATTGACTTTCATTTCACCATGCACAATGTGCAGAACAGGGCTCGAAAATATCCGGTGTGGTACAACCTCCCGTATATGGTCACTAAGGAGGAACTTGACCAGCTCATAGCAACATGGCCACCTTCATGGAAAATTGGCCTCAAATCCTCTGCCTCGGTCATAGCCGGGACATCGAGCAAAGATGCAGCACCAAAGGATACTGTCCCATCGAGCACAATGAAGGAAACTGAGGTGCGATCCACTGAGAAAACGACCACCACTAAAACCCCCAAGGATGCCACCAAGGAGGTGGAGCAAGAGCCTCAGCGTGATGTGGAGACTAGAGGAGTTGGTGGGGGGGGCGAATCCCCCATGTGACACAAAGCACAATGGCGAGCCTCCCAAATAAAATCGGAAGAAGCGCAATGGAAATAAGTCCGGGGGAGAAACAAAAGTTACATTGACAAAGGAGGATCTGGAAAATATTGTAGATGCAATTGCTATTGCCTCCGAGGATCGATGAAATGCCCTGGAAGATCAGCAGAAGGCCGCGGTGGAGGCTTTGCAGTTCGGGTTATAGGTGCTCCAGCTGAAAGCAGATAACCTTCAAGCGAGCGTGAAACAGGTGAGGCCGATCCAAGCGAGCCTGCTAGTTACAACCATTGTCATGACAATGGAGAGTAGGATTTTCCCCTTCCTGGGCACAACATTGACAGTAGAACCACCAGCCCTGTGCGCACAAGTCCAAGCATTCACAAAAGTCGGCCTTGACGTCGCATGAATAACGAGTGGGAAGCTACACACTCTACACTTTTTCATATTTTTCGAGCTCCATAACTGAGAAATATGGGAATAGCAATAGCTAAGTGAGGCCGAACAAACAAGTACTGCCAAAACTGCCAAATCTGCCCAAGCACAGGTAACACAACTCACGGCAGTCACACAACAAGAAAAATTAGAGCACCTGATTGACCGGTTATGTGGAGACATGCCAGAAGTAATTCCTACCTCCACTATGATGCAGGCCAATATTGAGGGCTTCGTGGCTGCATTAAAGGCATCCATAATAGAAGTGAAAACCTTCAAAGCAGACCTAGAACAACAGATTGCTGCGCTGCAGGTCAAGCTGCATCCGGAAATCCCTTCGGAGGTATGAGGCCAGTGAGCCATGCTAGTAAAGGAGGCGACAGGAAGTATTTCGGCACATATCACCAAGGGATTCGATCTACTAGAAATCGCCATGGGACTATGGTCAACTGTGCAGCGTGATCCCCTCCTCTAGAAATTTAACCAGGAGCTGTGCCAGAAAGAGTAGGACTTTGAGAAAATTGAAGCTACCATGCCAACTCTTGTGGCAGCCCAACGCTTAGCATGTCTTCGCACAAGTCATGCTCTAAGGGATGAAATCAAGGAGCTCCACCATAATAATCAAGTCCTTAGTGATCATCTGAAACCCTGGGTGGATGAAGCACTGAAGCTCTCACAGGACTTAGACGCGACAGTCAAGTAGATGAACCAGACTTTGGATAGTGTCACTGTGGTTACTAAAGGACCGACTTCCCAAAAATTGGTCGATATTGCGCAAAATGCAGCTGTGCAAAGTGAAGGCATCCTGCCACCATTTTTCCCCGCCGTTAAGCAGCTCTAAGCCAAGATGAAAATCCCACTACCACTGTGACTCGGGACGAGTCACAAGATTGTGTTGGGGCCCTGTTCAAGCAGGGTCCTATAACAACAATTTTGATGCAATTTTGTAATATTTTGTAAGAGTTTATTCTAGCACAGGGGCTTTTGGGTGGGTCAAAGCCCCTAATTAATTTCAATGGGTCAAAGGGTAGACCAAGGGGCCGCAAACCATGGTTTGTAGACCATAGAGTAGCACAGGATAATATATTATAAATAGATTAATAGATCAAGTCTAGAAGTAAGTTTGGATTAAGTACAGGCTAATATAGTATAAATAGATTAATAGATCAAGTCTAGAAGTAAGTTTGGATTAAGTCTGGATACAAATATTGGATCCATGATACTTTTTATGTGGATTTTTTCGTGTAAGGGCTCTTGCTATCTATGTGCATGAAGACCCTAAGTCCTATTGTGTACGGACCCCACTGGCTGTGTGCGCGGGCTAGTAAAGAGTCTGTAAGTGGAATCTGAAGTATTAATGAATGGGAAGAGCTTTTTGCTGATATTTGAGTATCTATGTGTTCTTTTATTGGTTGTGCTATATATTTATTTCCTATATTATGTCTGTGTACTGAATACTGTTAGTTACTTAATGCGCACATGGATGCGATGCTTTAGAAAGTTATGAATGCATAGATCTGGTTATGTTTTGTCGCCTTGCTTCTATTAACTTTTTATCTTATGGTTTACAGGATTCGTATGAGTTATTCTATCAAGCATATTGTTTAGTGTTTCTGGGCTAGGGCTTCTTCAGGGCAGGCCTGTTAGATATGAAGGTACCCACTTTAATTAACTTTCTCTCTCTCAGGGTGTGGAAACCTAGTTCTAGCACCCACCCTTACTACTTCGGGTGAGACCTTGACCTACATCAGTAGGCATTTGTCGAAAGGGCCAGTAGTACAGGGGTTTTTTGTAAACCTTAAATCTGAACCTGGGTCAAGACCCCTCAAGCCAATAGTTATCTGATTCCTAGATTGTGTTGATGGCCTTACGACCTCTGGCATATTACGGAAAAAAATTAGTATTGTCATCCCCAACTTTTAACCATGTAGCTCGAATTTTGAGCCACCAAGTTTCTTCCCTATCTTTAAGGATCCTGAGGTGATCCATCTTGAATTTGATGATATATTCCTTTGATACTATAGTGGAGAAGCCACCCTTAAACGAGTCCTCAAAATGAGCAATCTCTTGTTCTATCTTATCTAATTCAAGATCATCATGTCTTCGCCTAGCCTTAGCCAATTCAATAGTTTTTTTTTGGAAAAATGTAGATTGTTTGTGAAGGTGGAAGAGATCGATAGGTTAGGGGCTAGGATTGGTGCACTCCTCCAAGCATTATTGATCAATCTGGTATAAGACTCGTCTTGTAACCATGTCAAGCTAAACTTGTAGGGTGTAGGTGGTTTGTGGAAATTACTGGAGAGCTCCAAATAGATCGATGAGTGATCAAATATACCCCCAGAACCGGTCCATTGTCTATATGATTGCAAGCTCTACAACAAACCTTCCTTAATAGGAAATCTATCCAATATATGTGCAAGCATCGCCTCTCCAGTTTTCCTGTTGCACTAGGTAGGCTGGATAGTGGGCATCAGGAGGTCAGCCAGGTGGCGTTGTTCAAGTAAGTTCCTAAAGTGCTCATATAGAGGGTCCATCTGTGCATTTGATCCCCATTTTTTAGCCAACCCCAAGTAGAAATTAATATCGAGACCCATACTGATATTTTCATCTTGCATGAAGGATGATTGTAGTAAGGAGTTCAAGAAATCCTGTCTGTTATGGAGAGGTCCATACACATTTACCAGTATGAAATCAATCCCGAGTTGCTCAGATAATAAATCCACCACTAGGACTCCATCCCTACCCCATATATTATTAAGTCTAATAAATCTAGGGTTAAAGCCAATGGATATGCCTCCTGATCGACTATGGGCATCAAGTTCATGGAAGATTCAATCAGGAAAAAGTGAGGTAAGTGTAGAAATAATGACTTCAAATAATTCAAGAGTCTCTTGAAGGAGAAGTAAGTCCACATTAACAGAGTCAAAAAGACATATTGTGGAAAGGTATTTCACAGGGCTTGCGAGCCCTTGATAGTAGAAGGATAGACACTTCATTGGGAAACCAAAGGGGGGGAATTTCTTGCTCTAAGAACCCCTTCAATGGAGAGTTGTCTACCTTCAAAAATGTACATACTGGCTTGTAGAATGGATTTCGAATTGTTCGAATGTCTGCCACAAATATTTTTGGCCGGTACATGGGGGGGTAAAGGGACGAGACCTAATCCAACATGAGAGATATTGACCCGGGAGTAGAGATTGTAGAAGTGGTTGGAAAGAGAGTCCGAGGGGATCTCCATAGGAGAAGAGGGGGGGTAGGGGGATGAATGGTGGGGGATAGGAGTAAACATCTGAGGAGAAAACAATGGAGCAAGAAATATATGATATGCGACTCCCAAAGTGTAAACAATCAATACACAGAGACATAACAGGTGTTGAGAGATTTAATTGGTGAATTAAAGCTCTTAATATTTAATTTTTCAATATGGTCTTGTAAACACGAGCTGGACTGCACTTCTTGATTCAGGTTGTAGGTCAGAGCTTAAATGTTTCCTTTATAATGATTAATTCACAAATGATACACACAAATAATCATGAACACACAAATTGCAGAAAAGATATCAGTTCATCATTCTAAGAAGGATCAATAATTGAATTTGACTTGAGCACTTAACCCTTTATTTATTTTATCTCGTGATTGAATTGAAATCAAAACCTAATTACTCTAAAGAAAATACCTAGTCTTCAACAAACTTCGATTTAGAAATTCAATATTTCTTGCAAAAATTTCAAACCCTAATTCTAACTTTCATAAGCCACACTTGGAAGAAATTAATTAATCTAAATTCACCTAGAAATTGATCTTATGCTCACATGATGAATTTACAGTTACTAATGGTTTCCTTACTTAAACCCTAGGATAAGACACTTTATACCAATTCCACTACCTTAACATCAATCAAGAGTTTATCAAACTGTCTGAAATGGTTGTTTCACCCACTATCAACCAAAGTAGAAAATCAAGATATTTCATGCTTGATTCCATGATTCACTGTGAAATTCATTCAAAGAAACTTAGTTCCACTTTTAAAATCTACTGTTTGAACTGTGATCTACTAAGCACAAAAATGTACTCAAGAACTAGATTGAATTTATAATGCTGTCACCAACCACATGAAACCAAATCTAGAAAATTCTGACTCAAAATCTTCAAATAATCAACACTCGCTTTTTACAACAAGATAAGATATTAATCTAAGCAGCACACAATCAATATCCCAAAAGAGGGATTCAGCTATACATAAATTGTATAACGTTCTTGTGATGATGAATAAGCTTGAAATAAGTTCAATAGACACATATACATAATTTGGAAGTACAACAACAACTTATATTCTAATCTATGATCCAAAAGATGGGGAAAAGCAGTGATTTATGCCCTAAAAAGATTAATTTCAAAGATGTGCATAAAAATAAGGGCAAGTGATGGTGAGATATCGTAGCTTAGGTCATGAGGGAATTGCATACCAAATTTGAGCTGAAAAAAATGACTCTAGCTATATTAAACAGATCTCCCACTCCCGATACGTCTTAAAAACACCCAATCCCCATGACTTGTGGTATGCAAAAATTACTGAAGCTTATGCAACGTGATTTTATGAAGGTGATAGATGAAATATGGTATAAAAATCAGTAAATCAGATTCATTAGTGTTTCTGTATACAAGAGGGTGAGTAACAATGAAGACTTTATGAAAAACCTCTGGGAAAGAGGCCCAACAATTGTATGTCACCTGTGAAACCTTTGACAACGTTATTTCAAGCATATAGTAGCTGTGATTACATATTAGATCTAGAGAATATTTGTGTACAAAATTTTAGATCCATATCAAATCGTACACTAGAAAGGCTCCTTCTGGCCTCTCAGGGTTCTCGAAACATGAATGTACAAGAGTAGATATGAGATCTACCAGTAAGAGATCCTGCACGATTCACACATTTTGGAAGCAGAGTATCAATAAAAAAATCAGATCTGAAACACATACATCAGTGCCAATCCATGGATCACCACATGGTAAGGAAGGCCCTTAACACCAGATCTCTCCAAATAGTTGCCAAAACACCGCAATCTTCTCACTGCAAAATAACGACCCTCTAGGGATAGAACCGCGCTATAGGCTTGATGACCGTTTGGCCCGATGCCGAAGATGTAGATCTGAAGCTCCCACAAGCACACACTTTTCCATGAGGTTAAAAGAAACACCACCAGAATATGACTAGGTATAATCTAGATTCGAGTTATCTAGTGTTTCCACTTGCCGCACTCACAAAAAAATCAAACCCTCAATAGGATCTGCTTATAGTTGGAAGAAGAAGGTTGGCCAAATGCCTGATAGTGGAAAAGAAATGCAAGGCTCCTCCAAGAGCTACTCAATGGAAGAGGTGGGATTCTCGATCAGGAACACCCAAGTGCTAAACAACACTATTCTCTGCTAAACAGCCAAGAGAATAAAATGTTCAAACAGATAATACTAAATCATATGGTCACCACGCCAACCTCTGTTTTCTTCCTTTTATAAGATAGAGTCCTTGCAAACCCTAAACCATCTCAAATGAATTAGCCTTGTTCACATGAACAGTCTCCAACTTTGTCTGCGCTGTTTATCTAGGAGGTTCAATGAATCTAGACAGCGCTGTGATTTGGTCATGTTGACCTAGTCAAATAGTTCAATCCCCTTCACACATAAGGGTGTTTTAATGTAAATAGCCCAGATATGTCTTTGTTCACATGTGGCATTGATTTATTCATAGCTTTAGGAGTTTTACATGTCCTCCTTTTCATTTTTATTCATCAACATGAAAAGAAAAGCAAAACAAAGAAAAATTGAATATTCCTATTAGCTTGGGCTATTTTAGGAATATTACAGTCCTCCCCTCCCAAATGTTGCTTGTCCTCAAGCAACTGTAAGGATAGAACTAAAGAGCCTCTCCTCTTGTTCTTGTAGCATCTTCAAATGATATGTTCCTCCAAAGAACAAGATGCCTTCTCAATAATATTCCCTCAAGTTGTTCCTCCCATGTGTATAAGCATGCCTTTGGTAAAATTCCCAAATGGCTCTTATCATGTAAAAGTAGAACATACATGGAAACAACAATATGTGATTTGGAGGCCTTCTTGAGGCATGGAATCAGAAATATGTTGGGAATCATCATCCCCATGTGAAAGCTCCATCCCCAAGCTATCATCCACAAAAAGTGAGTTACCCTCCAAAATAGTAACTCATGAAACATCTCTTCCACCTTAAACTCCTGCAAAGAAGGTGGGCCGCATGGCTGAATTTGTGGGATCAAACTGTCCATCCCACTCTGATTCTCTCTCCACTTATGATATGTGTGGAGCTAATGCTGACCTTGGGCTGAAATATAACGGTCCTCAAAGATGACCCAAGTCACTCCATCAAATAAATCACCCATGAGGTGCCTCCTTAAATAACTCAAGATCTCCAGATGGTTCCTCCCATAAGAAGACAAGAGGTGTAGCATGGAAATCATGGTCTGCCCATTTTTTCTCTTGAAACATGAAACATTTGAATTATGGAAAATCATACTCTCAATGGGCACCTTCATCTCTTGTGCCACTCCCCCAATAGAGCTTCCCATAATCATAAGAACATCATCAGTATATGGAAGTATGAGCAAATGAAAACAAGTTTCCATGTGACAACCAGGGGGTGGAATATTGTTCCATATGTGGAACCATCACAGTGCATCCCTTGCCTGCCTCATATCATAGTGCAACAAGTGTCTTTTCTGCCACTTTTTTTCTGTCACATTCATCTTACAAGATGAGATCATGAAAGTACAATTTGGTGCCAATGGTGCACACCATAAATCATGTGGCATTCCCCCACAAACCACAAATAAAATGGCCAACATAAATGTTGCAAATGGCCTCAAGTACATCATAATACAATAAACAAGAAGGAAAAACCTTCCTTGGTACAATATGTTGCTCAAAAAGGTAAAGGAGTACAAATCATAAAGCAAAAATATACATCCTCCATCATGTACTTTGGTCATTGAGTTGAAATGGCTCAATTGCAAGTTCTCCCTCACTTCAAACGAGTGGGGAAGTGGTTGTGCCAACCTATTCATCATCTTCTGGGCTATGCATATCTCTATATGCTAATATACATCTAGTTGGATGCCCTCCCAAGTGAAATCATCCAATAAATAATGGTATGCATTAGAATGCATGGGAATAAAGCTCACTAATGCTGCATGTGGATCTCTCTCCTTATGCTTGAAAATCCAAGTTAGGAAAATAATAGCAAATAAGATCATAATAATGTAATAGATGTCTCCATCCACTACTCCGTCATACTCCTCTCCTACATGACTCCATAGTGCTTCATATGTGAAGTGATCCTGGGAACACTCCATCAAACAGTCCAAGCTCCCAAGTGACAGCGTTATTGGCTCTTGCATTGAAGCTTCTGTCATCTCATAGCTTCTCCTTTTGACATCCCATATGTCAAATTCATCATCAAACATAATGCTGTTGTATGTGAGAGATCACTCCCAAAGTGGAAGTACCTCCTCATCCTCCAAAGCCAAATAGTAGCCCCTTTGCACCATGATAGTGCCATCTCCTACTCTTGCAACATCATGCAAAGTATGGAATGAGATCAGCCCATACTCTCTCAATAACAACCAAAGCAACAACAGCTCTAGTTGCCTCGTCACACCATCATCATATAGATCATGGAGAAACAACATAGTAAAAGATACGAAAGAGATCACATCACTCCAATATACCCAAACTCATTGCTGCCATATGATGTAAGTGTACTGCCACATACCCTTAGAAAGAGGCTGATGACCAAATTACTTCAAGAGTAACCAATGCAGTCTTGCATCCTGCTATCTAGTATCATAGATTTGTAAGTAGCTTTCCAGCTCCTTTCTCATCATCCACACCCATCTATCCATATGTGGGTGCCTTCCATATTGTTCTTCCTTAGCACTCTCCCAAGGAAGGCTATCATTCTCCCAAATCAGATTTCTACTTTTGCAATTCATGGGATTTTGAAATGAAATCTCCTCAAGGATCAATTTGATCCCATAAGGACCCAAATAGGTGGTAGGGAAAAACCTCCCATCATGATGTGTATGGCTCAAGAAGTGTCCAACACAAACATGAGAGATGTTATCCATCCGAAGATGTCCTCCATCATCTATCTGTTCCTCCTTGAATCCATGAAGATCCAAGTGTGAGAAGGAAAGAACCTCCTCAGACTGTTGAAGAACCTTGCACTTCATGATGTGTTGAAGTGCACCTCCAATGAAATCTCTCCATGATATTTCCTCCTCATGCATGTCCTTCCAAAACCAAAGAGGCCTTGGATCTGCTGCAGGTAGAAGTTTCTCTTTGAGCTGGGGAGTGCTCATTGAGAAAGTGTCATCGATAAAGGAGAAAGGGTTTCTCACTTCAAGATGTCTACCATCTACCATTCTTTCCTCCATTGCTTCATGAATGAAGCTGCCATGTGAATGCTCCCATGAGGAATGATTCCTCTTTTCTTCATCACTGCTCTTGTACAACGCAGTGCAATTCTACTGCTCTAAGTCGACAGTATGCAGTGATGTGGACCCATCCATAATGTTTGCTGAAATGACAAGAAATGGACATTTAAGGATACCTTGGTGAAATTTGGAAGCTCCTTGCAAGGTTGCAAGAGTTTCCTCTTCATATGTGTTGGCTTCCCAAACTGCTGAAGATGAAGGCTTCTCCTCCATGGATACAACAATGCTGGTACATGCCTCTTCAACTAGTGGTGATGGCTGGTGGTGCCAAATCTCCTGATCATCCTTTGAGAAAACTCAGCAAGAGTAGAAACCCTTGCATGGCTCTAATGGCTGAACCACCAAATGTTTGCTTCACCTTAAAGGTGCAGCGCTACAATTTATATAGCCTTTCTATCTAATACAGGATGTAGCAGGAAGAAAGCCTCTAGCTTCATCACCCAAGCCTTTGCTGCACATGTGAGTGATCCATCAAAAGTGGACAATAGAAATCTATTGCCTCTCATCATCCCATAGCTGTAGGGTCTTATCTCTTCCTTCAACTGAATAAATTGTGGTAAATCTAGAGTCTCTTTGAAGGCTCTAGGTTTAGCTCGGTATTCAACAAGATATTCACTTATAACTTCAGATTCCAAGTGTTCTTCATGCTTCAAGTCTTCTTCTCTGTGAGAGTAGGAAGTGCATGGTCCTCCTTCCTACTTTTTGTTCTCTTAGCTATTCTGTAGGTCTCTATGTGGAACTTCTGAAACTGATGAGAGTAATCTCATACTCTCCATAATTTTTTCTCTCTATTTCTTCTTCTTATTCTTTCCGACATAATGATCTCAGTCAGCTGCAGACTATGTCGATACCACTGGAGACTAAAAGAGGGATTCAGCTATAAATAAATTGTATAACGGTCTTGTGATGATGAATAAGCTTAAAACAAGTTCAATAGACACATATACATCATTTGGAAGTACAAAAACAACTTATATTCTGATCTATGATCCAAAAGATGGGGAAAAGCAGTGATTTATGCCCTAAAAAGATTAATTTCATAGATGTGCGTAAAAATAAGGGCAAGTGACGGTGGGATATCATAGCTTAGGTCATGAGGGACTTACATACCAAATTTTAGCTGAAAAAAATGACTCTAGCTATGTTAAACAGATCTCCCACTCCCGATACAGATTAAAAACACCCAATCCCCATGACTTGTGGTATGCAGAAATTACTGAAGCTTATGCAGCGTGATTTTCTGAAGGTGCTAGATGAAATATGGTATAAAAATCAGTAAATAAGATTCATAGTGTTGCTCATACAGTATAAGAGGAAGAATGAAGACTTTTATGAGAAAAACCCTCTAAAAGAGGTGTTGCAACAATTGTATTTCATTGTAAAACCTTGACAACGTTATTTTCTAAAGAATATAGCAGCTGGTGACTACATATTAAATATAGAGCAGATCTGTGTACAAAAATTTAGATCCATATCAGATATGTACACTAGAAAGGCTCCTCTTTCAGATCCCCTTGGGGTTTTCAGCAAAACATGAATGTACAAGAGTAGATATGAGATCTATTGCAGCATATCTGCAGAATGATTCAGAAATTCTGAAGAAGATATATCAATAAACAAATCATATCTGAAACATACATGGATTGGATGGCCAATCCATGGATCACCACAGTGTAAGGAAGGCTCCTTAACACCAGATATCTCTCCTCCAAATAGTTGCTAAACACCCTGCAACTTCCCTCTTGCAGATAATGCAGTTATGGGAGAGAAACTGCGCTATTAGCTTCAGTACTGAGTAGGCCTGATTCCTTGATCTTAAAATGTAGCTCCAATGATCCAATACACTCTTCCAGGAGGTTAAAAGACACACTCACTGAGAAGAGGCACTAGATTTGCCTAGATCTGAATAGATCTAGCTTCCACTGCTGCAGCTTGCAAAAAAAATCAAACCCTCAACAGGATCTGCTTGTAGTTGGAAGAAGAAGGTTGGCCAAATGCCTGATAGTGGACAAGAAATGCAAGGCTCCTCCAAGAGCTACTCAATGGAAGAGGCGAGATTCCCAATCAGGAACACCCAAGTGCTAAATAACACTATTCTCTGCTAAACAACCAAGAGAATAAGAAATATCTAAACAGACAATATCTTCTGAAATCATATGGTCATCAACAAACCTCTCTTGTTGTCCTTCTCTTCCTTTTATAAGATAGAGTCCTTGCAAACCCTAAACCATCATTGCAATATCAAAACTGTTTGAAATGATTGTTTCACACACCTATCAACCAAAGCAGAAAACTCAGTCTTTCATGCTTGATCTATGATCTACTCTGCGGAAATTCCATTCAGAAAACCCTAGTTCCACTTTTAAAATCTACTGAGATGAACCTGAACTAATTAAGCACAAAACTGTACTCAAGAAATCAAATTGCAATTACAGTTGACATCAGTCAAATCATGAAACCGAACTCTGAAAAATTTACTCAAAAGCCTTTAGCAATCAACACTCTGCTTTCTTAAATAAAAAGATAAGATATGCTAATCTAAGCAAGCACACACACTATTATAGATCTCGTAATGGGAACTAATTCAACCTAAAACAAACTAGAATTTTGATTCACAGTCCAATGGAAATCACAACTGGCACACATCTACCTATTCTAATTAGTTTGCAATGTAATTAATTCATGCAATGCTCCAGAGTCTTAAACCAATAATCACCGCTAAACTAAGTTGTAAAGGCTAAAATCACGCATCATACTTCACTCTTATGAGCTAGACATTCCCAAATTGCATATAAAATTAAAAACTCTAATCTAGTTTACAAATTCAGAAACGACCTTAAAAACCTACCTTGCTCACACACACACACACACAGAGTTCAAAAATCTTGCATTCAAAATGAAACCCTAAGCTAGGTTTCCTATTGACTCAATTATTTTACTAACAATGAAAATAAACACTGGTACAATCAAAAGATTCTGACTTGATCAACACACTGAAAACATGCTCTAGGAATCCTTTTGCAAGCTTACTGTTGGCACTAATAAGATCCTACTGCTTGGCTTAAGTGACAGAAAGAAAATCCTATTTGAATTACACACAAAAAATGGTGAAGGCTATGTTTTTATAGCAAGTGAAGAGACATTAGTTCACACTCTATTTTTTTTTTAATAAATCGAATTCCACTCTAATTGAAGGAATCAACAAATCAATTTCAAGATCGAATAATGGATCTGGATTTTTGATCTGCCTATGGTTTGATTGGTATGCTTACCTCTGATGTAAATTTAGGAAATGATATTACAGGACCAAAACACACTTCTTAGCATAGATTTATCATGGAGAAATTGCATTATTTTCAAATTAATATGTTTAAAAAGATGGGATTATAATTCTTATCGTTGAACTACTTCCATTAATCAACAAAACTATGAAATCTGATGCATTCAACCCACTCTCTACCTAGTTGATCAATCGTAGAGGTTTATTATCCTTCCACGCATTTTCTAGGGGACATACAAGATTAATTCAAATAAAAAAATCAGAAAACATAATTCTTGTTAACAAGACAACGTTGGTAAAGTTTGCTTGCAATTATTAGGGGCATCACTTGAAAAAATATCAACGCACACCTACAACACTAATTTCCAAAACCTGCACTATACAATTCCTCAACACACACACTTAATTCCAACACATGAAATCATTCATAAAAAGAACGCAATCCAATCATCAACGCATGAAGTAAAGTTGATTTCTCAGCACAACTGTAAAAATTTAGGAAATTAATCAAATGCACCTACAGATTACCTCTATCTATGCTTACAGGAGCTGATCCGGTTGTGGTGGGCCCATGCCACACCCGAAGAAGGTTAGGACTTACAGAGATGGACTAATCTTCAACAAATCAACTTCAAGAACTCATAAAAATAAAAAACACTTCCAAAATCAAATTAACAACACAACATGGCAATTACAGCTTTGAATTTCATTAATGGAGGATTAAATCACAATCTTCAGCCTTGATTACAAAAATCGAATTGCAATATCCACCTCCCCAAACATATTACACATCCCAACATTTATAGGCATCGTGGAAATAGAAAATAGCATCAGTTCTGTTACATAGAAGGGTGTTGAAAACCAATGATGTGGAAATCCATGAATTACTCATATTTTGCATTACAATCTTCTAAATTTTAACTTTCTTATTTCTAACAAAACTGCATACTGATATAACAACGTGCTTCTCTAAATTTATCAACTGAACCCATCTGCGCGGTCAATGGCCATTTGGTCAATCCATCGAAAAAATGAAACTGTTGGAGCATAGGCTGGAGCATCGAGCTTCTGGAATGCTGAGCTGGAGATTCAGGTATGCTGGATCATCATTAGCTGGAACATCGAGCTTCTAGAATGCTGAGCAAGTCCTGTAGGAAATTCCACACTATACCCATAATGATAAGTTGACAATAGCCATGTAACTCAAAATACCCAAATTAGCCATAGGATAGTAAAAATAATTATATTTGTAATGCTTTTTACCTTAGATAATAGCTGATGAAAGCTAGAGTTAGGATAAAGTGAGGAAAAATGAGTACATATTTGTTCAAAACAAAGTGAAAAAAGGCAAGGAAGGTAAATAAAAGAAGACAAAAGAAGGGCTCAACATATTGAATTAGTCCTTAGGTTGATAGCTGATTATATTTAGGACATATGGAAAAAGAGGGAATAAAGGAATTCATATTTGACCATAACAAGGTTGTTTGGAGGATTTTGAGAAATCTGGAAAATTTCGAATGTTACATATATTAGCCTTAAGCCCCTTTGAATATATCCAAACCCGTAAGGTAGTTTGCAAAACTATTATAATGTTAGTAAATTGGATATACTAGGAGCAAAACCCATGTGCCCAAATTTATTCCTTCGCCTTCATCTGCATGGAAATTGAGGCGGAATTTGGAAGTTTAGATTTTTTTACAGATTTGGAAAAATTGGGTAATTTCCTTCTAGAGGTCCATATGAGTGAGCTAGGTGAAATGAAACTTATGGAGAGATATCATAATATCATTTTTGATAATAACCTCTTCCGGATTCTCCGGAAGCACGCTAAAAGTTCCAAAGCCCCAAGTTAGACATTCCCATATTTAACTAGCTTGTGAGGGATTTCAGCGAAGGAATCATGTGATAAATATACTTCAACAAAACCATCATCAGTAAAACATGAAAAAATCATCTTTAATCATAGAGAAGTGAAGAAAACTGATGATAATCAACCATAGAGAGTATTTGATGGCAAGTGACGGAATTAGGGTATAGAACGGGCTAAAAACCTAGGGTTTTAGGGTATAAACAGTGATGTTTCATGATGAAAACATGGGCATATACGAGTCCCAACATACCCCCATGATCGAGGTTTTTCATGTCCTCATGCAAATAAAGACTTTTCTCATATCTAGGTTTTTATGGCATCATGGATTTTAGGTAAGGTTAGGTCTTGTGAGGTAGCACTACATGAAGATTTGATTGCCATAGGTTTGATTTTAAGAGCGATACAAATCGAGGAAAAACAATAGATATGGTAGGAGGAAAATGATGAATAGGATGATAGGTGACAATGGAAATGGTAGATGAGATAAGGTGGTGATGGAGATGGGAAGACATGTGCTTGCATGCTCTATTTTTGCGAGGCCAATGCTTATGGATGGTTTCTTCATAAAAGGTAGCAATGAATTCATCCTCTATTGGATTCAATAGACAATATGTGTGAATGTAGGAGGGGAAGGCACTGTAGTTACTACTTTTTTTACATGAACCATTATGATTATGACCTAGAGTAGCATTCAAATGGAAGGTATATGAAAACCAGATATACAGAATATGTGGTGGTTAATCATCAAAGCTTTCTTAAATCTCATAATCAATTAAAGAATCTTAAGCCACCTCTACCTCAAGTTTTACCCTTGTTGTTGATATCATTTGTGCTGCAAGATGAAGTAAATGATGGAATGGATTGAGATGATGTGACTGCTGATATGAAAGGTCTCAATATCCACATTATCCTGAAAATGTTTATGCATGTGTGATTTCATATGGCTTCCTAAAATAACACAAGCACCAACATCAATAATCCTCTTTATTTAAATTAAGGAAATAGGTTAAATTAGAGAAAAATTACCTGATCATGCTCAAAGCCCAACAATTGTGAAAAATGATAGTGAGAACCATGAGTAAGCATAGGGTAAAAATATGAATCAAACCTGACAATTATCATCATTTTTTCCTAACATCTGTCCCCCCCCATGCCTATCATCTTGCATTTCCTCATGCAAAAAAAAACTCTAACAGAAACCAAAGACTGAAGGGCTATGGTTTCTATATTAAAGTCATGCTTCATTGACTTAAACCATATGGCTAATTGTGAAAGCATGTAAGTAAGTTTCATTGGACGTCATCTTCCTTTGCATCAATAAGATAAGAAAAGTAGTGACCAGGAATCCAGTGACGTTAAGACTGAGTTTTATTATTCCAAAAGAGTAACTAATGCTAGGGCTACTAAAGGAATTCTTAACAATGTTGTTGCTGCAGAGATACTGTCATCCTACAATGATTAACCATAAGAATTTTCACAAAGCATCTCAAGAGTAATCCAAAGCAGCATGTCTTCACTTTCAATAGCCTCATTTTTACAAGTAAAAGTGACTTTATTTAAAAACCAAGGCCTTAAAATGGATCTAAAATATGGAAAAATAAATATTATAAAATGATACCTTCCGAGGATGATTGTCTTACCATTACCCAAGCATATAGTTGAAGCTTCTCTTATTCAAGTAAAGTGAATCACTTGCACTAAGGGTCCCACATCCATAAAAACCAAATCATTCCCGAAAGATAGAACTCCAAAGCACACTACTGAAGGATATTAAAACCATTCTCAGAGATATATGATAGTGAGTTCAGGGAAAAGTAAAAAACAACCAATTAAATCATAGTGTAGAATTAAATTTGAAACCACAAGCATGTCCATGTTGCCAGCAAGCGTTTATAGCCTCAACAGGGATGCCTTTTAACCTAACGAAATGTTAGTGTCCCACTTACTAGATATAGATTCAGAGTTAGCTTATTTGAATTTTAGATAAAGGCCACTGTCCTCACTTGGTAACTGGATGATGGCAGTGCCACTCACAAGAAGTAACATGGATGAACATGCCAGCTCGTGGTGAGACCTGTTGTCTTACAGCTTTTTGGGCTAAAATCCATTACTCTGGCTTGGTGACCAGGAGCAGTAACGTCATGCATATTAGGTCTCATGATAGTGGTCGGCCGGCTCATTACGAGACTTCCTATCCTCCCCTATATATTTTTGTAGACTATGATTATGATTAACCTTAGAGGTTACTTAATAAGTGGGGAGACACATCTACTCTTTAAGAGCACAGGATAGCGTGAAAAGTTTTTAATTACTAATCTTTACTAGTTGATCCTACTACCCTAATGACTCAAGAAAAGAAAATAAATCAGATAATGACTGAAATATTCC
The DNA here is from genome assembly GCA_034641835.2 of Pinus albicaulis. Classification (NCBI taxonomy): domain Eukaryota; kingdom Viridiplantae; phylum Streptophyta; class Pinopsida; order Pinales; family Pinaceae; genus Pinus; species Pinus albicaulis. The sequence goes on from CM076574.1 coordinate 977,343,753, forward strand.
TTGATTTGGTCATGCTAGGGTTCTTATGAGAGCTCATTAGGGTTTTGTAGGAGCGGTCCACCATAGGAGGCTTTTCATCAATACCTTCAAAGAGAAACTTGAAAATGTTTCTTGGATGATAGTATGTTAAGCTTATGAATGGAAAGTATAACAATAAAAATTCCCCTAACTGACCCAATGAATAATCTCAGCTAATAATTAGAGTCACTTTATAAAACATGAGGCATTAAGAGTGAATTGCTACTGATAAGTCTTACCACAAGAATGAATAATGACAAAAATTTCAATGGTTATGCCTTAAGAATTGCAATTTCAAGAATGATGTTGTAACAAAAATTTTATTCATTTATACCCTACCCTAATCTATAGAGAGGAAGGTCTCCTTCAAGTGTAGGAGTACTTCCAATGCAGCCATGTTCATAAAAACATGCTAAATATACTCACACTTAGTTTGAAAGAATAAACTTCAACACATACCAGAGTATGAGAAATCAATTGCTTCAATTTATATGGTACCAGGAGTATTTGAAGATGAGAGTGGTATTTTGACTGGATTGTGACCTGGAACCAATGCTTGATGTAATCTTGGTGGTATTGGCTCATTTCTTCATTTGGACCACTCTGAATTTCCTTCTTAGTCATGCCAGAAAAACTTGGATAACCGGTCTCTAGAATGCATACAAGGCTTGCTGTTGGGCATGGTGAAATATCTTCGATCTCAAGTTTAGCTGGATGCTCCCCATTAGATTTGGTATATGATTCATCGATCTCCTTGGTAGATAGGCAAGAGGAATCAAGGGAGACTTCCAAATCCTTTTCTAGTTGTGGAGAGATAGATAATTTTTTGAATTGGAGAGGATGAAATCTTCCTGAGATGCAGATGTCCCAGCTACTGCTAGGATTTGAGAAAGTATTTTGAGTGACATTCTCCAATCTCTTGGTCATTCTTGAATTTTTCTTGCTGGTTGATGATGCCTGTCTGCAATATGGATTAGTACCAAAAGAGGGGGTTCTTATAGCACCCAAAAAATGTTTTTTCTTTCAAAGCTTGAATTTTTAATCTAAATGAATTAAAAACTACTAATTTCAAGAAAACTAGCACTAGAAATAAATATACCTTTACTTCTACACATAAACAAAAAGAAAATAAAAAACTTAAGAACAAGCAGTAATCAGTTAGATTTTGGAGAAACCCCACAAAAGTGGATGCATGGCTCTTCACTCACGTCTTATCATACACTCTCCTCCCTTTGATAGCCTTGCAAGATCCTAAAACTCTGGTAATAGTTACCTGAATAAAAAACTGCAACTCCCCGGCAACGACACCAAAATGTTGAGAGAATTAATTGGTGAATTAAAGCTCTTAATATTTAATTTTTCAATTCGGGCTCGTAAACATGAGTTGCATTTCACTTCTTGATTCAAGTTGTAGGTCAGAGCTTAAATGTTTCCTTTATAATGATTAATTCATAAATGAGACACACAAATACTCATGAACACACAAATTGCAGAAAAGATATCAGTTCATCATTCTAAGAAGGATCAATAATTGAATTTGGCTTGAGCACTTAACCCTTTATTTAATTTATCTCGTGATTGAACTGAAATTAAAACCTAATTACTCTAAAGAAAATACCTAGTCTTCAACAAACTTCGATTTAACAATTCAATATTTCTTGCAAAAATTCCAAAACCCTAATTCTAACTTTCATAAGCTACACTTGGAAGAAATTAATTAATCTAAATTCACCTACAAATTGAACTTATGCTCACATGATGAATTTACAGTTACTAATGGTTTCCTTACTTAAACCCTAGGATAAGACACTTTATACCAATTCCACTAACTTGACATCAATCAAGAGATTACAACATCAAAACTGTTTGAAATGATTGTTTCACACACCTATCAACCAAAGCGGAAAACTCAGTCTTTCATGCTTGATCTATGATCTGCTTTATGGAAATTCCATTCAAAAAACCCTAGTTCCACTTTTAAAATCTACTGAGATGAACTTGCACTACTTAAGCACAAAACTGTACTCAAGAAATCATATTGTGATTACAGTTGTCATCAGTCAAACCATGAAACCAAACTCTGGCAAATTTACTCAAAAGCCTTCAACAATCAACACTCTGCTTTCTTAGATAACAAGATAAGATATGCTAATCTAAGAAAGCACACACACTATTCTAGATCTCGTAATGGGAACTAATTCAACCTAAAACAAATTAAGATTTTGATTAATATCCCAATGGAAATCACAACTGGCACACATCTACCTATTCTAGTTAGTTTGCAATGTAACTAATTCATGCAATGATCTGGAGTCTTAAATCAATAATCACCACTAAACTAAGTTGTAAAGGCTAAAATCACTCATCATACTTCACTCTTATGACCTAGAAATTCCCAAATTGCATAGAAAATTAAAAAAACTAATCTAGTTTACAAATTCAAAAATGACCTTAAAACCCTACCTTGCTCACACACACACACAGTTCAACAATCTTGCATTCATAATGAAACCCTAGGCTAGCTTTCCTATTGAATCAATGCTTTTACTGACAATGAAAATAGACACTGGTACTTGAAAAATAATCAAAAGGTTCTGAATTAATTAACACACTGAAAACATGCTCTAGGAATCCTTTTGCAAGCTTACTATTGGCACTAATAAGATCCTACTGCTTGGCTTAAGTGACGAAAAGAAAATCCTATTTGAATTTCGCACAACAAATGGTGAAGGCTATGTTTTTATAGCAAGTGAAGAGAAATTAGTTCACACTCAGTTTTTTTTAATAAATATAATTCCACTCTAATTGAAGGAATTAACAAATCAATTTCAAGATTGAATAATGGATCTGGATTTTCGATTTGCCTATGGTTTGATTGGTATGCTTACCTCTGATGTCAATTTAGGAAATTATATTATAGGACCAAAATGCACTTCTTAGCATTGATTCATCATGGCAAAATTGCATTATGTTCCAATTCAAATGTTTAAAAAGATGGGATTGTCAGTCTTATCGTTGAACTGCATCCATTAACCAACAAAACTGTGAAATACGATGCATTCAACCCACTCTCAGCTTAGTTGATCAATCTTAGAGGTTTATTATCCTTCCATGCATTTGCTAGGGGACATACATGATTAATTCAAATAACAAAATCAGAAAACAGAATTCTTGTTAACAAGATAGTGCTGGTAAAGTTTGAGTGTAATTATTAGGGGAAACACTTGAAAAAAAGATCAACGCACACCTACAACAATAATTTCCAAAACCTGCACTATACAATTCCTCAACGCACACACTTAATGGAAACACATGAAATCATTCATAAAAAAAATGCAATCCAATCATCAACACATGAAGTAAAGTTGATTTCTCAGCACAACTGTAAAAATTTAGGAAATTAATCAAATGCACCTACATATTACCTCTATCTATGCTTATAGGAGCTGATATGGTTATGGTGGGCCCTTGCCACATGCGGAGAAGGTTAGGACTTACAAAGGCGGACTACGCTTCAACAAATCGACTTCAAGAACTCATAAAAATCGACAACACTTCCAAAATCAAATTAACAACACAACATGGCAATTACAACTTTGGCTTTCATTAATGTAGGATTAAATCACAGTCTTCAGCCTTGATTACAAAAATTGAATTGTAATATCCACCTCCCCAAACATATGACACATCCCAGCCTTTATAGGCATTGTGGAATTCACAAATAGCATCAGTTTTATTACATATAAGGACGTTTAAATCCAACGATGTGGAAATCCATGAATTACTCATATTTAGCATTACAATCTTCTAAATTTTTACTATCTTATTTCTAACAAAACTGCATACTGATATAGCAGCATGCTTCTCTAAATTTATCAGCTGAACCCATCTGCGTGGTCAAGGGTCATCTGGTCATTCCATCGAAAAAATGAAACTGTTGGAGCATACGCTAGAGCATCGAGCTTCTGGAATGTTGAGTTGGAGATTCAAGTATGCTGGATCATCATTAACTGGAACATCGAGCTTCTAGAATGCTGAGCAAGTCCTGTAGGAAATTCCACACTATACCCATAATGATAAGTTGATAATAGCCATGTAACTCAAAATACCAAAATTAGCGATATGATAGTAAAAATGCTTTTTACCTCAAATAATAGCTGATGAAAGCCAGATTGAGGATAAAGTGAGGAAAAATGAGTACATATTTGTTCAAAACAAAGTAAAAAAAGGAAGGAAGGTAAATAAAAGAAGACAAAAGAAGGGCTCAACATCTTGAATTAGTCCTTAGGTTGATAGTTGATTATATTTAGGACATATGTACAAAGACGGAATAAAGGAATTCATATTTGACCATAACAAGGTTGTTTGGGGGATTTTGAGAAATCTGGAAAATTTCGAATTTTACATGCTTAAGCCCCCCTGAATATCTCCAAAACCGTAAGGTATTTTGCAAAAAAGTTACAGGGTTAGTAAATTGGCTATACTGGTATCAAAACCCATGTGCCCAAATTTATTCCTCTGCATTTTTCTGCATGGAAATCGAGGCATAAGTTGGAAGTTTTGAATTTTTTACAGATTTGGAAAAATTGGGTAATTTCCTTCTAGAGACCCATATAAGTGAGATGGGTGGAATCCAACTTATGGAGAGGTATCATAATATCATTTTTGATAATAACCTCTCCCGGATTCTCCAGAATCGTGCCAAAAGTGCCAAAGCCCCAAATTAGGCATTCCCATATTTAACTAGCTTGTGAGGGATTTTAGCGATGGAATCCTATGATAAATGTAATTCAAAAAAAATTTCATCAGTAAAACATGAAAAAACCATATTTAATCATAGAGAAGTGAAGAAAACTGATGATAATCAACCATAGAGAGTATTTGGCAGCAAGTGACGGAATTAGGGTATAGAACGGGGTAAAAACCTAGGGTTTTAGGGTATAAAAAATGATGTTTCATGATGAAAAAATGGGCATATACAAGGCCAAACAACAGGGAAAGTCACAAGTGACGAATATGTAAAAGGTGGGAGAGAAGAGATACCAGAGCCCAGAGAATGGTCTGTTGCTGCAACCACAGTCATGGATATGGCGATCCTTGTGGATGAGATGGTCACAACAGCATTTGTGGTCCCTAGTGGAGTGGTTCCCTAAGTGGTTGGTTGTGATCCCGCCTTCTGGTTCTGCCTGTTCAATGAAACAGTGGCCGGTTCCTGAAATATTTGAGCCTTTGACGAAGCAAGAGATGTGGCTGCTTTAGACAGTAGCGGGAAATCCTTGTAGACATGCTTGACCTTGTGGCACCTCCGACAATGGAAAGGGACCCATTCATAGTCCATAATTTGTACCCGGGTAGTGTTCCTCCAATGGATCTTCAGAGATTCCTCCAGCCCTTCATGAGTATCAAGGTGAACCAATATTCGAGAAAATTCCATCTTACTAGTGACTGTAAATGATATATCATAATCAAGATATTTTCCCAGAATGTTACCAATATTTTTGAATATATCTTCCTTCCAAAGATGAATAGGTAACCTAGGATGGCGAACTAAAATATGTCTGACACCCAAGTGTTCCTTCTCAAGATCAAAGAGGGGGCTCTAGCACTTGAGGAGCACTAGGGCCAGCTCAATGTGCTAGTATTGTGATAATACCCAATTTTTGAGATCCATGGATTGAAACTGAATGGAAAACCAACCCTTAGTGAGTGTGAATATGGTGGGTAGCGCTGGCATAGTGTTCCCCAAAATCTCAGTGACCCACTATCTGAGCGTGGTAGCATTGTAGCTCTGACCATAGACCCGACCCACCAGAGCACGGTCCACTATGCCCATAACATCTGCCATCTATATACCCTCACCAAGCATGCGCTGGCTTCCCCTGTTGCATACATGGACACACTTGGTCTTCCTAGAAGATTTTATGTGTATACCCAGAGGGATTGGTTTAGATTCAACAAAATATGGAGGTGGTATGCACGATTCCGAAGTAGAGGGTTCAAGGAGAGTAGTAATGCTGACCCTACAACTACCAGAGGGAGGGTGAGATGAGCCTGGGGTGGCACAAGTGGGGGGGTAGGCATACAAGTCATATGAGGGGTGGTCGGTGGCATGACACCGATATTTCCATGACCAGAAATAGTAAAATGGGGCACGCCCTGGACACCAATATTCAGGCAGGGATAAATAGAGGAGTTCGAAGGTGGAGGAGGAAAATAATGCTCAAGAAACTAGAGAGAGGAAGGCAACATAATATGCAGGTCCAGAGGATTAAGTAGGTATTGATCAAATTATGTATAGATAACAGAGGTTCCACCGACGTACCAACATCAATATAAGTGTCAAATTTCGGTATGGGGGTGGTTGAGGTGGAATATTACAGAGAAACCCTAATCACCTCGTCAAAAGGTTGTGAAAAAAAAACTGGTAGGGAGCATGTCATACCTTCAGATAATTGAGGAGGGTTGTAATATTCCTAAATTAATTGGAACATTAAATTTTGTTTTTGCTTCTCAGTTTGATGAATAAGAGGGTATGGAGATCCATAAATCTCCTTAGTAGGAATAAAATCACTGCTAATGTGAATGGAGATCACCTTAGTGGCTTGATAAAGCACCCTTATATGTGAAAAGGGGTTGGACCATGTAGACTGGGTCAACTTTGACCAAATCAACAACGCTGTCACAGAGGAGTGGCATTCATTGAGGGACAACGCAGTTTTGGTTGGAGACTCTTTGCATGGAAGTCGTGACTTAAATTGGTGGAGCCAAGGGTGAGGAAGCTCATCACTTATATAAGGAAGAGGATGGTAGCCATATTCATTCGTGCATAGATTATTATTTTGATTATATGGTCTGTTTAGACATATAGCTTTCTTCATCTGTTTAGCTAAGATTGAAGTGTTGTTTAGCACAGGGTGTTCCTGGTTGGGAATCCCACCTCTTTCCTTGAGAAGCCTCTAAGAATATCTTTGCACTACATTTCCACATTCTGACATTTTTCCAAGCTACAACTTTCTTCTACAGCACAGATTCTGTTTAGGTATGTGTTGAGTTGCAGGGTGAAACAGTGGAGGGTTTCATTGTGCCATTTCTGAGCTTGTCTTCAGTGGAGGAAGGATTCTTTCCATTGGGAAACCAGTAAGAAAGGTATTTATGCTTCATGACATATTTTTGCATCAGGCCAAGGTGATATCATCCCTTACAATGAAATTCCATTCCATGACTGCGTTATTTTAGTGAGCTGTTGCAGTGGGCAACCCAAAAAGGGCCGAAAATCCAAACTTAAAATTTGGCCAAACCATTTCTGGGTTTTTCTGGGTTTTTTTGAGTAGAATCCATGGTTAAAATCCTGAATCATTCAGAGCACTCTAACAACCTTCCACGCATGTTTCTTCTCCTCAGTATCAGTAGTTTCCAATAGCAGCAGCAGTAGCAGCACAACATTTCCCGTGCTTGGTTTTTTTAGTGTATTTCAGTCATCTTGTGGCTTGAGTGTATTCCTTTTGCAACACTGTGTACTTTCATTTTCTGTTGATGTATAACGATATGGCTCAATTTTTTCTGCTAATGTTTTAATGTCTTGATGTTATATTCTGACATTTCCAACATTTTATAGTTTTGTGCTTACATTATGGTTATTTCCTAGATTGAAATGTTATGAATGTTCTATATTCCTATCTTTTCCATTTTGGAATATTACAGTGGTATCAGAGCATAATATTGGCCCAGCCTATGAGTTTTAGCCAATATGCTATAAGAAGAAGAAAAATGATATACAAAGATGGAAGGAATGAGCTTTGTGTCATCACTTTTCAGATCTATGAAGAACCTCTCCAAGGAGGTCAAGCATATGAGACAGGAGAGATGCAATGAGACATCTACAGGGTTTCAATATGAGTAAGGACCATGCACTTCCTATCGAAAAAAGAAAGAACCGGTATTTCATAGAGCTCCAAAGAAATACGCTATGCCCTTTTCTTTTGAGGAAGAAGATGAAAGGCATGGAGATGGAGGAAACTTAGATCGTGAGATTCTAAGTGATTATCTTGCAGAGTACAAGTCTCAACCGAGGGTTTTCAAGGAGAATATAACTCTCCCATAGTTCATTCAACTCATAGAAGAGAGGACACCTTGCAGAAGAAAACACAATATATTTTTATTGTCTACATTTGATGGGTCATCCATATGCACAACAAGGGCTTGGAGGAGGAAGTTAGATTCATTATTCCTGCTACATCCTGTAGTAGAAAGAGAATCAGTTGAGATTGCAGTGCTGCACGTTGAGGGTGAAGAAAATATTTGGTGGTTCAGCCATTTGAGTCATGCAAGAGTGACTACATATGCAAATTTTACTCAAAGGTTGATTAAGGAGTTTGACAAAAGAATACCGGAAGAAGAAAAACTTCCACCACCACTTGCTACAGGAGAAGGAACACTTGCACCTTTGCAAAGTGGTATTTCTCTCTTGACATTTACAGTCCCATGCACTATTCAAGAGATGCATAAGGAGGAGGAGACTTATACCAGCACTGGTGCAGCAGTAGAGAAGCAACCATCATCATCACCAGTGGTTGGAGAAGTCATCACACCAATGATAAGAACCCTTGTAGCAGTACAATATGTTCCCAAGAAAAACCAAGGTATGTAAATGTTTCCACTTTATATTATTTCATCACATCATATGGGAGGTTGTGGGGGCATACCGTTGCATGACCTAGGGTCAAGACACACTGCTAATTTGGAGCAGCTTACTATCACTGTGCAGAGGACCCTTGATAGGATCAAGGAGGAGATATATATTCATCCTAGTGTTTCATTGTTGAGTTGCACACAACTCTTGGGGTTGGAGTGTAGAGTTTTGGAGGATAGGATGAGCGCTATCCTAGTCAATCCAATGCGGAACTGCATGCTCAACATTGTGCATGATCTGGAGACAACAGATGCACCATCATGGAGATCAGTAGAGCTGTCATGGAGTAGAAGTGATGAGTTGGGGGCCCAACCATTATTTGAGCATTGCAATGACCATTCTACATTTGTAGCAGAGGATAGGCAGATGGTTGATGAGAGACATCTTATCTCCCATTACTATGATGGATACTTCTTGTTGAGCACTTCACAACTTAAAAAGAAGTTTTTCCCTACATCTTATTTGGATCCTTATGGGGTCATGTGGGTCATTGATGAGTGGTCTTCATTTGGAGATCTCAAGGAGATTGCATTTCAACATCCCATGGAATGCAAAGATAGAAATCTGATTTGGGAGGATGGTGTTCTCCATTTGAGGGATACCAGTTTTGAGCATGGTAGGAGACACCCAAATTTGGATGAATGGGTGTGGATGGTGAGAAAGGGGTTGGTGAGCCACTTTCATATCTATGACACAAGGCAGCAGGAGGCATGGCTGCACTGGCTACTCTTGAAAGAGTTTGGTCAGCATGTGACATATCTTATTTCAGAGGGTATGTTATTGGTTGGGACTTGGCATGGAATTTGCATTATATGGAAGAAAGGAGTTTGGTTGTATTGGGGTGATGTGAAATTTTTTATGTCAATCATCATGTTTTCACTCCATGGTCTATATGATGGAGGTGTGAGGAGGCAGCAAGAGCTATTTTTGCTCTGGTTACTCTTGGGAGAGTATGGGCTAATTTTCTCCCATACATTACACTATGATTCAAAAGTGGTGGGTGGAGACATCTACTACCAGGATATGATCTTCTTGAATTGGACCTCCAAGCACAAGAAGAAGGATTGACATTCAACACATGAGGAGAAGCATGGATATTTGGGAGGAGGGACATAACTCTTTGATAGAGTTAACACAACCAATTCTTCCCTCATTGGGGATGAGGAGAGGTTAATCTATGAGCCACTTCACCAACTTGTTCAAGGTACATGGTAAGGTTTGTGTTTATGTGCATCATGATTCACTTAATATGTGCTTGTATTTCTTTGCCATCCATGTACTAGACATTGCTCCAAGATGGGGTATTATTTCTTATAGACCTCATGATCCATTTGGGGACATGAGAAATTATGGTGATGACCACTCCCTAGGAGATATTGGGGAGATGATATATTTTTCAGAGAGTGCTCAATGTGCACCTCACATCATACACCTTCTCCAAGCATGTAAAAGGATTGGGGCAGCAAGAAAGTGGTTGGGAAACCACTCATCATATCCTATTCTGAGGCAGTTTGGAGTAAAACTGCGCTAGTTGCTTTTGAGGGATCATTATCCTTCTCTAGTTTTATATATGGCAGCCAGTATAATTCTAATTATGATCCCATATGTTGATGATGCCCTTATCATTGTTGTAGGCATGATTGGAGAGATGACACATGGATTGGATGTTCTTATTAGAGATGATATTCTCCACATTACTTATGTTTCATATTTCAGGGAGAGCATTGGACCATCCATGATTGCCACATTAGGTCTCTTGTTTCCTCATGGGATGAGCCATTTGGGTAACTTGAGTACTTGGAAGGTGCCTCTCATGAGCAGTTGGGAGGAATTTTGCAATGGATTACCACTCTGGAGGGTGATTCATTTTGTATGGATGATAGCTTGGAGATTGGAGCTCCACATGGGAATGAAGGTTCCCTCCATTTTTTAGTTCTGTCCATGCAGTTTCTTGGGGATAAACAACATTTGGGAGGGGAGGATTGTAATATTACTAAATTAATTGGAATATTAAATTTTGTTTTTGCTTCTCAGTTTGATGAATAAGAGGGTATGGAGACCCATAAATCTCCTTAGTAGGAATAAAATAACTGTTAATGTGAATGTAGATCACCTTAGTGGCTTGATAAAGCACCCTTATGTGTGAAAAGGGGCTGGAGCATGTAGACTGGGTCAACTTTGACCAAATCAACAACACTGTCACAGAGGAGTGGCATTCATTGAGGGACATCGCAGTTTTGGTTGGAGACTCTTTGCATGGAATCAATGACTTAAATTAGTGGAGCCAAGGGTGAGGAAGCTCATAACTTATATAATGAAGAGGATGGAAGCCATATTCATTCATACATATATTATTATTTTGATTATATGGTTTTTTTAGACATATAACTTTCTTCAGTTTTTTAGCTAAGATTGCAGTGTTGTTTAGCACAGGGTGTTCCTGGTCAGAAATCCCACCTCTTTCCTTGAGAAGCCTCTAGGAAGATATTTTCACTACATTTCCACATTTGGACATTTTTCCAAGCTACATATTTCTTCTATAGCGCAGATTCTATTTAAATATGTTCTGGGTTGCAGGGTGCAACAGTGGAGGGTTTCATTGTGCCATTTCTGAGCTTATCTTTAGTGGAGGAAAGATTATTTCCATTGGGAGACTAGTAAGGAAGGTCTCTGTGCTTCATGAAATATTTTTGCATTAGGCTAAGGTGATATCATCCCCTACAGTGCAATTATAGTCCATTACTGCATTATTTTAGTGAGCTGTTGCAGTGGGCAACTGAAAAAGGGCCGAAAATCCAAACTTAAAATCTGGGCAAACCATTTCTGGGGTTTTCTGTTTTTTTAAAGTAGAATCCATGATTAAAATCTCAGATCATTTGGAGCACTCTAACAGCCTTTTTCACATGGTTCGTCTCTTAAGTAGCAGTTGTTTCCAGTAGCAACACACCATTTCCCGTGCTTAGTTTCTTTAGTGTATTTAAACCATCTTGTGGCTTGAGTGCAGTCCTTTTGGAGCACTATGTAATTTAATTTGATTTTGATGTATAATGATATGGCTCAGTTGTTTATGCTAATGTTTTAATTTCTTGATGTTATATTCTGGCATTTCCAGCATTTTACAGTTTTGTGCTTACATTCTGGTTATTGCCTAGATTGAAATGTTATGAATGTTCTTTATTCCTATATTTTCCATTTTGGAATATTACAAGGGTCCATCTAGATGTTAACAAAGGTGTAAGGGTCTTTGGAGAAGTTGAGAAGTTCCTCATCCATTTCAGCCGCCATGATAAAAAATGCAACCATGAACCACTACTGATAACCGACCATGAGTGATTGAAGGACCATAGCCAATATCCTCCCGCGACCCCAGAAAATATGACACACCTTTCAACGAGTAGGAGAGTGAACCGGCATGTGAGGGAACCAAAGGTAATGATGGTTGTGTTCAATCTTTCTCACCCTGAGGTCGTGGGTTCAAAACACCCATCGAGATTTCATTTAATCACATATAAATTTAATTTAATATTCATTCCTCTCCGTGCACCCTCTGTCTATTTTTCTAATGCTTGTTTCTATACTATTTCAGGACCCTTATGAGTGAGGGTTTCACTTCCTAACTAATCCACCATTTCTCCTTCTACTTGGTTACCATGTTGAACCTATGCATCGATATGTGAGTGATTCTCCATGGTTTCTTCTTCTTCTTATTTAGAAAGGTGTGGGTGAGATACCAACCATCCATTAGTCTTATGAACCTACCTCTTTTTCTTTTTTTAAGGATGTTTTTTCCTGTGGGCATGTGTTTTGTAAATGTCCTATTTGAAAACATACTTGACATCTAAAAGTCATATTCTCGTAATCTAATACTTGGTGCCACTGATTTTTTTAATGTTTCAATCGAATATGATTAGGTAGACCTTTGTTGAGGTATACCTCTACAAAAATTATTACAAAGGTTAAGATACCTTTTTTTGTTTTGTCAAAGTCCATCTTTTTGAATTTTCCCAGAGTATTTTTAATATCCTCTGGGACTTGATGGTTCTATAAAAGAAGGGGTAGATTTGGTAGTTTCATTGATACTGATATTGTTGACATCACCATGTTTGTAGCATCAAATTATGGAAAGCATGGAGTGGTTGAGAGACAAACTCTACCCTGGAACCAAGTCCCCTCACTTAGGACATACTCTAGATTTTTCTGTGTGTTGAATTGGAAAATAAAAGATCCCTTAGAAATAAATATATTTAATAGTTGTGGGTCCATGTAGAGAATACCAAATGGTTTAATCTATCAGATATGGTCTAGAAACCATTGAATATACAGATAAAACAATTTTATTGGAGATCAAGAAAAAGAGAATTTACCTCTCGGAGATTTATTTTCATGGTTGGGGCTTTTCTCTTTGTTCTACTATGTAGGGGCTTGGAAGGTTTTGGATATGATATGATGGGATGTGAGCTTCTCCTTTCACTACATCCTTTAAAGAGAAAAATCCAATGTGGTTTCTAGAGTCAACAACTTCCTTGTAATCGCTTGAGATGTCTGGTTTCCTATTACCCATAGCTCCACCATATAGTCTCGCAAGCATTGCAATTATGGAGTTTTTTGAAATACCATGTGGCATGTAGTAGGGATAAATCCATTAACTACTTCCCTTTGTGTACTAGATGTTACCTTTACACAAGAATGCCAATTCGATGCTCTACCTACTATTTTAAATGCACCACATGGTCACATTATGAAACCCATAAAGGATCAAGTTCTCATTTACGGTTTTGATGAAGATATGAAATCCCTCCTTCAGATTCAATTTTTATTTATGATACCTTCAATCTGAGGAAAAAGAGATCATAATAGCCACCGTTAAATTCCTAAAAACCACCATCGGATGAAAAAAGGTGCATGGGACAAGCCCTATTATCTAAGTGTATTTCCTTTCCAGCACAAAAATTTGTTCCTGTAACATTGTGCAAGTAAGAGAGCCCCGATCTAGTGATGCATGAAATTGTTAGAAAACCCTACAAGGCTAAATCGTTTGTGCCATACCTGAAAAAATATACCGCCATAGGTTATAAATTCTATTTTCAAAGACTGATCTTTTCCGTTTGGATTGAGGGGAAGCCAGTTTCACATGTGATATATAGGAAAAACTAACCACTTGTCCACAAAAATCTCTTGCAAACTAGAATGAGGATGGGTCATAAAAACCATTAGCTTGATGTTCTACTAGATGTAGAGAAATTCACCATTGCATATATATATGTCCAAATGAATGCAAGGGATTGTGTAATCACTCCTTCGTAGGCCCTTGAACCATTTTGTAGCCTTTTGATCTGTGGAAACATCTAGAAAGGAACAAAATAGATACAAAACCCTAGCAGAACTCGTTGTCTCCATATCACCTCCATTAGGAATCAACTTAGAGAGAGTGATTTTGATTAAAAAAGAGTGCTTTTGAATAAAAAAGAGATTTAGCATTAAGGACATGAAATTTCGAATAAAGGAATAGCTATGGATCCATAGAGATTACAGACAAAATGGATTGGACCACTCCAAAGAGTGTTTCTGAATTGAAATTATTTATCTTCTTGTTAGGTACTACAAAAGGTTCGTATAAATGTTTTCTCAAATTTCATATATAATTGCCTCCCTTTATAAAAAGGTGAGTAATTTTAATGGATAAAATAATGAGGACATTTTTCAATTGCTAAAGAAGCTCCCTACAAGTGCACTAATAGAAAAAAATACTTTCGAATGAATACATGATCATATGCATGGGTTATTTCATATAAGAAATTTATGGCATCCTCACTCATATGATCATTCAGTGTGCTAGGAATCTTGAAAAATAAAGGAGAATGATAAATCATTCCACTCATGGATTAGAAATTTATGCTTTTTTGCATGATTTGAAGATGTGGAGGAACTACTTGATGGGTGGAATATTTGTAGATCATAATGGTTTGAAATTTATGGTTTGAAATTTATATTGATATCAAACACACAAAGGAAAATATGTACTAGGTAGAATGATGACGCACTGCAAAATTGAACAATCAACACATGGAAATGAGATTTAAGGAAGAAAATTACTAAATCCCTTACATTAGATGAGTACTATGTTTAGGTCAAGGAGGCATTGATCTAGGAAAATTTTCAACACAAATATGAGGGTTATCATATAGAAAATAATTCCATTTCCCTTTAGAAGGATCGACTATATGCTTTGAAGGATATAAAGTCGAAGATCATTATGCATGAGATGCATAATGCAACATACTTCGGTCATCTAGGATATGAAAAAGAAATAAGAATAAAAATCTAGATTGGATAATAATAATATTTTTAATCCATCTTCATGATTTTGGAGTGGAAATAGTGGAGGAATCAACTCACAGGACCATTTTTACCAGTAGTCCTAGTTTAGCAAATTGGGGTATGAAACCTTGTAGAAGTAGTTTTAATCATATGGATTTTTTTGGGTTAAACTTTTCCACTTAAGTGTTGCATCCTATGGAACTATTATAGACATAGATACCTTTTGAAGGGTGCAAGAGTCACCTCAATTAGAGTCTGTATGCAAATTTGATGCCACCCTAAAGTTGACCTTCCTATTTTGTCCACCATGATTCAAGAGGATGTTACATTTCCCACCATTATTCATGGAAAATGGGATAGCTGTTGGAAAGTGTAACTAGGTTCAGTCTTCATAATGACTAAGAGATTATGAATTTATGTAATTAAGAAGAAAAAGATAATAAAATTTATTTTGTAAATACTTGCTTCATGGGTTTCATGAGAAAGAAGTTTTTATTATAGGTAAAATACTTCTTCTTTATGTCTTTAGGGGTTTTTCATCTTGTCATAAATATGTAATGTAGATTCATGTATATGAAGTGATGTTACACTTGTTAAATACAATTATTTATGTAAGAGTATGCCTCAAGACCTTTTCATAATGCTCCTTGAAGTCATCTCAATTCACGTTGAAGATCAAACCTTATGCATGTCAACCTACACACTTATTCAAGTCAGCTTCCTAGAAAAAGGTCATGTAAGCCTAGAGGAAGAAAGACAACCTCTATAAATAGAAGGGTCTACGACCTCATTCAGATATATTAGTTCGGAAAAGTTCTGTGATTCTAGTGCGAATTAAGGATTGTAGTGAGAGCGAAATAGAAGAGGAAAACAACGAAGGAAAGGAGGATAGAAATACCACTATCATGGGTCTAATCTACATCGTCCAATTATGTGGAGAAATGCAAGAAAGGGTCTGAAGAAGTGCCATTTTATAGAAAATAAGAATTACATTACAGTGAAGAGAAAAAGGACTCTCATATGTTCAGTTTAGGGTCTATTCATTTTGGTAATAAATTTGCAATTATAGCATGAGACAATTGCAGTAAAGAAGGTAATCTGAGGATCGCTTAAGCAATGATCAATTCTGTAATACAATGCCTAAGGAGGTATCCTGGGATAAAAATAGAGGAAAATTATATGAAGCATTAAGAGAAGGAAGGATCTTGGATTTGGTATAAAATAATATCAAATAAGAATCTTCTGAAGGATGAAGAGTAAGAATAGAAGGAACATCAGTAAGGACTACTAGAAAAGGGACGAGTCTCCCTAGTACTGGTGCAACTCGGTGCAGGAAGGAAGATCAACCTAAGGCACCTAGAAGAGTTGTGACAAGGTCTTTAAAGCATATTGAGGTCAAGGGTCTAGGTCATGGTAATGGTACTTGTAAATTGAAGATATGTAAGAAGAATTACATACGAGTTTTCCTCTCCAAGAGGGAGAGGCTCATCAAGAATCAAAGTTTTCCAAAATTTATCAAAGAGAAAGGAATTTTCACTCATTCAAGAAGAGCCAGTTTGTAGAAATTGGAAAGCCATCTAAAGAAGATTCAAGACCTACACATGAAGAAGGAAACCAAATAGAAGCCATAATCATCAACAAAAATTTGGTGTTGAAATCAAATCAACATTTCTGAAAACATCATCAAGCCACCTTTCTGAAGTCATAATCCTTGATCATCAAGGATTCAAGGTGATTTAGCTCTCTTGAATAAGCCAATCTAAGAGGGAGATCCTACTATCTTCTACATCATCATCAAAAAAGATGATAGAAGAAGAAAACATATACTCAAGTAAGTATCTTAATGTCTCCATCTGAATCTTTCAAAATGAATTTTTGCAAAGAAAACAACAAATTGTCTTGGACTACAAACTTTCTTGCATGGAATAAAGGTTCAGATTTAAATTTATTTGAAAATGAAGTTATGGATTACATTAAATGGTCAATGAATAAAACTTCAAAGGAAGACACTCAATATTATGCCAAATACATGAAGGGAGACATAAGATCCCATAATATTCTTATAGAATCCATAAAGGACACTCTCATCCCCTATGTATCAAAAATAAAATATTCAAAAGAAATATATGATAAATTGGTGGAGCTATTCTTTGTAAGTACTGCAGGAGAAGTAATATCTCTAAGATAATAACTATACAAGTTGAATATGTGAAGAGAGGGAGTAATAACTTCATAATTTATGAATATTTCTGAAATGCAAGATCAACCACATGAAATGGGAGAAGTGATGCCTGACAGAGAAATGAATACAATGGTGCTGAATGCTCTACTGGAGGGATGTTAAAACTTCACTTCTAGTATCTATGGAAAGAAAGAAGCAACACCATTCCAAGATCTCAAGTCTCTATGTAAGATATAAAAGACTAGACTAAAAGCTAAAATTGATACTAGATCAAATGAAGAAAATCAAGCCTATGCTGCCATATCAAGGAGGAAAGGAAGATTTGGCAAGTTTGGTCCTCAGAAGAAAAGAAAAGAAAATAAATGAACATGGATAAGATCCAATGCTATGGATGTAATGAACTTGGGAACTATAAATTTTTTTTTACCGAATCTAACAAGGATAAGAATAAAAAGGAGGAATCACATGTTGCTTAAGAGATAGAAGAACCTGATTCAAAGAAGCCTAAGAAATAAGAAGTGAAAGATCTCTACTATGATTGAGATCATATTTGTCTTTGAGAGGTATCTGTTGGTTGTAAAATAGAATGTTAGGAAGCATTGTATATTAGAATTTACATTATGATGAAAGAATTCAAGGAGGAGCACTCATCGTAGGAGGATTTATGTAACACATGTGACTGTAGGTTTTAACCCTGAACATAAATTAGCTACACACAAATCTTATAACAAAAAATAAACAATAGCGAGAGCATAAAACATAAAACAGATAAACACAAAGATTTTCCCCTGGATCCCAAATCAGGACGACTAGCTTGATATTTCATTATATTCCTTTTAGTGTTACAACACATATATATACATGTCGAAGCATACATAAACCCTAATCCATTAACCCTGGATTAGAACATAACTGTAGTTCCTCCAGCCGGATCTACAAAAATACCAGGGGTCGAAAACCATTGTACCCCAAAACCATGTGCAAAACCATGCACAAAACCATGGGCGCGGACCGTCCACCGGAAATTAAGGACCAAAAATTTTCACCGGGGCGCTGCCCTAGACCTCGATAGGGGGGGCTACCACCCCCCCTATGACCCCCCTGTTGCGCATGGAAAGAATATAACACATACCCAACAGTGACAACAATGCTATGAGATAAGTGGCTCCTGGGAACCTCACTGAAAACAAAATTTATGTAAGACAATAATGTAGTTCAAGGGTCATCATTCAAAAATAAATACGGAAATAGGTGTTGACATTTTCTAATAGAATCTCCTTTGGATTCACTAGTTATAAAGAAAGCAAAAGGTTTCTTCGAGAACTCTAACTTGAAGAATTATGGGATTAGGATATGATGACATATCGATGAAGCAGGTCAAGAGAATGAAACTCTTTCATTCTAAGGAAACCTGCTGTAGGATGAATCAAAAGGAAAATAATGGGGTACATGTATATATATATATTCTAACACTGGATTCTATGAATTCATGTCATGTGGTTGTAGGTAGTATACTTCTATCTTTGGAAGTATGATCAAAATAGAAAGCATAAACTCTTCTGATGCACAGGTTTCAAAAAAGGCATGATATACTATAGATGAAATCAACATAATATGTCCTCATATGGAACATGAGGTGATTGTACATTATCAAGTAACTGTAGACTAGAAGTTCCTGGGAATGAAATAAACCATGTGGAGAAAGAAAAAGGAAGAGATCGTGGGAAGTACAACCATGGAAAGAAGCAGTCAACATCCAAGGAAGCCAATAAGACTTGACTATAAAATATCCTAGGAAGATATGTAGACTCTAATAGAAGTCTGGAAAATATGGAGACCCTTGACAATACATATATTTAGGAGATGTGTCAATATGTAAACAAAGGATGCCGATGCCTACAAGAAGATGTCATGGTGAAATATCATAACTGAGGTAACTTCTGTATTCATATTTATAATTGAATAACATATGATGAGCTTATGCAGGGTTGCCAAATGGAAGTAGATATCTTCCATAGGTTTATAACCATATGGTAGGATGAAATATCCTTGGAAGATATATGGTTCAAAGGAAAACATCATAACATGAAGCTAGACTAGATGAGAAGGTTGATGGATCACTTTCTGATGAAAGTGATGGATGATATGTGCCCTAATGAAGAGATCCCAAATACAAACGCTCCTTAACAACAAATAAATTCATGAGATCAAATGAAGGAGTTCTTTATGAGAAGCTAGGTGCCTCACCATTGCAGCTATAGGTCCCTGGGTAAGAGAGAGCCTGGTGATAAGTTTCTTACTTGGAAGAAAACCGGTAATTACTAGGCCAAGATGAAATATTAGGAATATGTTCTCCCTATTTAAGAAGGAGAAATAGACACATCATTCAAGTCTTCACCTGGAAGACAGAATGCGGATTGGGTAATAATCTGGCATTCGATACAATTCGAAAATGTGATAAGACATTTCGATAACAATAGTCGTGAAAGGATGGATATTATTTGAGGATTAGCTATCCCGATAAGAATAGTATTTTAAGGTCATACTCAATGAACACCTGGGTGGAGTATGTACCTTGGAGATAATGATAAAGGTGTCTATAATCATTGGTCTCACCAGCATTGTAGCTCTTTGAGATATGGAGCTATTAGTTAAGGCCTTGCACTATGACAATGCTAAATAATATGATGCTATAACAGATGGATTACCAGTCAACTTCTTCTTACGATATTATTCAGATCGAAAGTGACCATGTACCATTGTGAATACCTCCCTAGTTAAGAGGGAGCATTGGAAAGTGGTCTTCATAATGACTAAGAAATTATGAATTTATTTAATGAAGCAGACAAAGATAATAAAATGTATTTTGTACATACTTTCTTCATGGGTTTCATGATAAAGAATTTTTTATTATAGGTTAAAGACTTCTTCTTGATGTCTTTAGGGGTTTGTCATCTTGTCATAAATATGTAATGTAGAGTCAGCGATGTTATACTTGTAAATGAAAATATTTAAGAGATGCCTCAAGACCTTTTCATAATGCTCCTTGAAGTTGACTCAATTCACGTTGAAGATCCAACCTTATGCATGTTGGACTACACACTTATTCAAGTTGGCTTCCTAGCAAAAGGTCATGTCGGCCTAAAGGAAGAAAGACAACCTCTATAAATAGAAGGGCCTGCGACCTCATTTGGATATATCGGTTGAGACGAGTTATGTGATTCCAGTGCAAATTAAGGACTTCAGTGAGAGTGAAATAGAAGAGGAAAACGAAAAAGGAAAGGAGGGTAGAAATACCACTATTTTGGGTCTAATCTATGTCATCAAGTTCAGTGGAGAAATGCGAGAAAGGGTCTGAAGAAGTGTCACTTAAAAAAATAAAATAATTACATTAAAATGAAGAGAAAAATGGTTCTCATATGTTCGGTCTAGGGTTTGTTCATTTTGATAATAAATATGCATTTATAGTGTGAGACAAATGCAGTAAAGAAGGTAATCTGGGGATCACTTAAGCAACAATCAAGTCTGTAATACAGTTCATAAGGAGGTATCTTGGGAGTAAAATAGAGGAACCTTATACGAAGAATTAAGAGAAGGAAGGATCTTGGATTTGGTATAAAATAAGATCAAAGAAGAATATCCTAAAGGCTGAAGAGGAACAGTAGAAGGCACATCATTAAGGACTTATGGAAATGGGACTGAGTCTCCCTAGTACTGGTGCAGCTTGGTGCAGGAAGAAAGATCAACCTAATGAGCCTAGAATAGTTGTGACAAAGTCTTGAAAGAATACCGAGGTCAAGGTTCTAGGTCATGGTAATGGTACTTGTCAATTAAATATCTATAAGAAGAATTAATTGCGGGTTTTCCTTTCCAAGAGGGATAGGTGTTGGCCTTGGCTTGAAGAGCCAAAATTCCATGTCTCTTGTGTTTTTGATAATTGTCTTTAAGAATAACATAATAAGCTAATGAAGAACAAGATCCAAGCAATAGAAGCATAACAAAGTATAACATAAGCAATTATCAAGTAAGAGAATTGTATTAAACATTGCCCTACCAAATTCTCAAAAATGGCCACATGTTCACGATGGATAAAACTATAAAATATTTCATATTTTAACTCTAGTGAAGAGTTTAAGGTGTCAAAATTAACCACTAGTAGGCTATCGAGCTATATTATAATTGGGTCACTAGGAGGAAAAGTGGTTCTATTCTATTTGAGTGCATTTTGTTCCATAGATGATTAGAGTAGCAAAGAGTGGATAGTGAGAGACAAAATAGAGAGGGTTTGAATATTGTATCAACCCATGGGAAATAGGTCTCACTCCTTTTTACTTGTGTCCATTTCCATTTAGAGAAAGAGAGAGAAAAACAACCTCGTCTTCTAGTTGGGTTTTCTCCCGAAAGGGTTTCCTAGGTCATGTCTTATGTTATTATGGTTTGCAAGTAATTGTTCTATTTCTCTATGTTTTTCATATTTACATTTTGAATGCATACAAAATAAAAATTAACTTAATAATTCCACAAATCTAAGGAAGAATTATCCATTATAGTATTTATTTCAAATTTTAGATATAATATTATCAGATATGTTGTGACGAAATGTCCAGTGGAATATCCATGAAAATTTATGGATCATAGGCATTAGATCAAGTTTCTTTCAGTATATTACTGGGATTTTCATGGAATACATATTGGTTAATATGAAAGTGATAAAACCCTTTCCATGACTGACAATTATTTTTGTTACAAGTAATTTTGTCACATCCAATCAAATGGCTTGAAACCTAAATCAATCATCATCCATTGACTCTTTGCATTCATCCCTTACAAAGCCTAGAGCACTCTCTCTCCAAAAGGTCCAAGAATTTTGGTTTAAACAACTTAAAAACAAAATTTTTTGCCCATCACACTTTTCCTTTGTGCACCGTGCACTATTTCAAGTTGTACACAGATAATATTCATTGACCAATGCATGTTTCCTTTACAATAAGTACGACGGTTCTTGAATTTTGGTAAAAATAAAAAATAATTTAGAATTTTCTCTTTCCAAAAGATTCCCGAATGGTTTTAACTATTTAATGCTATATAAATATCTCAAAATACTATACTTGAGGTCTTATATCTTATCCCTAGAACTTATCCTCCCTCATGTGTGGATCTTAGTGCTAGATTCGTAAATCCGAAACCACCCCATTTACCCTATAAATTTGTTGCCTCCCATAGAGTCCAGGTTGGAATTTGGAGACTCTTAGTTATGCCCTCTTGTTGCTACTTTGTTCGTAAGGATCCAATATCCGTACATGCACTTGAGGTGTGATTGAAGGCTTTCTTTGTTGCAATGGAAGGACAAGATAGTTGGGAGACATCTACAACGTCAAAATCTGCAAGGGTTGTATCTTCTCCTACATTCATTAATACAAAAAGTGCTTTGTTTTCCTATACTTATGTGTAATTTATGTATATGTAGAACAATTCATTCTTTACTCATTGTTTAAGGATGTTATTATATTCTATTTGTATGTTTTGGTTCTCTTTATTGTTTTAGTTGTTTTGTAGGTTCCACTTTTGGCATTTGGAGTTTTAGCTAAAGCTTACAAGAAAGGATAAGCGGCTAGCTTGTGTTGGATTCTGGGTACGTCTTTCTTCCATATTATAAAATTATCTAAGGAAATCATAGTATTTTTGTCTCTGTTGTTTCTATATCAAGCCACTAGATATATGGATTTTTCTTTTGTCCACAGAAGGAAATTATCTGTCAAATAAATGGGGAATGATATGTTTCTTTGGTGGTGTTATTTTCCTAGTATTTTAGGACCTTTGAAAATGACTCAATTTGACTTGTTTGGAAATTTTTTAGTCTTAGGAAAGTATATTTCTGAGCTTGGTAGGGTTTTTTTTCACCTTTTGAGAAAATCAATCCTAACACACTTTCTGTTCTAAGATAGAGCGACCCAATGCACTTGTCTCTCTCTATGAGTGTAGTGAATCACACTGGTTTTCATATATAGGATGTGATGGTTCCTGTAGGATGCAAAATTTTTCATTTTTATGCCTTGCTTTGAGTCTTGTTTTGTATGAAGTTATTTTCCCGAGTCTTTGAATTGGTCAATGTATCTTTGTGAAGGCAACAATTTGTGTGGATTTGAGTGTATTTTCCCTTTTGATAAGAGTTTCCTTCATTTTTTATTGTTCTTGTCAATTAGGGTTTGTGATCACCTGGATTGGTTATTTATTTGTTAAAATACTTTCATGTTACAATTTTGATCTGTGTTAATGATTTTGATTCAATAATCTTGTCATTTTTTCATTTTTATTTGCATTGAAAAATAAAAAGAAAAAAAATTTCATTTTCTCATGCATTAGGCCTTTAGATATTTTCATTAGAATAGTGAAAGTTGAAGATATTGTTTCGAAGTTCTTGTATGTTGCATCATTGTTTGGAACTTCTTCCTTTCTTTAGATAGGTCTTCATCGAATGAAAATAGTTTTTTTTCTTAGTAGTTACATTATAGGTGTTCAACTGAATTCCTTTTGTGAGCCTTGAAACTGACACTTTAATCAAGATCAACTATTTATTAAATTAACCTAAGGATAATTTGGAATATTAATGACACACATAGTGGGTCTAGGCTAGAAGACATGTTCTAACATATTTAGACATAGGAGCTGTCGTTACTTGTCTAAGTTACATTATGGGGGTGGTTAATATTCCATGTACATATGAATATATCCGAATGTTCTTCCATGTACCTTCAGGTATATAGGATGATGCTCCATGTACATCTGGGTATATTGGAATTCCCCCATCATAGGGTTACACATTAGAAAAAATTAATATGGAATATGCTTCCATGTACCTCCAGGTATATTTTGAAAGTCCCCACTAGGTTGAAATCCTTCCATAGGTAACCAAGTCAGCCATCTTGCTAACTGTGATACACCGAACACAACATTCGAGGAGATTTCCTGCACGTACCGACAATGGTGTATTGCAGTTCACAACAGCCTGGTAATACTTTTATGCCTAGTTATCCCTATTTGTTTTTATTTGTGATTTTAATTTCTAAAATCAATTAATTCACTCACTTTATACTCCTTATTAGACCTTAGGTTTAATCTCATGGCAATAGTTCTAGATTCCACCAGTTAAGGAAACCACTCTAATGGGAATCCTGGTCCTTTTCTTATTTTGGAAATATTGGTGCCCATTATATGAATACATTTTCCCTTCCCAAACTAACCATAGGTTTTCCAATTTGGTTATTTTCGATCTCTTTGTTTCTGAATGTCCAAACTTCTCCACAATCGAGTCTTCCACCTGAACAACATCAACCTAAAGTTGATCCTAAAGTTGACCATTTTCCTTATTCCCCTATTGTATCTTCTTCCCTTTCTTCTTCCTCTCCTGGTGAAAGTATTAGTGTTAGTAACAAATAGGCTAAGAAGAAGAAGAAAAGGAAGAATACCAAGAAGATAAATAAGCAAGGGGGAAAAATGGCAACCACTATTGTTGATGTAGCTAGTCCTTCAAAGTATCGTAAACTCAAATTACCTTGCATGCTTTGTAAGGGTAACCACCTCCTTAGAGATTCTCCTGGTATTCCTCGGGTATTAGAAGTGTGGTGTGCAGGCTCATATCAACCCTTCTTGTTAACCTCTGAATATCATGTTGGTGACAAATCGTCGACTAGTGCTAATAAGGTCCATGGAAAGAAGGTAAAGTTAAGTTTACCTATAATTTATGTGAAGGAAGTCATCCAATTCACATTTTTCCTTATTTGGATGAAGCCTCCAAATTGTTGGAAACCCTTACTTCTTTTCAAAAGCATATTCTAGTTGGTTACCAAAAAATTTCCCTAGATCCTACACTAATTGATGAGGTAGTTGACTTGAATCCACCTTTAGGAAATCCCATTCTCTTTGAATGTGAATCCCATGAGCCCATTCCCAACGAACCATTGGTTGAGAAAGTGGTTAAATTGAATCCACCTTCATTCGATTGCTCTTTTCCCATAGAGAGTGGGGATCATATGACTTGAGTTCTTCTCATTTCTTCTGATTCAACCGAACAAGGGGGAATTTCTCCTATTGTCATGAAACCCCCTCCAATTAATGAGGTTACTGATTTTGATTGGAATTAATTGACAAAACCTCGTCTCCCTTGTTAACTTCATTTCCAATTCATGGTGAAGGCTTGTAATAAGGACATGTTTAATACTATTATAGATGAGGGAGCTTATGTTAGCATTCCTCCACTGCTTGGAAAGATTTGGGTTCTCCTCATATTGTGTCAGTCACTCTGAATTTGTTTTCTTTTAACAAAATAACCAGTCAACCTTTAGGGATCATTCCTCAGTTGCCTGTTACTTTGGAAGAAAAAAATGTATGTATTTATTATATGGTAGTCATGGGCCCCTTGGATTTCAATTTTCTCCTGGGGAGAGACTATGTTTATGTTATGAATGTTGTTGTCTGCACACTATTTCATGTGATGTGTTTCTCTCATGATGGAAAAATTGTGACTATCGACCAGCTTTCATTAGTTTGTCCTTATTTGACTTCCAATCATCTGACTTCCCTAAATTTTACAAATATGGAAGTCGTATCTGCCCTGCCAAAATTTGACTATATGGAAACATATCTCATGCATATACCTACTTATGAAGATGATCCTTTCACTGTTTGCTCAAATTATTTAGACGTAGATCTAGTAGGTGATATGGTAAATAATTTAATGGGGGCATTGGAGCCTGATATTTCCATTGGATTTTTTGATATCTCTCTCTTTCGGAGCATTGTTCTTCCATCTGATGAGAACCTCTTCGAAGACATGGCCTCCTGGAGGTCATGATCAAGATAACTTATGAGCATAGTTCCTTTCCTTGTGTCAAGCTCATTAAAAAATGAAACCAGGTGTTATGAGCATAGTTCCTTTTCTTGTGTCAAGCTCATTAAAAAATGAAACAATGAACCCATAGAGAAGAGTTATTTTACCATGTCAAGATCGTTAAAAAATGAAAAAAATCCTCTCCCGTTGATTCGACTCTTTGACTATTATTTCAATTTCGATCTCAGAGATGTTAACTTCATTTAATTTACCCACAATTCTCTTCCTTCCTTCCTTCCTAGTGAAAATATTTTTGTTAGTAACCAATGATCTATTTTTTGGGTGTGTGTTATATTCTTTCCAAGACTAGCCTTACGCGTTTTACATTTTTCCAAGCGCAGTAGCGGGGGTCAGAGGGGGGACGACATCCCCCACGTTGGGGGGTTTAAAGGGGGAAAACACCTTGATAATTTCTTTTTTAATGCAAACAAAATAATAGTTAGGTGGACCCAAGGATGGGGGGTAGACCCAAAGATGATGGGTGGGCCTACCCATGGTTTTGTGCATGGGTTTTGCACATGGTTTTTGGCATGATGGTTTTCTGCCCATAGAAATTTGTAGATTCGGTCAAGGGAAATAAAATTATGTTCTAATCCAGGGTTAGTGGATTAGGGTTTATGAATGATTTGGCATGTATATATATGTATTGTAACATTGAAAGGAACATAATGAAAAATCAATCTGGTAGTCCCAGTTTTGGGACCCAGGGGAAAATATCTATGTATATTTGTTTTATGTTCTCGCCATTGTTTATTTTTATGTTTTAAGAATTTTTTTATAGGTAATTTTTGTACAGGGTTAAAACCTGCATATTTTAGGTCCATGAGAAGATTTGTTAGACAAAATGAAGCTGGGGGGGCATGCATCTACCCTTATGCTGGGGGAAATATATTCAATCCCAAGCATAGTTTTCACATGTTTCAAGCTTGTGTAAAAATTAAATCATCTTCAAGTATTCTCAAGCCTAGTTTTTCTTTGTTTCAAGTTGTTATAAAAATGAAACCTATCCCACACTTTAACTCTCATGATTTTCATTTTTTATCAACCCGTTTCTGCCAGATGAACCTTGGTTTTCTCATTCCATCATCACCATCTGATTGGTCGATCATACACTTTCACTTGGTGTTTTTACCCTTTCCTGAGGAACCACTGCGATGAATGGTCTTATTAGAATCCCTCTTAACATTTATATGTATTAAGTAGTTCCATCATGACTAGAACCAGTTTCTACCCTTTATACCACTCGTTCCTCCAGGAGGAGTTTTTATTTAAGCCATTTTTAGACTCCCAAAATATGAAAATATTGCCGAGAACATGTATTTTTCGTGCTTTTTAAAGAAAATGAAAAAAAATCTTCCCAATATAAGTTTAACCCTTTTCCGAACTAAATATATTTTTTACAAAAAACGAATACTTTAGTTGTAATATTCCCAAATGGGGAAAGTAGCAATATATGAACATAATAATGGAAATAACAGTGTAAATCAGTGTAAAAATATATTATACCAAAATGGAGCCATTATATTATGAATGTCAGCAGAAAATCCATACAAAATAGTGAGGCATCAATCATATTATAAGAGCAAACAAGCCTACGATAAACAATCACTCCCAAAAATAAGATGCTGCTACAATACAAAATGTTGGAGAGCTACTACAACACGGTCATAATGTGCATAACTATAGATGTAGATCATAAAATGATGTAAAAATAATTATACATGCCTCAATATATGTTATACATATAGATCTAAGCCCTATATCACCCTTCCAAGACAACCCAAGAGGGTTTCAGGAAAATACACAAAATATACAAACATGAGCTACAACCCTAGGGATGAAGGTTTGCTGCACATAGAGAAATGAGAAGATATGGCTGAAGATGATATATAATTATGTATCTCTCCTCCAATATATCCTCCACATGAAAGGTTGTCCCATCCATTGAATAAATCACCTCCCAAATCATACACTGCAACCATCCCCGCAACTCCTCCCTAAAATAACGCAGATCCACACTGAAACTGTGTTGTAGGGGATAATATCACCTTGGCCTAGTGCCAAATGTAGCAATAAATCTCAAGGGGCTTCCTTGCTGGCCTTCCAATGCAAGGAAACCTTCCTCCACTCAAAACTAGCTTAGAAATGGCCCAAAGAACCCCTCCACTGCTGCACTCACAACTTAACACAGGATCAAATGTAATCAGGAGATAGGTAAAAGAAGCCACAAATGCCGAATGTGGAAATACGTTTAATGTACTTCTCCAGTAGGCGAAGTCCCCGCAGGATGAAGGTGGGAGAGGTGGGATTCCCACTCGAGAACACCCTATGCTAAACAACATTGCAATCTTAGCTAAACAACTGAAGAGAGAAACAAGTCTAAACAGACCATAAAATCCAAATATCAAAACATTAGATAATATCTATGGCTTCCATCCCCTTCCTTATATAAGTGGTGAGCTTCCTCACCCTTGCCCCACTCATTAAAGCCACTATCTGCATGCATGAGATCTCCCAAAGACCACCCCCTCAATGAATCCCACTCCTTCCATACTACCAAGGATCATGTCAAAGATTCCTCCTTAAATTCGACAAAATCCCTTTAAAGCCCCTCTGTTTGGCCTAAAAAATCATTTTTCCGCCTATCGCTCCCCTCCTATAAACTCAAAATTGCATAAAAAAGGGCCAAAAACCCACATTTGAAAATATATAAGGTTTGGCACCTTTCGGCCCTAGCCCCTCAGTCTTTTTCTCCACATAACCTAAGCACTAGACCAAGCACTATACCGAAAAGTGCTTATCGCAGGCGGATATCGAACATAGTATTATCTGTCGATCTGTATAGATCGGACGACCTTCATTGATCAACGTCGCACCCGTGGCCCAACCCGTTTACCGCTTCGATCACCTGTCCACCGTCCGATCAAACCATAAATCAAACTAGTCACGCCACCCGTCGTGGTCCCTGCGCCCAAAAGCACTATTCAAAAACCAGTGGTATCCATCGCACCGCCTTTGATGGGCGGGTGATATTTTCCATTTCGGAGTGATTCCACTCAGCGTATGACACGTGGCTCTATCACTATTTCAAAACCGCCCCCTCATCGCGCGTTATTGTTCGGCATTTAACTCGGCGCGATATGCATAATAATCGTCTGATCTGGGGCTCTCCATCCAACGGTCATCGCACTCCAAAGATGCGCGGAAGTTAACCCGTTGCATCCATACCTAGGTCTCGCCAACTGCCGCCCTCCGACGCAACCCCAAATTTGCCGATCTCTCTGAGATCTGTATACCCAGATTTCTTGCCTACCCGCCATTGACCGGTCCCGCCACGTCACCATTCCACGTGTGTCTGCCACATGCCCATCCCACATCTATTTTTCCATTCCAAAGCCGATTTCTGCTGTTTTACATCTAATCTTCGCATTCTCGTCAACTCCGCACTAAATAATTCTCCGCCATTCCGCTTTCGTTTTTCTTCTGCTACTCACTCATACCATTCCACCACTTCACCATGTCATACCACACCCCGTTTATCTCCGCTACATCCACCGTCCCGTGCATATGTTTTCTTGACGATTTTATGTATTTTGGAGGGTACGAGCGGCAGTAAAATGCCATGATTCACAGTCTCAATTACAGTAACAGAGAACATCGGAAAGGACCATTTTTCAGAGGCTAGAATTATGGAGAAAGGCCTGGGAAGCTGTTACGACATGACCTCCATTAAAGAAGCAAGGTTAAACTCTGTCAAACCCTCCAGAGTCATTCAAAGTGCAGATTTCGCGATCGGAAACATTAATATTGCAGACAGAGAGTATCAGTGAAAGGGAGAGAGTTGAAGGCGTGTAATTGAAGATTTTGGAGCCTTAACCTAACCATTTGAAGGCAGAATACTAGATCGAAGACCCCGTAGATTACTCAAAAGGTACATGCACAGAAAAAAAATACCCTCAAGGTTTCATTTCAGCAGAATTTTCTTTCCAGGGAAGGACGGACTTCCCATGTGGTTTTTATTTCTCTACCGTGTTCCTAAAGAGACTTCCACCCAGTGCATTTATTTCAGAAAGCAGGCCACAGAGTACATACGGTACTACAGAGTCATCAAGCAGTATGTGCGTGCACGTTTCCGCCATCCTGTCTTAATGAGGCAAATTAAATGTTCATCATCCAATTCCTTTACTAGGTTTTCTTTTTCTTCTATAAAACTCCCCAAGAGCAGATTATTGAGGGTTCCAGATTTATCAGAAAATTATGCGGTGAGAGAATTTTTGTATGCATTTTGTAAGAACCCTTATATGAATGTACAGAGCCCATTTGGTTTCAGTGAGGAGGAGTTTCGTCTTTAAAGAGGATTCTGGTCTTTGGAGTCTCACAGTGTGTAACTTTCTCTTATATGTGCTAATTTAATCGTTCATTTCGTTTCATCCACCTTTCTTGTATCATGTTTCTGGAATGCGAGTGGCTCACTGGTTTTTGGTATGGATTTATCCTAGTTGATACCCATGCTCGAATTAGTCAAGCGCTTTAAATATGGCTCAGGCATGATATACTGTTTCACTATTCACTTCAACCATATTTCTGCTATATTAGTTTCTTTGGGAGGTTATTTTTAAAACGCTATTGTCATGTATGGATTCTTAAATTGGTAAGCCCATTACATGGTGATATTGTGTATCTGGATATCATCTCAATGACAACTAGTATTCTCTTAATCTTTCATACAGAGCAAATACCTTCTGATAATTCATTTATGTGATGTATTTCTAAATCGTCCCTCTTTACAGTAAGCTTCCTCTGAACTGTCTGATGCATTTGTATTAGAGTTCTTCAAATATTGCCTCTGTAGTATTCCTTTCCCTGTGTCAATTTTCTGAAGGTTTTGGTCCCATTCAAATCAATATTTCTTGTTTTCAGGAGATAGCACGAGAGCCTTTTATTGATAACTCCCCCTGTTATACTATGCGCTTCTTGCTATATGAAGATTTCCTAGGCACTGGTCTTTCAAAACTCAAGGCTGTCTCTAGGAACCACAACATCTTTTGGCCCCGTTGCCGGGGAACGAAGTTGAGAAAATTTAAATCCCCGGGCCTCGACAAAACCTAATTCACTCTTCAAGTAGGTGAGTATGGAGATTTGAGAGTTGTAGATCCCTCACCTTGGCAACTCCACATTTGTTTATTAGATAAATTCACTTGCAGTCCTGGCTCCTCGTAAGCCACACCTAAGGTCAGATACGTCACAGCCAAAGACACCCTCAGTGTCTGACCCAAAAAAGATCATACATAGGAGGAATTGGAGGGAAAGTAAATCAATCTAGACTGAAATCCCTGAATTGTTTGTAGAAAACTTTCAATCCTTTTCTTCTCAAGTAGCCCAAGTGTTAGGCCCTGACTCCACTATGGGAGATACCGATTACTATTCAGATAGTCCACCCTGGGGAGGTGTCAGAATTAAATACAACTTTCACCCTACTCCTAAGGTCGAAGAGGTTAAGGAAGTCACCAAAGTATCTGCTATTAACAGACCGTTGTTACCCTCCACACCTCAAGCTGCAGTCCATTACATTCCTATTGTTATTCATACTCCACTTCCACCCCCCCCCCCCTCCTCCTTTTACACATCAAACTATTGCACTACCTCCACCCCCTCCAATGGCCAATGTTCCAGGCTTCTTGTTAAATAAATATGCCCCCCTGGCATTACCTCAAGTGTTTAACGATATGCCACAGGATTATCTGAAGATCTTACCCCGATTCAATGGGGAAAATGAGATTGATGCTCAAAAACATCTTGAGGTCTTTTGCTCCTTTGTAGAGAACTTTAATGTGGAACATTTAGATGTAGTCTTAAGGTTGTTTGTCCAATCTCTTGATGGTGAAGCCCGAAAATGGATTAAGACATTGGGAGACCGTTCTGTTACCACTTGGGAAATAATGGAAGATACTTTTCTCAGGAAATGGGGAGAGAAGAAAGATCATGGACATTGTCTTACTGAGTTAAATACACTCAAGAAAAGACATAATGAAGGGGTGTCAGAATTTATCAAGAGATTTAATAAATTGTATTTGAGTCTTCCTGTTGATATGAAACACTGTTGCTTGTAGAAATTTCTTGTTTTCCCACCCCGGTTTTCAGTTTCACCTTATTTCTCCAAATAGTTAAATTCCCTTTCCCATATCCTTACATTCAACAAACTGGAAAATAATTTTTTGCTGAAAACACAAATTCTGGAAAATTTACAGAATGCTGGAAAATGCAGAAATAAAAATCAGCAAGCTTAAAACAACCATTCACACATTTTAACACAGATATTTTTGGTCAAGGTGACCCTGGAAAAACCCCCTACAACTCTTGGGGAAAACCAGTTTGAAAGCTCCTTCTTATTTTTGGAAAATGCTTTTACAGAGAGGTGAAATATACAGGAAAAAATTCCAGCAAATTAATTACAGACTTATCTGGTTTTCCGTGCTTGCCTCCACTTTGGAAAACGTGCTAGAACAACAAAATACTCAAAACAGAAATTTATTACAGCAAACTGCCTTTCTCGAAAACTGTGCTGGCTGCCTTGAAAAACGTGCCCAACAACCTTGGAAATCGAGCCCTTTGTTGTTGTACTTTTCCTAAAAAACCGTGCTGCCTTTCTCCTCGAAAAACGTGCCACAAAACAGCTGTACGGAGTACTGTACGACCTTGCTGCCTCGATATTCGTGCAACCTCTTGCTGCCTCGAAAACCGTGCCCTCCTTGCTGCTGTACGAATTTGCTGAGTTTGCCTCTCCTTCACCTTCTCAAGCTCTCTTCAGAAAAAAAGTCTCCAGCTCTCCTTCTCCTCCTCTCTCAATCTGCTAATGAAAGAATGAATGACCTTTTCCCTCCTTTTCCTCCTTTAACCTAACCCTAAGTGACTTTTGGGGAATCCCTAAATCCAATGGCTGAAATAGATTGAGATCTAGGGCTGAGATTAAATGCTCATTTAAATCTCACTTTATATTTTTTTAATTCACCCCACTTTAATAAAGACCCACTTAGTCATTTATTTCCAAAGTCACTTTTCCTTTCTAATTTTACATTGACTTTATTAAAGTCACTTTAAAATTAGACTTTGGTAACTTTATCACTTAAAGTCACTTTTAAATTAGACTTTAGTAACTTTATCACTTAAAGTCACTTTTAAATTAGATTTGACTTTATAAAAATTATAAAGTCACTTTAGGAAAAAAATTAAATTCTTTTGGACACTTTTCCCTAGGCCAAAGATCAAAGCCTTAGGGAACCACCTGTCCTTCGGTAACCAAATTTCAACACTCCCTCTTACCGAGGAAGGTGTTCCTCACCACACCCATCTTGTCTCTGAAGTAGACATGTTTGCCCCATGGTAAGGCTTTGGTAAGAATATCTGCAACCTGCTCATCAGTTGGAATATACTCAAGCTTCATAGCTCCCTTCTGAACATAGTCTCTGATGAAATGATATTTGATCTCGATATGCTTTGACCTGTCATGAAATACTGGATTCTCCGTGAGTTTAATGCAACTCTGATTATCACAGTAAATCACTGAAGGTCTCAACGGCTGACCAAATAAGCCAAAAAACATCTTGCGAAGCCAGATGGCCTCACAACTAGCTAGACTGGCTGCCATATACTCTGCTTCCGCTGAACTCAATGCTACTGACTGCTGCTTTCGGCTAAACCATGACACCACTGCCGAACCCAACCCAAAACAACACCCTGAAGTGCTCTTCCTATCAGAAGCACAACCTGCCCAATCAGAATCAGTGTAACCTGCCAATCTCACTCCATCCCCCTGCCTATAGTCCAAACCATAATCCACTGTCCCCTGCAAGTACCGCAAAATGTGTTTTGCAGCCACCTAGTGAACCTTCCTAGGCTCACACATAAACTGACTCATCGTGTTGACTGCAAAACAAATATCTAGTCTAGTGTTGACCAAATACATCAAGGAACCAATCAGCTGTCTGTACAATGTGGGATCCACCAACTCAAAATCCGAAGCATGAAGCTTCTTCCAGTTGGTGATCATCGGTGTCGACATGGGTTTACAATCCTCCATGTGGAATCTGCCAAGGATATCCACAATATACTTCCCCTGTCCCAGGAAGAAATGCCCCTCCTCCTGCCACACCTCCAAACCCAAAAAGTAATGTATCAAGCCGATGTCCTTCATCTCAAACTCCGCCGCAAGATCTCTCTTGCAGTGCTCTATGAGTCTCTCTGCACCTGTAATGACTAAGTCATCCACATACAGCACCAGAATGAGAGGCTCCTCACCTATCACAATATAGTAAAGGTTCGGATTTGCCTCACTCTTTGTGAAACCCATCTTCTGCAAGTAAGTATCTATCCTGGAGTACCAAGCTCTGGGAGCTTGCTTCAGGCCATAAAGGGCCTTCTTCAGTCTGCACACATGGGACTCCTTCCCATGCACCTCAAAGCCCCGTGGCTGCTCAATGTACACCTCCTCCTGTATGAAGCCATTGAGAAATGCGGTCTTCACATCCATCTGGTGGATCTTCCAACCCATCTCTGCTGCTATCGATATAATGGAGCGGATCGAAGTATATCAAGCCATGGGAGCGAAGGTCTCCTCATAATCAACTCCCTCTACCTGGGAGAACCCTCTAGCCACAAACCTCGCTTTGAATTTCTCAATGCTGCCATCTGCAGCATGCTTTACCTTGTAAAGCCATCTCGAAGTAACCACGGATTTGCCCTCAGGCCTCGGCACCACCTCCCAAACATCATTCTTCATGATAGAAGAATACTCCTCCTGCATGGCCTCTCTCCAGACCTGCTGGCTAGCTGCCTCCTCATAACTAGAAGGCTCAGAGTCAAGGATGCTGGTAGCCATTGCCATATAGCTACAAAACCTCTCAGGTGGTCTGCTCTCTCTGACTGGCCTCTTAGGCCCAGCAACAGATGTGGCCTCTCTCAAGGTGTCCTGAAGCCACTTGGGCTTCCTCTTCCCTGAGCATACTTCTCCCATTGGAGAATGAAACTCCTCCTCCTCCTCATCATCAGGAGCCTGAACTCCTAACTGTCTGTCTGTTGTCCTCCTGCCTGCACCTGAACCTGTAGAAGCTGAGGTATTGTGTGAACTGTCCATCAGTGGACTCCCTAGTGAACTGCTCTGCATGCTCCCGAAGCACCACCCCTCTGACTCTGTGAGCCACTGCTCACTGACGGACCTGACATCGTCATAAATGTACCTCCGGATCCTCCTGATCCCTACCCATTAGATCCCTGCGACTGACTCAGCTACTACTGAGGGTCTGGCTGATCCAGATACTCTAACTCCCATGACCTCCTGAAGGTCCTGTCCTCCTCGAACTTCACATCCCGCCTGACAACAACTTTCCTCTGTGCAGGAATGTAAATCCGAAAGGCCTTTGAGGTCTCACTATAGCCCACAAAGATACCCTTCTCTGTGGTGGGCTCTAGTTTGGTCCTCTTCTCCTTGGGTATGTAGGAGTATGTAATGCACCCAAAGATACGAAGATGACCAATATCAGGCTTCTTCCCAGAAAAAGCCTCCTCCAGAGTCATGTGCCCCAAGGCACGATGCGGACTCCTGTTCTGCAAATAAACAGCAGTGTTGCAGGCCTCTGCCCACAAAAACAATGGCAACCCCTGATCATGTAACATGGCTTTGGCAGCCCCTCCGATGGATCTGTTCTTCCTCTCCGCAACCCCGTTCTGCTGGGGGTTGTAAGGAATAGTGAACTCCCTCCTAATGCTTGCCTCCGCACAATAGTCAACAAACTCTCCAAGGGTGTACTCTCCTCCATTGTCCGACCTTAGGGACTTGATCTTCCGACTTGTCTATGTCTCCACAAGAGCTCTGAACTCCTGAAACCGCTTGAAGACCTCACTCTTGGTCTTCAAGAAATAAATCCAGGTCCTCCTGGAGTGATCATCAATGAATAAAACATAGTACTCATATCCACTCAAGGAAACATGAGACATCCGACCGCTCACATCGAAATGAATCAAATCAAGTATCCCAGTCGCTCTGCTGTCACTGTTGGGAAAAGGGGATTTGGCAAACTTTCCCATCGCACATCCTCTGCAAGTATCAAAGTGATCAATACTGAAATCTGGCACACCTGTAGTGATCTCCCGCAAAGTCCTCAAGGCTCCATGATACATATGCCCCATCCTGCGGTGCCAAATCTCACACAGCTCAGAACTGCTAGCTCTGCTGTCGGTACTACTGCTCAATGCCAAAAGGGGCCGAAATGCAAACTTGTACACCTTTGCATGGCGTACACCTATCACTCTAGCTGAATCAGCTGGAGCGCCCCTGGGATACATCAGCACCTGTCCACCCCTGAACAATATCTCATATCCTCTGTCCTCCAAAGTTGAGATGGATATGAGGTTCTTCCTCATCCCTGGCACATAAAGAACATCTGACACCTTCAAGGGAGGTTTAGACTCCCTCTGAAATGTCAGTGTTCCCACACCGACTGCTCTAACAACTCTGTCATCACCGAGTACTACCTCTATATCAGTGCCACTCACTGAAAGCTTTGAGAAGTACTCACGGACTCCTGTCATATGACGTGAAGCCCCATTGTCCACATACCAGATACCCGAAGATGCTCCGCTAGTCGAGGGAAATGCATGCTCCCTCTGAACCTCTGTGGCAGGTAATCCTGCACTAGAGGACTCACACGCAATGAACCCAAACTCCCGGTCAAAGCGATCTGCAAAGTCCTCAACCTCTACTGATGCTGCCATGCTCTGGTTCTTCCCCTTCTTCTTCTTCTTCTCCGGACACACAACTGCATAGTGTCCCATCTTCTGACAATTCCAACACTTCACCTTGGAATAGTCCTTTTGTGTGTTACCCTGTTTACCTTTACCTTTGCCTTTGCCCCCACCATTGCTTGTGGAAGCCTGCTTCTTGCCTTTGCCTTTCTTGCCTCCTGCCAACAGTGCTACATCCTCATCCTGCTCAACTGGCTTGGCTGCCCCAAGCTGACCTTTCCTGATCTCTATCTGAATGCAATCATCCCAAAACCTCTCCCATGTGGGAAGGGTCTCACGTGCACAAACCCCATCAACAAAGTTCATCCATGAACGGGGGAGGCCATTCACTGCAATCCGCACCAACTCAGTGGGTGGAATGACCTCTCCAATCGCTGCCAACTCATCTCTCACATTAGTAATCTTTGTGAGATATCCAGCTGCACTATCAGCCTTACCCATCTTAATGGTTTTCAGCTTCTCCTTCAGGACCATTTTCCGGTTCTCATTGGTACTTTGGTAGAGATTGGACAATGTTGTCCACATCTCATGAGCATTTCTCTTTCCTCTCACATGAGGAATGAAATGGTCTTTGATTCCGTCTAGAATCAGTCTCTTACCCTTGTTGTTCTTCCTATTATATGCTGCCAACTGAGTAGCATCAGTAGGCACATTAACAGGCTGCTGTGTGGTATGAACCATGATATCCCAGACTTCTACCTCCTCAAAGATACTCTGCATTCTCTCCTTCCAAACGCTGTAATTGGTATGCCCATCCAACCTATCCTCCACCCTCAATCCCAATGACATCCTGCTGTCCTAAAACTGAAAAATAGCACTGCTGTAGTAAAGATAAAAATTCTGTTTGTGAAAAATCAGCTTGCTGGAATCTTCTGAATGAAAAATCAGCAGGCTGTATTTTTCTCCTTGCCGTCCCAAACTGCACTTTCAGCACTCAAGCTCTGATACCATGTAGAAATTTCTTGTTTTCACACCCTGGTTTTCAGTTTCACCTTATTTCTCCTTTTAGTTAAATGCCCTTTCCCATATCCTTACATTCAACAACAGAAAAATAATTTTTTGCTGAAAACACAAATTCTGGAAAATTTACAGAATTCTGGAAAATGCAGAAATAAAAATCAGCAAGCTCAAAACAGCCTGTTAGGTCCCTATATCACTAGTATAGTCCCTTATTATTGTTAGTGTAACCCCCTTATTGTTATTATTGTACCCTTGTAACCTCCATTTTGTTATTATTGTGCCCTTAAATTATTATTGTTAGGTCGGCTAGGATTACATTGTGGCCCACTAGGATTACATTATGGCCCCATGGGCTCCTATATATAGAAAGGAGGTTTTGTGAATTGTATCATCCAAGAATTGTTCATTTATGTAATGTATTGGAGGTTTCCCCCTCGAAGTGGCTCATTTCTAAGGCGTTTATATCTCTTTTCTTCTCTTTTTGGAGCTGGTTACACAACATTTGGTATCAGAGCTTTGGATTCTAGGGTTTCGCTGCTCCAAAAAGGTCATCGTGGAATTTTCGCTATAACCTTTTTTCTATGAAGTTTCAGAAGCTAAAATTTCTAGGGTGCGAAGCCGAAATCCTGAGGAAGATTGTGTAAAAATTTCAGAGCTTGGTTCACAATATTTTCAGAGATATGATCTGTGGAAGTTAGGTATTTTTTCAGGCTCCTAAACAGGTCATCGTGGAATTTTTTCTATAA
This sequence comes from Pinus albicaulis, assembly GCA_034641835.2. Taxonomy (NCBI): domain Eukaryota; kingdom Viridiplantae; phylum Streptophyta; class Pinopsida; order Pinales; family Pinaceae; genus Pinus; species Pinus albicaulis. The sequence continues at coordinate 977,382,350 of CM076574.1, forward strand.
ATGTTTTTCTACGAAGGTTCAAAATCTGAAATTCGTATGGTACAAATCTAAAATCCTGAGGAAAGTCGTGAAAAAATTTCAGATCTTGGTTCGCAATATTTTTGGAGATATGATCTGTGGAAGGTAGTGCTTTTTCAGGCTCCTGAATTTCATCTCAAAGAGGTGATCGTGGGAAAAGTTCAATAACTCTCTCTCTGGGAAGTGGATTTGAGTGCCGTAAAAAGTGGTCGCAAGTACACGGACTGTAGTTTCTTGGCTATCAATTTCAGAGACAAAGGACAAAACAGTGACACGTGGCAAGTCCTACAAGTTTTCTCTACTGAACTAGTCCAAAATTAGGTCATTGTGGGAGATTGGACACAACTTTGTCTTGGGGAATCCAAATTAGATCAGACCTGTGGCATTTGAAAGAAGCTTCAGAGGGCTAATACAGGGCTGAATTTCAGGTATTGAATATTTTCAATTACAAAGATAATTCAATTTCAATATCGAGCTCCTCAAAGCAAGTAAAAGGTGTGTATTTTTTTTCCGAATTGCATAAGTCTTGTTTGAAGAATCAAGTTGAATTGATTCCAAGGGAATATTGTAGAATAGGTATCAATATTGGATTCTAAAATGGTGCCTAAAAATAATTCAACACCCATTAAGCCTTCAGAAGGCTCTACCATGACTCATGAAGATGAAGAATTGCAACATGATCTATCAAAATTACAAGAGCAAGTGCAAAAAATTTCACCTTCGCAAAGAGCAACAAAAAATGAAATCGAAGTTTTGAAGAAAGGCGTGGAAGTGAAGATGGACGATTTGAAGAAAGGCATGGAAGCTAAGATGGATGGCATGGAAGTGAAGATGGACGATTTGAAGAAAGGCGTGGAAGCTAAGATGGATGGCGTGGAAGCTAAGATGGATGGCATGGAAGCGGGCATGGAAGCTAAGATGGATGATATAAAATCAAACATCGAAGATTTGACAAATTTGATACAAGAAATGTTTCCTAATGGTGAAAAGATAGTAGAAGAACCTCATGAAGAGAACAAAATAAATGTTAATCGTGATTTCATAAACTCTAATGTTGGTGGGAAGAACCACCATATTCCAAAAATGGATATGAGGAAGTTTGATGGAAAGGATCTTGTAACATGGATACTACAGATGGAGCAATATTTTGATCTCCACAATGTGCAAAACACACAAAAGGTACGCATTGAAACTTTACATTTAGAAAAAAATACATTTGTATGGTATCGATGGCTTTGCTCCCGTAAAAAAATTGTCACTTGGTCAATTTTTACGGAGGAAATGATAGCACATTATGAGGATACAAAGAGCAACACCTTCTTAGCCAATTGATAAATCTCAAACAAAAGGGTTTAGTGGGGCAGCACATTGAGGACTTCCAAAAATTGAATATAAGGGTAACTGATATTCCAGAGGAACACAGGATTGATCTCTCCATAGGCACTTTAAAGGATAACATCCAACATGAAGTTCGTGTTCTGGAACCTGATTCATTGGAGAAGGCATTCAGGTTGGCAAGAAAAGTTGAATGTAAAATTATGGCGACAAGGAAGCCTACCACTCAATTCTATAAAGAAGGAAGTGTTTCTACTCCTAGATTTCCACAACCTACAAGGTTGACACCACAAAAATTGGAAGAAAAAGAGCAAAAGGGCTTTGCTACAGTTGTGATAGCAAATACACTAAAGGTCATAAGTGTGCTGAGAATAAATTATTTTACATAGATTGTGAAGAGGAAGAAGAAAATGAACAAGAAGAGGATATACACCAGGAACCAACCCTAGAAGAGGAAGAAATGAATCCGACCATATTGTGTAATGCACTGGCAGGAATTACCACTCCTCAAACTCTCAAGATAGAAGGACATATCAAGAAGAAAAAGGTAATAGTGTTGATTGATTCAGTAGCACCCATAATTTTATTCATTGTAAGGTAGCCAAGGAATTAAATTGTTTCCTATACCCAGCACCAGAATGTCAAGTGATGGTTGCAAATGGAGGAACTATAAATTGCTCGGGAAAATGCCATAATATCAAGCTAACCATGGGGGAATATGTATTGACTAGTCCAATGCTTTCCATTCCTATGGAAGGTGCTGATGTTGTACTAGGAGTACAATGGTTACAATCTTTGGGGATGGTAGCTTTTAATTTTCAAGAACTTTTCTTGAAATTTTTTTCAGAAGGAAAGGAAGTCGAATTACGGGGTATTGAAGGGAAGCCATGAAGGATAATAAGCTCTAATGTCATGAAAAAGCTTCTAAAGAAAGAACAACGAGGCGTAATTGCACAATTATGCTCACTAGAAGTTCCGACATCAAAATCATCTATTTCTGCAGATCTCCAACAAGTCTTGGACAATCATTCCAAGGTGTTTGAAACTCCTGAAGGACTCCCACCTATTCGTGATCATGATCATGCTATTCATTTGATTCTAGGAAGTGTTCCTCCAAACATCAGGCCTTATAGATATCCTTACTTCCAAAAGAGCGAAATTGAACGTATGATTGCAGAAATGTTAGAGGCGGGTATAATTCAACCTAGTCAAAGTTCTTTCTCTGCTCCCGTAGTATTGGTACACAAGAAGGATGGATCATGGCGAATGTGTCCGGATTATAGGGAGCTCAATAAGCTCACCATTAAAGATAAATTTCACATTCCTGTGATTGATGAATTATTGGATGAATTACATGGAGCAATTTATTTTACCAAGTTGGATCTTCGTTCAGGATATCATCAAATTAGAATGAAGACCGAAGATATTCCAAAAACAGCATTTCGAACTCATGAGGGTCATTATGAATTTTTGGTCATGCCTTTTGGCCTTACCAATGCACCTTCTACATTTCAAGGTTGATGAATTCCATTTTCAAACCCTTCCTTAGAAAATTTGTGCTAGTATTTTTTGATGATATACTAATCTACAGCAGGTCTTGGAAGGATCATGTTGAACATGATGACAGGGTGCTCAAACTATTGCAGGAGAAACAATTATATGCAAAAACATCCAAATGTTTCTTTGGAGTACAAGAGATGGAATATCTCGGTCATATTATATCTCACGAGGGTGTTAAAGTAGACCCTAACAAAATTAAAGCCATTAAGGAATGGAAAGTCCCCAAGACAATAAAGCAATTGCGAGGATTTCTCGGGTTAACAGGCTATTATCGCAAGTTTGTTAAGAATTATGGGAGAATAGCAGCACCTCTAACAACATTATTGAAGAAAGATGCATTTTCATGGATTCCTGAAGCAACTAAGGCCTTTGAACATCTTAAAGAGGCAATGTGCCTAGCACCGGTCTTAGCTACGCCAGACTTCACAAAAACCTTTATCGTGGAATGTGATGCCTCAGGAAATGGAATTGGTGCTGTTTTAATGCAGGAAGGAAGACCCATTGCTTTTGAAAGTCGTCCAATCAAAGGAAAGTATTTACAAAAACCTATTTATGAGAAGGAAATGTTAGCAATAATGCATGCACTAAAGAAATGGAGAACTTACCTAATGGGAAGACACTTCAAGGTAAAAACTGATCATGATAGTCTGAAACACTTTTTGGAACAAAGACTATCTTCAGAAGAGCAGCAAAAATGGGTCACAAAGATGTTGGGTTATGACTTTGAAATAATCTACAAAAAAGGAAAGCTCAATGTTGTTGTAGATGCACTCTCAAGAAAGAATGAAGAGGTGGAAGCATTGCTTTGTGCCATTTCTATTATCCAACCAGATTGGATAACCGAAGCAAGAGATGAATGGAAGAAGGACAAAGATGTATGGACACTCATTCAAAAGTTGCAGCAAGATCCTAGTACATCTGATACATTTAGTTGAAAAAATGATTCCTTATGGTACAAAGATCGCTTATATCTTTGTAAGAATTCCCAACTAAAACAAAAGATTCTTCTGGAATTGCACACTTCTCCTTTAGGAGGACACTCAGATTTTTAAAAACTTACCACAGGGTGAAGAAAGAATTTTTTTGGGATGGCCTTAAATCTGATATTCGAAAGTTTGTGGCGGAATGTTTGGTCTGCCAGCAGAATAAAGTGGAAACAATTAAGACCCCAGGACTTCTACAACCTTTATCCATTCCAAGTCAACGTTGGGAGGAGATTTCAATGGATTTTATCACAGGTTTACCTAAGTCCGAAGGAAAGATTGTCATCATGGTGGTAGTTGATAGACTTACCAAGTATGCACACTTTTGTGCATTATCTCATCCATTTAAAGCAAGTACAGTTGCTACTACATTTATGGACAGAATTCAAAAGCTACATGGAAGCCCAAGGGTTATTGTGAGCGACAGAGATCCCATTTTTATGGGAAATTCTTGGACGGAGTTATTTTCTTGTTTGGGTACTCAATTAGCTCATAGCTCATCTTATCATCCTCAATCTGATGGTCAAACAGAGATAGTAAATAAATGTTTGGAAGGATATCTTTGTTGTTTTGTATCCGATAAACAAACACAATGGGTCAAGTGGTTACCTCTCGCTGAATGGTGGTATAACACTTCCTTCCATACTGTAGAAAAAATGACCCCATTTATGGCACTTTATGGATATCATCCACCATCCATCACATCATATTTAAGAGAAAATTCGAAGGTTCAAGTAGTGGAAGATCACATCGAGCATCAAGAAGAAGTTCTCCAACTCTTAAAGGATAACCTAAATTTGGCACAAAATCGAATGAAACAACAGGCAGATCAACATCGCAGCGAGAGAAGTTTTGATGTAGGAGATTGGGTATTTTTACGGCTACAACCATACAAACAAATGTCCCTCAAGCAAGCTAAGAAGGATAACAAATTATCACCAAAGTACTATGGTCCTTACAAGGTGTTGCAAAAGATTGGTACTATGGCATACAAATTGGAGCTTCCTGCTTCTTCGCGAGTACATCCAGTTTTCCATGTTTCATGCTTAAAGAAGGTTATAGGTGAAAATATTCCAGCTCAAACAATATTTCCAGAACTTGATGAGGAAGGAAAAATCATATTGGAACCTGAAGCGGTCATGGAAACAAGAACTCGACAGCTACGGAATCGATCAATTTCAGAGTATCTCATCAAGTGGAAGAACTTACCCACTGAAGATTCTACATGGGAGGATGAGAATTTTATACAGAAGCACCCGGAGCTACTCAAGCATTGAGGACAACACTTTTTTGAAGGAGAGGGGCATGTTAGGTCCCTATATCACTAGTATAGTCCCTTATTATTGTTAGTGTAACCCCCTTATTGTTATTATTGTACCCTTGTAACCCACATTTTGTTATTATTGTGCCCTTAAATTTTTATTGTTAGGTCGGCTAGGATTACATTGTGGCCCACTAGGATTACATTATGGCCCCATGGACTCCTATATATAGAAAGGAGGTTTTGTAAATTGTATCATCCAAGAATTGTTCATTTATGTAATGTATTGGAGGTTCCCCCCTCAAAGTGGCTTATTTCTAAGGCGTTGATATCTCTTTTCTTCTATTTTTGGAGCCGGTTACACAACACAGCCATTCAACACATTTAAACATTGATATTTTTGGTCAACATGACCCTGGAAAAACCCCCTACAACTCTTGGGGAAAACCAGTTTGAAAGCTCCTTCTTATTTATGGAAAATGCTTTTATAGATAGGTGAAATATACAGGAAAAATTCCAGCAAATTAATTACAGACTTATCTGGTTTTCTGTGCTTGCCTCCGCCTTGGAAAACGTGCCAGAACAGCAAAATACTCAAAATAGAAATTTATTACAGCAAACTGCCTTTCTCAAAAACTGTGCTAGCTGCCTCGAAAAGTGTGCCCAACAACCTTGGAAATCGAGCCCTTTGTTGCTGTACTTTTCCTTGAAAACCATGCTACCTTTCTCCTCGAAAAACGTGCCACAAAACAATCGTACGACCATCGTCTCTGGCTGTCGCTTATACGGCCTTTGCTACCTCGAAAACCGTGCCCTCCTTGCTGCTGTACGGATTTGTTGAGTTTGCCTCTCCTTCACCTTCTCAAGCTCTCTTTAGAAAAAAGTCTCTAGCTCTCCTTCTTCTCCTCTCTCAATCTGCTCATGAAAGAATGAATGACCTTTTCCCTCATTTTCTTCCTTTAACCTAACCCTAAGTGACTTTTGGGGAATCCCTAAATCCAATGGCTGAAATAGATTGAGATCTAGGGCTGAGATTAAATGCTCATTTAAATCTCACTTTATATTTTTTTAATTCACCCCACTTTAATAAAGACCCACTTAGTCATTTATTTCCAAAGTCACTTTTCCTTTCTAATTTTACATTGACTTTATTAAAGTCACTTTAAATTTAGACTTTAGTAACTTTATCACTTAAAGTCACTTTTAAATTAGACTTTAGTAACTTTATCACTTAAAGTCACTTTTAAATTAGATTTGACTTTATAAAAATTATAAAGTCACTTTAGGAGAAAAATTAAATTCTTTTGGACACTTTTTCCTAGGCCAAAGATCAAAGCCTTAGGGAACCACCCTATTCGGTAACCAAATTTCAACACTCGCTAAAGTTGTTTTTGTAGCAGCCTTTGATTCAAAATTCGGTTTCTCTCTGAGAGAAAGAAAGCCTACTACTCTGGATGATGCTCAGACAGATGCACTAGAGTTGGAGGCAAATTTCGCCTCCACTGGTAAATCAAAGGGAAAATCTGAACAAGATACTAGAAGAAGGGGCAAAGAGGAGGTATCTACCTCTAACCAAGATAGAGACTCAGCTAATGACAGAATTGAATAAATGAGAAAAATGATTAAGAACCTTTCTGGTAAACTGGTCAAGCTTGAATTGGAGGCCAAGAATTCAGCCTCCAAGAATTTCCACAATGCTCCAAACAGAGGTTACCATCCTCAATATAGGAAACCACCCCTGCAAATATTGCAAAGGGAACTAAAGGAACAAAAAGATCAGGTACCACACCCATTGTACTTGGATGGTCCAGTAGATGATCCTACTGAAGACACTACCTATGGACTAGAGGATGAAAATCTTGATTTCTCGAATAGTGATGGAGAAGAATGCCCCTTGCAGGGAAGTAATGGAACCGAGTGCTCATTGCAAGAAGAAGAAAAGGTTAGAGACACAGAAGACTCAAAAATTGATCACTATTGTAAGCAATTTGTTGATTTCATGCAAGCACAATTCAATAGAAGATATGATCTCAGATCTTCTAGGAAGAGGACTCGTACTCAAGATCAAGAAGAAGAGCTACCCCAAAAGGAAGCACCTGCTCAGAAGGATTCAACAATGCAGAAAGTCACAGGCAAAGGTAAGGAGCCTCTAAACAAACCTTTGCAGTCTGATGATCAAGTTATTTCCTCTTCAAAAGTAGTCATTCCCCCTAATACCAAGTTTGTGTCAAAAGAAGTCAAACCCTCAGCTAAAAATAAAGAATCAAAAGAGGTTGTAATAGATAAGTCCTCTCCTGCTTTCAGTCTGCAAAAATAACTTGAGAAGGTCAAAATCCCAGTTCCCTTGACTGAACTATTGAAGCAACCTACATATCAATCTCAAGTCACCTCTTTCATGCTCCCTCCAGAAGCACCTCTCATCCCAGATAGTCTCAACCTTCAAGAAGAAAGACCCATGGTTGTATTTGGCCCACATGTTGAGGAATTAGATGCTTCTACTCCTCCCTTCTATGTGTCTCTAGTGATTCATGACCTGCTATTACATAACTGTTAGATTTTGGAGCTTCCCATAATCTACTGCCTCTGTCAGTCATGGAACAACTAGGATTACAAATCACCCCTCCATACAAGGACCTCTATTCATTTGATTCCAAGAGAGCTAAATTCTTGGGGATGATCAAGGATTTGGTGGTCAATTTGGCTCAAATCCCAGCAAAAAGCGTGGTAATGGACATCGTGGTGGCTGACATCCCAGCTCGCTTTGGCATGTTACTGTCAAGGTCCTGGGGGACAAAAATTGGTGGGTTAATTAAGTTGGATTTAACATACGCCACTATCCCAATTTTTGGTGGCCAGGAGAGGAGGTTGTACAGGGAAACTAGATTTGTCAAGATGGTTACTAAGGCTGACAACTCTGTTAATTCACCAGTCTACAGTAAAGAAGGAGATTTCTCATGCTTGATGCTGGAAGAATATCAATATTATGCTCATGAACCATCCTTCTGCCAGATCAAGACTGAGAAGCCCTCAGAGAGCCATGAAGCAGGAATTTGGACACTTCATTTTGATGGAGCAAATTCAAGAGAAGGTAATGGAGCTGGAATACTATTGATTTCTCCTACAGGAAAATGGGTCCCATTGTCTTTCAAGCTAGAATATGAAGCTACTAATAATGTGGCTGAATATGAAGCACTTCTGTTGGGATTGCAGGTAGCCAGGAGCATGAATATACAAAGTTTAAAAGTTCTGGGAGATTCATAACTGGTGGTTAGACAAGTTAGGAATCAGTGTCAAACCAAACATCCTCGACTAAGGGCTTATAAAAATGAAGTTTGGGATATGGTAGAGAATTTTTTCTTGGCATTTAATATTTAGTTCATGCCCCGAGAACAGAATAGGATGGTCGATTCCCTGGCTATGGTTGCTAGTACATTTTGTCCACCTCAAAACCCCCTCTTAAGATATGAAATTGAGGTACGTTATCGACCATAAATCCTAGATAACATCAAGAATTGGCAGGTATTTGAGGATGAAGAATAGATGAAGAGATTCTTGGAAACAGTAGGGGAATTATCCAATATGGAGATTGATGCTGGTGAAGAGGAAGAAACTGAAGACACTCCAAAAAGAAATTGGGAGAAGAAAATGGCAGGTAATAAAGTGTTGCAATTGAAGGGAAACATTATACCTAGAGTGTTGGTGCCTCTAGAAAGATTATTTGACAATAATGATGTCCCACTACAGCCAAAAAAAGTGGTAGAAGAAAATCAGGTAGAAGACCTGAATCTTGGTACTGATGCTGACCCCAAAATTGTAAAATTATCCAAGAAGATCCCAGAAGAATATAAAAATCTATACCAGAAATTATTTCAGTCTTACAAAGATGTGTTTGCATGGTCTTATTAGGACCTAAAAACTTTTGACATCAGTATAATGCAGCACAAAATTCCACTAAAGGGAGATGCAAAACCTCATAAGCAGAAGCTCAGACAAATAAATCCCCTGCTGCTTCCCTCTATTGAGAAGGAAATTAAGAAGCTGTTAAAGGCCAAAATAATTGTGCCATTGAGGTACTCTGAATGGGTGGCAAACCTAGTCCCTGTCCGAAAGAAGAATGGAGAAATAAGGCTATGTGTTGATTTCCGAAATTTGAACCGAGCATCCTTAAAGGATAATTATCCACTGCCCAAGATGGATCACATCCTGCAGAAAGTGGTAGGAGCTTATCAGATGTCAATGATGGATGGATTCTCTGGTTATAATCAGGTGGTTGTACTTCCAAAAGATCAGAAGAAGACTGCTTTCACCACACCATGGGGTACATTTATGTATGCCAGGATGCCTTTCGAGTTGATTAATGCAAGGGCCACTTTTCAAAGGGCCATGGAAATTGCCTTTGTTGGGGAGCAAGATAAATTTTTGGTAGTCTACCTCAATGATATCACTGTTTTTTCGAAGGATGATACTGAGAACATTGAGCATCTGCGTAGAACTTTTGAGAAATGCAGAAGGTATGGTCTCTCTCTTAATCCACATAAGTCATTATTCGCATTATAAGAGGGTAAACTTTTGGGACACATTGTAACCAAAGATGGGGTAAAGATAGATCCCGTTGATCATGTCACTTCCTATAAAATTTCATAGAAATCTCGTCCATAGCTCTCTCGAATTCCCCCTTGCAGCCTTGGAAAACCATTCTTACGCCTATCGTTACCATTTCCCACCTCCAAAACACATTATAAAAGGATGAAAATCCATATTTGAAATATTTAAAGCGTAGCTCCTTCGGCCCTAGCCCCTTTGTCTTTTCCCCCATGTAACCTGGACGCTAGACCAGGTGCTAGTCCGACGGGCGCTTATCCAATACATATCGGACGCATCCTGAGCCGTTGATCTGTGCAAATCGAACGGGGTTTGCTCATCTCTGCTGCACCCGTAGCCTACCTATTCATCGTCCGATCAAATCATAAATCTACGGTTCGTCGCCCATCCACCTTGGTGGACCCCGCACCCAACAGCACCTTCTGAAACCGGTGGTTTATATCGCACCGCTTTTCAGCGGCAGGCGGTATTCTTCAAAATGGAGCGATTCCACTCATTCCCCGCCGCATGTCTCTGCATACGGCCACGAAACCTCTCTCCATCGCGCATTATTGTTCGGACAAAGTCATGCAGCGATCAAAGTCATGCAATGATATTAATCACCACAAACTTCCATCCGATCCGAGGGTCTTCATCCGATGATCGTCACGCTCCGAAGCCGCACGGATTTACCGGCAAAAATCACACTCCGGCCCACCGTCCATCGTCCTCGACGTTTTCAACCGTCGATCTCCTCCCCGAGATCGCACGGCCAAGATTTAATCATCCCCACCGTTGACCCGGTCTTCCCCTCCTCCACGTCATCCCACGTGGTTTATCACATTTCTTCCTCCGTCATTTATACATTACATTCATAGGTTTATTTTAATGTTCCGCATTATAAACTCTGGCCAGCCCTTCCGCCATTATTTCCACTACATTTTCTTCGTCACCACCCTGCACGTTTCCACCACTTCATCACGTCGCTCTGTTACACATTCGCTTCCATCGCATTGTCGTCCTCCATGCGTTTGCGTCCTTAACAACTTTGTGTGTTTTTCAGGTTCACAGTGACAGGGAACTATCATCATTTGCAACATCCATTACAAAAGCCGAGAACGTGTCAAAGGACCAATTTTTCAAAGGCAGAATTCATGAAGAAAGTCTTGGGTAGCTACCGTGACATGACATCCATTAAAGAAACAAGGTTACACTTTGGCAAGCTTCCCAGCGTCATTCAAGGAGTCGATTTCACAGATGAGAACATTAATGAAACAACAGAGGAAGATCAGTGGATGGTGGAGGAATTCAGCGTTCAGCGTTGAAGATTTTAAAGCTTAAATCAGGATTAGGAAGGCAAAGGGTACGAGACACAAAAAACAATGCCCTCTAGGTTTTATTTTAGCAAGATTTTCTTTCAGGAAAGGACAGAATGTTGATATGGTTATCCCTATACCGTGTTCCTGAAAATATTTTCACCCAGAACATTTATTTCAGTTAACAGGCCACAGAGTACAAACAGCACAACATAGTCATTCAGTAGTATGGGCGCGAATGTTTCCGCCATTTTTTCTTAATTATGAAAATTAAATGTTCATCACCTACCTCTTTTACTAGGTTTTGGTTTCTCCTATAAAAACCATGAAGAAACGAATTGTAGAGGTTCCAGATTTTTATCATAAAATTATGCAGTGAAAGGATTTTTGCATACATTTTGTAAAATTCTTGTATGAAGGCTCAGAGCCCATAGGGTCTCAGTGAGGAGGAGTTCTATCTATCAAAGAGGATTCTAGTCTTTGGTATTTCACAGTCTGTAACTCTCTTTATTGTGTTAGATTAATAGAACATTTCATTTCATCCATCTTTCTTGTATCATGTTTTGGAATGCGAGTGGCTCACTGATTTCTGGTATGGATTCATCCTAGTTGATGCCCATGCTCAGATCAGTCAAGCGCTTTAAATATGGCTCATGCATGATATTCTATTCCATTACTCATCTAAACCATACTTCTGCTATATTATTTTCTTTGGGAGGGTGCTTTTAAAATGCTATTATCATGTATGGATTCTTAGATTGGTAAGACCATGCATGGTGGTATTGTATATTTGGGTATCAGCTCAATGTTAACTAGTATCTTCTTAATACTTCTTTCACTACATACACCTTCCGATAATTTATGTCTGTGAAGTATTTCTGAATCGGCCCGCTTTGCAGTAAACTGTATCTAAATTGTTTGTTTCTTTTGTATTAGAGTTCTGCATCTTGCCTCTGCAGTATCTCTTTTCCTGTGTCAATTTTTGAGAGTTTGGTCCCATTTTATTTCATTTCCCTATTTACAGGAGATAGCATGTGAGCTAAAGCCGACAACTTCCTACGTTATATTATGTGCTCCTTGCTATGTTAAGATGTCCTAGGCACTGGTATATCACAACTCTAGACTGTCTCTAGGAGCGGCAACATCTTTCTGGCACCGTTGCGGGGGACGAATTTAAGAAAATCATAATCCTTGGGCCTTGACAAAATTTTATTCACTCTTCAAGTAGGTGAGCATGGAGAGTTGAGAGTTGTAGATCCCTCACCTTGGTGACTCCACATTTGTTATTTGATATATCCATTTGCAGTCCTGGCTCCTTGTAAGCCACACCTGAGGTCAGATACTTCTAAGCCAAAGACACCTTTAGTGTCTAACCCTGACCAGATTATACATAGAAGAAATTGGAGGGAGAGGAAATCAGCCCGTTACCAAATTCCTGAAGTGTCTACAAAATACTTTCCATCCTCTTCTTCTCAAGAAACTCAAGTGCCAAATCCCGACTCCACTGTGGGAGATACTGATTATTATTATTCAGATAGTCCACCCTGAGAGGGTATCAGAAATAAAAACAGTCTTCATCCTACTCCTGAGGTTGAAGAGGTCAAAGAAGTAACCGAAGTATATGCAGTTAACAGACCTTTGTTCCCCTCAACCCCTCAAGCTGCAGTTGAATATATTCCTATTATTATTCATACTCCACTTCCTCCTCCTCTTCCTCCTCTTACTCATCAAACTATTGCACTACCTCCACCTCCTCCAATGGCTAATGTTCCAGCCTTCTTGATGAATAAATATGCTCCCCTGGCATTACACCAAGTGTTGAATGATATGCCCCAATATTATCTGAAGATCTTGCCTAGATTCAATGGGGAAAACGAGATTGATGCCCAAAAACACCTTGAGACTTTCTGCTCCTTTGCAGAGAACTTTAATGTTGAACATTTAGATGTGGTATTAAGACTGTTTATGCAATCTTTAGATGGTGAAGCTCAAAAATGGTTTAAGACATTGGCTAGCTGTTCTATTACCACTTGGGATAACATGGAAGACACTTTTCTCAGGAAATGGGGAGAGAAAAAGGATCATGGAAATTGTCTCATTGAGTTCAATACACTTAAGAAAAGACACAATGAAGGAGTATCAGAATTTATCAAGAGATTTAATAAATTATATCTGAGTCTCCCTGCTGACATGAAACCCCATCAAACTTCTTCTAAAGTTGTTTTTGTGGCAGCCTTTGATTCATATTTTGGTTTCTCTCTCAGAGAAAGAAAGCCTGCTACTCTGGATGATGCTCAGGCAGATGCACTGGAGTTGGAGGCAAACTATGCCTCCACTAGAAAATCAAAAGGAAGGCCCGAAAAAGATAGCAGAAGAAGGGGCAAAGATGAGGCATCTACTTCTAACCAAGACAAAGAATCAGCCAATGAAAAAATGGAAGAAATGAGAAAATTGATTAAGAGAGTGGTCAAGCTTGAACTGAAAGCCAAGAATTCAGCCTTCAGGAATTTTCAGAATGCTCCAAACAGAGGTTACAATCCTCAATATAGGAAACCACCCTTGCAAATATTGCCAAGGGAAGCAAAGGAGCAACAGGATCAAGTGCCACACCCATTGTACTTGGAAGGTCTAGTAGATGACTCTACTGAGGACAATGCCTATAGACTGGAGGATGCAAATCTTGCCTTTTCAAATAGTGATGGAGAGGAATGCCCTTTACAAGGGAATGATGAAGCTAGGTGCTCATTGCAAAAAGAAGAAAATATCAGAGACGCTGAAGAAGCAGAATTTGATCATTATTGTAAACAATTTGACGATTTCATGCAAGCACATTTCAATAGAAGATATGATCTCGGATCTTCTAGGAAGAGGACTCGTACCTAAGAGAAAGAATAAGAGCTGCCCCAGAAGGAAGCACTTGCTCAGGAGGAATCAACAATGCAGAAAGCTACAGACAAAGGTAAGCAACCTCTAAACAAACCTTTGCAGTCTAATGATCAAATTCCTTCTTCTTCAAAAGTGGTTACTCCCTCTAATGACAAACCAGTGTCAAAAGTAGTCAAGCCCTCAGTCGAAAATAAAGATCCCGAAGAGGTTGTGATAGAAAAATCCCCTCTTGCTTTCAGTTTGCAAAAAGAACTTGAAAAGGTCAAAATCCCAGTCCCCTTGACTGAACTGTTGAAACTGCCAGCATATCAATCTCAAGTCACCTCTTTCATGCTTCCTCCAGGAGCACCAATCATCCCAAATAGTCCCAACCTTCAAGAAGAGAGACCCATGGTAGTTTTTGGCCCACATGTCGAGGAGATAGATCCCTCTACTCCTCCCTTCTATGTGTCTCTAGTAATCCATGACCTGCTATTACATAACTGTATGCTAGATTCTGGAGCTTCCCACAATCTTATGCCTTTGTCGGTCATGGAACAACTAGGTTTACAAATCACGCGTCCATATAAAGACCTCTATTCATTTGATTCCAAAATAGTTAAATGCTTGGGGATGATCAAGGATTTGGTGGTTAATTTGGCCCAAATCCCAGCAAAAAGTGTGGTCATGGATATTGTGGTGGATGACATCCCAGCTCGCTTTGGTATGTTGTTGTCAAGGTCTTGGGGAACGAAGATTGGCGGGTCAATCAAGTTGGATTTAACATATGCCACTATCCCAGTTTTCAGTGGCCAAGAGAGGAGGTTATACAGGGAGACTAGATTTGTCAAGATGGTGACTAAGGCTGACAATTCTGTAAATTCACCAGTCTACAGTAAGGACGAATATTTTTCATGCTTGATGCTGGAAGAAGATCAAGATTATGCTCATGAACCATCCTTCTGCCAGATCAAGAGTGAGCAGCCCTCAGAGAACATGGAAGCAGGAATATGGACACTACATTTTGATGGAGCAAATTCAAAAGAAGGAAATGGAGCTGGAGTGCTATTGGTTTCTCCTGCAGGCAAATGGATCCCACTATCTTTAAAATTAGAATATGAAGCCACCAATAATTTGGCTGAATATGAAGCACTTCTGCTAGGATTGCAAACAACCAGGAATATGAACATACGAAACTTAAAAGTTCTGGGAGATTCAGAACCGGTGATCAGGCAAGTCAAGAATCAGTGTCAGACCAAACATCCTAGGCTAAGGGCTTATAGGAATGAATTTTGGGATATGGTAGAGAATTTCTTCTTGGCATTCAATATCCAAGCCTACAAGTAGAGGTGCGTTATCGGCCTTCAATCCCAGATAACATCAAGCACTGGCAGGTATTTGAAGATGAAGAACAGATGAAGAGATTCCTGGAAACAGTGGGAGAATTCTCCAATATGGAGATTGATGATGAAGAAGAGGTAGAATCTGAAGATATTTCAAAAAGAAATTGGGAGGAAAAAGTGGCAGGTAACAAAGTGTTGCAGTTAAAGGGAAACATAATACCTAGAGGACTGGTGCCTCTATAAAGATTATTTGACAAGAATGATGTCTCATTGCAGCCAAGCAAAGTGGAAGAAGAGAATTAGGTAGAAGACCTGAATTTGGGTATTGACGCTGACCCCAAAATTGTAAAACTGTCCAAGAAGATCCCTGGAGAATATAAAGAGCTATATCAGAAATTATTTCAGTCTTACAAAGATGTGTTTGCATGGTCCTAGCAGGATTTGAAAACTTTTGATATCAATATTATGCAGCACAAAATTCCATTGTAGGCAGAAACAAAGCCCCATAAGCAGAAGCTCAGAAAAATAAATCCCCTGCTGCTGCCTTCTATTGAGAAAGAAATTAAGAAGCTGCTGAAAGCCAAAATAATTGTACCTTTGAGGTACTCTGAATGGGTGGAAAACCTTGTCCCTGTACGAAAGAAGAATGGAGAGATAAGGTTGTGTGTGGATTTTAGAAATTTAAACAGAGCATCCTTAAAGGATAATTATCCGCTGCCTAAAATGGACCACATCTTGTAGAAAGTAGTTGGAGCTTCTAGGATGTCAATGATGGATGGATTCTCTGGTTATAACCAGGTGGCTGTACTTCCAGAGGATCAAAAGAAGACTGCTTTCACCACACCATGGGGTACATTTATGTATGCCAGGATGCCTTTTGGGCTGATTAATGCAGGGGCCACTTTTCAGAGGGAAATGGACATTGCTTTTGTTGGGGAGCAAGATAAATTCCTGGTGGTCTACCTTGATGATATCATTGTATTTTCCAAAAATGATGCTGAGCACATTGAACATCTGCAGAGAAATTTTGAGAAATGCAGAAGGTATGGTCTCACTCTGAATCCTCAGAAGTCTTTATTTGCATTAGAAGAGGGAAAGCTTTTGGGCCATATCGTGACTAAAGATGGGGTGAAGATAGATCCTAAGAGGGTAGAGGTTATAAACGGTATTGCTTTTCCCAGGAATAAGAAAGAAGTACAAGTATTCCTAGGGCGCATTAATTTCTTGAGAAGGTTTATCCCTAACTATGCTGAGATAGTTAGGCATATAACAGATATGCTAAAGAAGAATAATGAGGTAAAGTGGTCATGAGAATCACGGGAGGAATTTACCAGGATAAAGAATGCTTTTGCAGAAGCCCCTGTGCTGGCTGGACCAATTATGATAAACCTTTCATGATTTTTTCTTTTGCATCACCTCATACAATAGCAGGAGTCTTATTGCAGAAAAATGAAGAAGGGTATGAGCAGCCTATTGCCTTTTTCAGTCAGGTGCTTCGTGATGCAGAGTTAAAATACAACATATTGGAAAAGCAAGCATACGCCCTAGTGAAATCCCTCAAAGCATTGCATGTATATATTTTACAGTCCCACGTCACTGCATTTGTACCTGCAGCTACTGTAAAAGATATTCTTATTCAGGGGGATAGTGAAGGAAAAAGGGGGAGGTGGATTGCCAAAGTACAGGAGTATGACTTAGACATCCGCCCTACTAAGTTGATCAAAGGACAGGGGCTTGCCAAAATGTTATCTGAATCAAACTATCAAGCTCTGGGCATAAATTTTTCCATTATAGCAGGCGAAGAATCTGAGGAGAAAGAAGAACGACATGGAATTGGAGTAGCTACTCCAGAAACACATATAAAGTACCTTACCAGTCAGTGGTATAAAGAGATAGTGGAATATCTCCTTACACTCAGCTTCCCTCCAAGTTGTGATAAAGCTAAATACAGAGCATTATGATTGAAATCACAAAAGTACATAGTCGCAAATGGCCGGCTATGCTGGTGAGATCCCTCAGGAATCTTACTCCTGTGTCTAACAGAAAATGAAGTAGAAAGCATTATTGCACAATTTCACGAAGGGATCTGTGGAGGTCATTACAACTGGAGGGCCACAACTCATAAAGTTCTGAAAGCTGGCTTCTATTGGCCAAAGCTTTTTGGAGATGTTTTTGCCAGGGTAAGAGCATGTGATAAATGTCAGAAATTTGCTGAGAGACAGAAATCAGCACCATTTCCCCTGATTCCAGTGCATGTGGATGAACCATTCAAACAATGGGGTATTGATTTTATAGGTGAGATACATCCTCCATCGAGTGGACAACATAAGTGGATTTTAACGGCCACTGATTATTTCACTAAATGGGTGGAAGCCATACCTGCAAGGAATGCTACAGATAGTGTGATCATAAAGTTCATGGAGGAAAACATCATATCCAGGTTTGGCTGCCCTGCTAGGATAGTGACTAATAATGCACAGGCCTTCAAGTCTGCAAAATTTATGAATTTCTGCCAGCAATACAATATCATACTGAGTCACTCTACAGCTTACTATCCACAAGGAAATGGCTTGGCAGAGTCTTCAAATAAAACTCTGGTGAGGGCCTTGAAGAAGACTATCAATGAAAATCAGAAGAATTGGGATTCCCAATTGAAATTTTCTCTATGGGCTAATGGAATCACCAGCAAGAGAGCAACTTGGAAATCTCCCTATGAATTGGTATATGGACGAGCAACAGTATTTCCTATACAAATGGCTTTACCAGTGGCCCGATTCATGCAAGAAAGCCAGGAGGAACCTTATGATATGATTAGGAGAATCAATCAATTGGTGGAATTAGAAGAAATGCGGGGCCAGGTGAATCAGAGGTTAATAGAATATCAAGAGAAAATGAAACACATTTTTGATCAGCATGCAAAAGAGAGGAAATTGCAGATTGGTGATTTGGTGCTCAGATGGGATATCCGAAGAGCTAAAAAAGGTAAACATGGTAAATTCGGCCCCCTCTGGTTTGGTCCTTTAAAAATTGTGGGACAGGGAGGCAATACTACTTTCTGGTTGGAGAATTTATAGGGCAACTTGCTGGACGCCCCTGTAAACAGTCAATTCCTCAAGCCCTACTTTTAGTTCTGATTCAGGCAGGGACAACCTGATGTACTATACTGTATTTTAGTTTTTGTTTTATCTTTGTTCGAATAATGTTGGTGTTGTGATGAATTATAAAGTGAAAAATGGAGGTGCTGGAGAGCAGAGTCTGTATACAGGATGATCAGAGGGTCTGCAAGTTCTTGACACGTACAGGGATGAACGTGTCGTCCCCAGGTGGAGCCGATGTTGATCATAGTTCATTTCCTATAAAATTTCACAAGCAATCTGGCCCAGAGCTCTCAAATTCCCCCTTTCAGCCTTGGAAAATCATTCTCACGCCCATCGTTACCATTTCCCGCCTCCAAAACACCTCATAAGAGGCTAAAAATCCATATTTGAAATATTTAAAGCGTAGCTCCTTCGGCCCTAGCCCCTATGTCTTTTCCTCCATGTAACCTGGACGCTAGACCAGGCACTAGTCCGACGGGCGCTTATCCAATATATATCAGGCGCATCTTGAGCCGTCAATCTGTGCAGATCGAACGACATTTGCTCATCTCTGCCATGCCCGTAGCCTACCTATTCATCGTCTGATCAAATCATAAATCAACGGTTCAACGCCCATCCGCCCTGGTGAACCCCACGCCCAACAACACCTTCTGAAACAGGTGGTTTATATCGCACCGCTTTTCAGCGGCAGGAGGTATTCTTTAAAACGGAGCAATTCCACTCATTCCCCACTGTGTGTCCCCGCGTACGGCCCCAAAACCTCTCTCCATCGCGCATTATTTTTCGGTCAAAGTCATGCAGCGACATTCATCACAGTCGTCCGATCTGAGGGCCTTCATCCGACGATCGTCGCGCTCCGAAGTTACATGGGATTTAATGCAGGCAAATCACACCCCGGGCCCACTGTCCATCGTCCCCGACGCTCTTTCAACCGTTGATCTCCTCCTGAGATCGGACGGCCAAGATTTCATCATCCCCAATGTTGACCCGGTCTTCCTCCACATCATCATCCCATGTGTTTATCACATTTCTTCCTCTGTCATTTATACATTACATTCATAGGTTTATTTTAATGTTCCGCATTATAAACTCTGGCCAGCCCTTCCGCCATTATTTCCACTGCATTTTCTTCGTCACCACCGTGCATGTTTCTGCCGCTTCATCACGTCGCTCTGTTACACAGTTTCTTCCATCGCATTTCCATCCTCCATGCGTTTGCGTCCTTCACAACTTTATGTGTTTTTCAAGTTCACAGTGACAGGGAACTATCATCATTTGCAGCATCCATTACAAAAGCCGTGAACGCGTCAAAGGACCAATTTTTCAGAGGCAGAATTCATGAAGAAAGTCCTGGGTAGCTACCGTGACATGACATCCATTAAAGAAACAGGCTTACACTGTGGCAAGCTTCCCAGCATCATTCAAGGCGCCGATTTCATAGATGAGAACATTAATGAAACAGCAGAGGAAGATCAGTGGATGGTGGAGGAATTCAGCATTCGGCGTTGAAGATTTTAAAGCTTAAATCAAGATTGGGAAGGCAAAGGGTACGAGACGCAAAAAACAATGCCCTCCAGGTTTTATTTTAGCAAGATTTTCTTTCAGGAAAGGACATAATTTTGATATGGTTATCCCTATACCGTGTTCCTGAAGAGATTTTCACCTAGAACATTTATTTCAATTAGCAGGCCACAGAGTACAAACAACACAGCATAGTCATTCAGCAGTATGGGCGCAAATGTTTCCGCCATTTTGTCTTAATTATGCAAATTAAATTTTCATCACCTACCTCTTTTACTAGGTTTTGGTTTCTCCTATAAAAACAATGAACAAACGCATTGTAAGGGTTCCATATTTTTATCAGAAAATTATGCAGTGAAAGGCTTTTTGCATACATTTTGTAAAATTCTTGTATGAAGGCTCAAAGCCCATAGGATCTCAGTGAGGAGGAGTTCTATCTGTCAAATAGGATTCTGGTCTTTGGTATTTCACAGTCTGTAACTCTCTTTATTGTGTTATATTAATAGAACATTTCATTTCATCCATCTTTCTTGTATCATGTTTTGGAATGCGAGTGGCTCACTAATTTCTGGTATGGATTCATCCTAGTTGGTGCCCATGCTCGGATCAGTGAAGCGCTTTAAATATGGCTCATGCATGATATTATGTTCCATTACTCATCTAAACCATACTTCTGCTATATTAGTTGCTTTGGGAGGGTGCTTTTAAAATGCTATTATCATGTATGGATTCTTAGATTGGTAAGCCCATGCATGGTGGTATTGTATATCTAGGTATCAGCTCAATGTTAACTAGTATCTTCTTAATACTTCTTTCACTACATACACCTTCTGATAATTTATGTCTGTGAAGTATTTCTGAATCGGCCCGCTTTGCAGTAAATTGTCTCTGAATTGTCTGTTGCTTTTGTATTAGAGTTCTGCATTTTGCCTCTGCAGTATCTCTTTTCCTGTGTCAGTTTCTGAGATTTTGGTCCCATTCTATTTCATTTCCCTGTTTACAGGAGATAGCATGTGAGTTGAAGCTGACAACTTCCTACATTATATTATATGCTCCTTACTATGCTAAGATGTCCTAGGCACTGGTCTATCACAACTCTAGACTATCTCTAGGAGCGACAACAAGCCTCCTAAGAGGGTAGCGGTTATAAATGGCATTTCTGGCATTTATCTTCCCATAAATAAGGAGGAGTGTACAGGTGTCCCTAGGGCGCATTAATTTTCTAAGAAGGTTTATTCCCAACTATGCTGAAATAGTTAGACATATAACCGACATGCTAAAGAAAAATAATGAGGTTAAGTGGTCCCAGGAATCACGAGAGGCCTTTACCAGAATAAAAAATGCTTTTGTAGAAGCCCCTGTGTTGGCTGGACCGGATTATGCTAAACCTTTCATGATCTTTTCTTTTGCATCACCTCATACAATAGCAGGAGTCTTATTGCAGAACTAAAATATAACATATTAGAAAAGCAAGCATACGCCCTGGTGAAATCCCTTAAAGCATTCCGCATGTATGTCTTGCAGTCCCATATCACTGCATTTGTGCCTACAGCAGCTGTAAAAGATATTATTATCCAAGGGGATAGTGAAGGAAAAAGGGGGAAGTGGTTTGCCAAAATACAGGAATATGAGCTAGAAATCTTCCCTACCAAACTGATCAAAGGACAAGGGATAGCCAAAATCTTATCTGAATCAAACTATCAGGCTCTGGGTATAAATTTGTCCATAATAGCAGGTGAGGAATTTGAGGAGAAATAAAAGCGACAGGGAATTGAGATAACTACTCTAGAAACACATATAAAGTACCTCACCAGTCAGTGGTACAAAGAGATAGTAGAATATCTGCTCACACTCAGCTGCCCTCCAAGCTATGATAAAGCTAAATACAGAACGCTAAGGTTGAAATCACAGAAATACATAGTCTCCAATGGCCAACTATACTGGCGAGATCCCTCAGGCATCCTACTCCTGTGTCTCACAGAAGATGAGGTAGAGAATATAATAGCCGAATTTCATGAAGGAATCTGTGGGGGTCATTATAGCTGGAGGGCCACTACTCACAAGATCCTGAAGGCTAGTTTCTATTGGCCCAAGCTCTTTGGAGATGTTTTTGCCTGGGTTAGAGCTTGTGAGAAATGTCAGAAATTTGCTGAAAGACAGAATTTGGCACCTCTGCCTATGATTCCCGTTCACGTGGACGAACCATTCAGGCAATGGGGAATTGAATTTATAGGTGAAATACATCCTCCATCGAGTGGTCAGCATAAGTGTATATTAACTGCCATGGATTATTTCAAAAAATGGGTGGAAGCCATACCTGCAAGGAATGCAACAGATGCTGTAATAATAAAGTTCATGGAAGAAAAAATCATATCCAGGTTTGGCTACCCTGCCAGAATAGTAACTGATAATGCTCAGGACTTCAAGTCTGCAAATTTTGTGAGCTTCTGCCAGCAATATAAAATTACACTAAGTCACTCTACAACCTATTACCCATAAGGAAATGGTTTAGCAGAGTCTTCAAATAAAACCCTGGTGAGGGCACTGAAGAAGGCTATCAAGGAAAATCAGAAAATTGGGATTCCCAGTTGAAATTCGCTCTGTGGGCCAATAGAATTACCAACAAGAGAGCAACTGGGAAATCCCCATATGAATTAGTATATGGGAGGGCAACAATATTCCCTATACAGTTAGCCCTACCAGTAGCTCGATTCATGCAAGAAAGTCAAGAAGAGCCTGATGATATGACCAGGAGAATAAATTAGCTGGTGGAATTGGAAGAAACACGCAACCAGGTAAGTCAAAGGTTGACTGAATATCAAAAGAAGATGAAGTACCTTTTTTATCAGCATGCTAAGGACAGGAATTTGAAGATGGGTGATTTAGTGCTCAGATGGGATATCCGGAGAGCTGAAAAGGGAAAACATGGTAAATTCGACCCACTCTAGTTTGGCCCTTTTAAAATCGTGGAACAAGGGGGTAACAACACTTTCAGGTTGGAAAATTTACAGGGAGACTTGCTTGATGCCCTGGTCAGTCCTTAAACCCTACTTCCAGTTCTGATTCAGGCAAAGATAGCCTGATGTATGATACTGTACATTAGTTTCATGTTTTCCATATTTGTTTGAATAACGTGGGTGTCGTGCTGAATCATGAAAAGAAAGCAGAAGTGCTGAAGGGCAGAGACTGCATAGAAGATTAACTGGTGGTCTGCGAAGTTCTCGACACGCATAGGGATGAACGTGCCATCCCTAGGTGGAGCCAATGTTGATCATGTCAGCATTCTGTTAAATTCTGACAAGCAATCCCCTTTAAAGCCCCTCTGTTTGGCCTAAAAACTCGTTTTTTCCGCCTATCGTTCCCCTCCTATAAACTCAAAATTGCATTAAAAAGGGCCAAAAACCCACATTTGAAAATATATAAGGTTTGGCACCTTTCGGCCCTAGCCCCTCAGTCTTTTTCTCCACATAACCTGAGTGCTAGACCAAGCGCTAGCCCGGAAAGTGCTTATTGCATGCGGATATCGGGCGCAATATTATCCTTCGATCTGTACAGATCAAACGACCTTCATTGATCAGCGTCGCGCCCGTAGCTCAACCCGTTTACCGCTCCAATCGCCTGTCCACCGTCTGATCAACCATAAATCAACAGTCCGCCGCTCACCCGTCTTTGTGGTCCCCGCGCCCAAAAACACTTTTAAAAAACCGGTGGTATCCATCGCACCGCCTTTGGAGGGCGAACGATATTTTCCATTTCAGAGCGATTCCACTCATCGCACGACACGTGGCTCCGTCACTATTTCAAAACCGCTCCCCATCGTGCGTTATCATCCGACATTTGACCCGGTGCGATGTTCATGTCAACCGTCTGATCTGAGGCTCGTCATCCAACGGTCATCGCACCCCGAAGATGCGCAGAATTTAACCCAAGGTATCCGTACCCCTGGCCCGCCAATCCGTCACCCTCTGACACGTCCTCAGCCGTTTATCTCCTCCTGAGATTAGACGGTTCAGATTGCTTGCCTACCCGCCATTGACACATGCCCTCTGCCACATCATTATTCCACGTGTGTTCGTCATACGCCCATCCCATATATATATTCCATTCTAAAAGCTGATTTCTAAGGTTTTACATGTAATTTTCTGCATTTCGCCAACCTGCGCCAGAGAATTTCTCTGCCATTCCGCTGCGTTTTTCTGCCATCACCATGCACCATTCCACCATGTCACCATGCTGTGCTTTCATCCTCGCTATCCCTGCTGCATTCACCTTCCCGTGCATTTTTTTTCTTGACTATTTTGTGTATTTTGCAGGGTACGAGCGGCGGTAAACCGCCATGATTCACAATCTCAATTATAGTAGCAGAGAACACCGGAAAGGACCATTTTTCAGAGGCTGGAATTATAGAAAAAGGCCTGGGAAGCTGTTACGATATGACCTCCATTAAAGAAGTAGAGTTAAACTCTGTCAAACCTTCCAGAGTCATTCAAAGCGTAGATTTCGCGATCAGAAACATTAATATCGCAGACAGAGAGTATTAATGAAAGGCAGAGAGTTAAAGGCGCATAATTGAATATTTTCAAGCCTTACCTAACCATTTGAAGGCAGAGTACCAGATCGAAGACCCTGCAGATCACTCAGAAGGTTTATGCACAGAAAACAATACCCTCAAGGTTTCATTTCAGCAGAATTTTCTCTCCAGGAAAGGACAGACTGCCCATGAGGTTTTTATTTCTCTACTGTGTTCCTGAAGAGACTTCCACCCAGTGCATTTATTTTAGAAAGCAGGCCACAGAGTACATACAACACTACATATTCATCAAGCAGTATGGGCGTGCACGTTTCCGCCATCCTGTCTTTATGAGGCAAATTAAATGTTCATCATCCACTTTCTTTACGAGTTTTCTTCTTCTTCTATAAAACTCCCAAAGAACAGATTTTGGAGGGTTCCAGATTTATCAGGAAATTATGCAGTGAAAGAATTTTTGTATGCATTTTTGTAACAAATCTGATATGAATATACAGAGCCCGTTGGGTTTCAGTGAGGAGGAGTTCCATCTTTAAAGAGGATTCCGTTCTTTGGTATCTCACAGTGTGTAACTTTCTCTTATTTGTGCTAATTCAATTGTTCATTCCATTACATCCGCTTTCTTGTATCATGTTTCTGGAATGCGAGTGGCTCACTGGCTTTTGGTATGGATTTATCCTAATTGATACCCATGCTCGAATTAGTCAAGCACTTTAAATATGGCTCATGCATGATATACTGTTTCACTATTCACTTCAACCATATTTCTGCTATATTAGTTTCTTTGGGAGGTTATTTTTAAAACGCTATTATCATGTATGGATTCTTAAATTGGTAAGCCCATTACATGGTGATATTGTGTATCTGGATATCATCTCAATGACAGCTAGTATTCTCTTAATCTTTCATACACAACAAACACCTTCTGATAATTTATTTCTGTGACATATCTTTTGAATTGGCCCTCTTTACAGTAAGCTGCCTCCGAATTGTCTGATGCATTTGTATTATAATTCCTCACATTTTCCCCCGCGTTGCTCCTCTCCGTGTCAACTTTCGAAGGTCATGGTCCCATTCAAATTAATATTTCTTGTATTCAGAGATAGCATGAGAGCCTTTTTGTTGATAACTCTTATTGATAACTTCCCCCGTTATATCACATGCTCCTTCGCTATATAAGATGTCCTAGGCAATCGGTCTTTCACAACTCAAGGTCGTCTCTAGGAGCGACAACAACAACATCGTTTGATTTGGTCAAAGTTGACCCAATCTACATGCTCTAGCCCCTTTCCACACACAAGGGTATTCAATCCAACAATTTAGATGACCTCCATTCACATTAGGAGTATTTTTATTCCTACTAAGGAGATTTATGGGTCTCCATACCCTCTCTTATTCTTCTAACTAAGAAGAAAAATAAAAAATTAATATTCCAATTAGCTGTATGCTAATTTAGGAATATTACATTAGTCAAACCAAAGGTTCTCCTAGTTATTGTTTTATTCATTTTCGGGCCCAAAAGTCAAATTTATGAAAAGGAACATCTTGGATTTTTTTAGCCTCTTTTTCAAACTCTCTAAACATGAAAAAGAAGTCAAATTATGCCTTCAATGGACTCATAAAACTATTAAAAAATGTTGGAATTGTAAAGCATAATGAGGCCGAACCACTCCTTCTCAGGGTTTGTTAAAAATACTTACAAGGATTCATCTGAAGGATTAAATTATAACTCAAGCATATGTTATCCTCCTTATTTTTGTAAAAAATAAATAGGTACTGGCGAGAAATGGTTGGGAAATTGGGAAAAATAGGCATGAAACCTATTAATGGAAGCAAGTCACTCTTGAACATGACACTCTTTCACTCCATCTCTATGACTTCTTTGGGTTAGGGAATCCACTTACCTTTCTGTTGATCTCACCTCATTGAAAGCCTTCATGACGGGTGTTTGAGTAAATGCTGCCAACTCTATATCAATGTCATCGATATGTTCAAGAGAAAGGCCACCCTTAGTTGACATATGCTACAATACATTTAAGCCTTACTTCATGTCTTTCGCCCCTGAACTAGCTTTGTATTATCATATTCTGTCTCACATCTTGATACCTGTTAATGGGGGATACATTAAGGCCATCCTGCGATGGGTCGCTTCCTGTTAAAAAATTAGAGAAATTTTGAGTTCTAAAATGGGCCTCCTAAGGAATATTATAAAATAATAGTAGAAATAATAAAATAAGATTATATTACATCATCAAAATTTAGAGGGAAAAAGAAAAAACTAATTTTTTCAACTTGTATTTTCAACTTATATCATTACAATTTTACTCAAATTTCAAGTGGGAGCATGCATTGGATGCAAAATTTAATTCATCCTTCAAGGAGTACCCATGTTGCATACTTTCAATGGACCCTATTTAATGAAAAATGAGAAATACATGAAAATACACGATTGCAATAATGTTTTTTCACGTATTTCTCATTTTTCGTGTAGCAGGGTCAATTGAGAGTATGCAACATGGGTACTTCTTGGATGAGGAATTAAAATTTTTATCCAATGAGTGATATCGCTTGAAATTTGAGTAAAACCGTAGGGAGATAAGTTGAAAATGCAAGTTGAAAAAGTAGTTTTTGTAAATTTTAATATTTTTACTTTTTAACTCCAAAAAAGGTGAATCATCCCCCATGATTGACATCATACTCTCGAATGCTATTGGTTCTTATAAAGTTTATTTTGGTTGTACACTTTAGCTTTGATACCCATTTCAGACCTCAAAATTTCTCTAATTTCAGCGCATTATCCAGGAAGTTGACTTAGAAACTCCCTTCAATGCCTTGGAGCTTTCATAACTCAATATAAAGTTTCCTCGCTTTCAATGACATGTTGTCATCATTGGAATTTCACCGAAAGATTCTATGTGATGGTCAAATTCATTTCATTTATTCACACCACATATATTTTATTGTAGTACCTTGAGAGCCATTATAATTATCAGTGGTTCCTCTCGCATATGTTAACGACTAACATCATTGGCTGGTAATCATATGGTATCTACCATGTTTGAATCCAACACATTTATTCACATGGTTAGATGAATAATATCAAGTGATGAGGTAGAATAACCTAGATCTAGTTTCATCCATACGTGATGCGATTTTAGAATTCATGCAAGACTATAAAGTATGATGGCTATGATCTTTCAGAAAGCTATCCATGCCTGGGTCCAGAACTGGTCATCAGTGGACGTGATTATGATTTTTTTACATGTACATGTAAATTGGATTATATCTTGAGTATGGGTATGCCTACCTCACCAATATTATCATAATGATTGTGTATCATAATATATAATTGATGATTTTAACGAATCTATTCTTTATCCAAACTTGTTACAAGGTAAAGCACTTTAGTCCACAACCACTACTTCTGACTTTGTTATTTAGGGGGAAATATATTACAGTTCATTTTGTCACATCGAATCAAATGGCATGAAAACTAACTCAGTCATCATCCATTGACACTTTGCATTCATCCCCTACAAATCTTAGGGCACTTTCTCTCTAAAATGTCCAAGAATTTTCAGTTAAAAAACTTAAAAACCTATTTTTTAGCCCCATCACACTTTCCCTTTATGAAATCTACAATGTTGCAAGTTGAACACAGAGCATATGTACTTAACAACACATGTTTCCTTAGACAGTAAGTTCTATGGCTCTTGAATTTCAGTAAAAATAAAAATTAATTTCGAATCATCTCTTTCAAAAAGTTTCCTGAATGGTTTTAACTATTTACTATTAGACAAAGATCTCGAACTCCTATACTTGAGGTCTTATCTCTTATCGATATAACTTATCCTCCCTCATATGTGGATCTAATTCCTATATTGGTAAATCCCAAACCACCCCATTTACCCTATAAATTTACTACCTCCCATAGAATCTGGGTTGGATTTTGGAGACTTTTAGTTACGCCCTCATGATGATGCTACACTTGAGTTGTGATTGAAGGCTTGATTTTTGGAAAAGTAAGGATAAGATAGTTGGGAGACATCTACAGGGTCAAGATATGCAAGGGTTGTATCTTTCTATTTCTTTTTTAGTTGTTTGTTAGGTTCCACTTTTAGAATTTGGAGTTAGAGTTTAAGCTTACAAGCAAGGAGAAGAGGAGAGATTGCATTGGATTCTAGGTAAGTATTTCTTCCATATTATAAACTTCTCTAAGGAAAGCATAGTTTTTTTGTCTTTTTTCTTTCTAGATCAAGCCACTAGATCTAGATAATTTGCTTCTGTCCGCAAAAGGAAATTATCCATCAAACAATATTAATAAGAGGAGAGGTTTGCACTCTAGATATAAATCATAATTTGATCCTCCTAATTGAATCCATTACCAATAATATTGGGTTATTCAGAAAATTTGG
Source organism: Pinus albicaulis (assembly GCA_034641835.2). Taxonomy (NCBI): domain Eukaryota; kingdom Viridiplantae; phylum Streptophyta; class Pinopsida; order Pinales; family Pinaceae; genus Pinus; species Pinus albicaulis. The sequence goes on from CM076574.1 coordinate 977,411,174, forward strand.
AGGCTCTAACACAAAGGTGAGATTAGAGGGGAGATCAAGGGATTGAGAAGAACTAAAGAGGGAGTCAAATAAAGAACCCAAAAAGGATTGAAATAGTTCAAGGGCAATGAAACATTCATAATATCTATTCAATATAGAAGTGGATCATGACGTCAAGCCATCTCAAGGTGAGATTGATGCTTTGAAGTTAAATCATTAGTTGCAACAATATTTTTTTTAGCATTAATCATATAGAGGAAGAACATATATATTTTTTTCCTGTTTGGAATTAGAGGGAAATGCCCTAACCTGGTGGGAAATCCACACAAAGACATTGAGGTTGTAGGAATATCCTCTAGTGACTAAGTGGGAGGATTTAAAACTCTCATAAATTCACATTCTTACCTTATCGAGTATGTAGAGGACAAGTTGATTTAATGACATTGGTTCGGTCAGAGACAAGGGTAGACTGCACAAGAGTACACGACCAAATTTAGAAAGTTGGCCATAATGGTTTGTATCTAGCCAAAGAACCTATTCATACTCCTTAGGTATATCGGGAGTCTATAAAACTATTTTCAGAATAAAGTGATGTTTTTCAAACATAGAATGGTGGATGAAGCTTATGTATTGGCACAATACCTAGAGAACATAGGAAAAAAGAAAGGAGAATCAATTGGGTAAATGCATAAGGAGAACCAAGAAGCTTTTGAAAATGGGAATAAGAAGTGGAAGGGAGTGAAGACAAAAATATAGTAGATAAATCACATGAATAAAAATAAAGATGCTAAGATGAAAAATATCATGGCTACAAAATCGAGAAACCAATTGGAAAGAAACTCAAACATGGATATAATACTTTCTACAAATCAATGTAGAAGGGGGTGAATCTAAGTATCCTTCAACAACAGGAATAGAGAGAAATGACCACACTCTTCCATATAAATATATAAGTAAAAAAAAATGATGCTCTGTTTGAATCAAGATCATTAAAGAATATCATAATAATAAATATATTCAAGAAATTAGATCTATAGACTCATGACCATCCTATCCCATATCTATTAGGATCGGTCAACAAGGAGGCATAGTTAAAGGTAACCGGAAAGTGCAGAATCAAATTTTTTATTAATCTTGATTTTATTGACAAAGTAAAATGGGATGTAGTTCCACTATATGTATGTTGTATTGTGTTTGGGAGTCCATATATGACATGTAGGATGAGATCTTGTTGTGGAGAGCCAACTAGTACCACCTCATCAAGGAAAAAAATCCTTTATCATCAATGCGCACAAGAGTAAGTCAAATATCTCACTTGTAAGTTCCAACTAGGCCAACAAGTTGATCAATTATAGAAAGAAATATGTTTTATTATTTTTAAGAGAAAATAAATCTATAGAAGAATCCAGGAGAGCTATGTCATCCCTAGAGAGGTGCACTAAGGAAACTAAATAAATAAATTGAAGAGTTACAAAAAAAATATAGGGGTATGTTCTAGGATCTTAGTGGGATACCTCCAAAGAGTGAATTTGAGTATGAGATCTAGTTATTGCTTGACTTTTTGTTGCTAAACATTGGGATGTCTAGGAAATTTTTTATAGATGCAAATGAAGTGAATAAGTAGTTGAAGCAACTAATGGAATACAATGTCATTCAACAAAGCATCTCACCATGTGGGTCACCATAATCATTGTGAAAATAAGGATGGGACTTGGAAGATGGATTATAAGGTATTAAGCAAATTTAAAATCTATTGGATTGATAATTATACTCAGAGGGGAGTAAATTAATATAATATAATTATAAATTATTTAAAACATTCAATCCCAATATAATACAACAGTCACATGAGATCATTAAACACAAGATATGCATGTAAACGCATCTAGGATAAAACCATAAAACTTCTTTTAATTATTTGATTTTAGTAGGAGCCAACCTACTGTTACAATGTTTATAAGCACCAAACTAGATGAGAAACCGATCCCCTCATATTTTCAAGCACCAACTTGCAAGAGACACCAATCCCCTTAGTTTTGCATGCACCAACTTGAAGGAGACACTAATCCTGTTAGATTTCCAAGCACCAACTTTATGGAGACACCCTTCCCATTTAGATTTGCTGATCCAATCTCTTTTTCATATTCAATCTCTGTATCATAAAATTTTAAAAATGGATCCTTAGGAACTTTCTTTAATTCTTACATTCCAACTTCTTTTACTCAGATCTTCTTCTCTTTTCTTTTCTTTGACAATGATATGTTATTTCTAGTTCACTTGCAGTGATATGGCACACTGCACTATGTTGAACTCTTCTTTTCTCACTCTCCACTGGCATAAATATTAGAAAATTATATTTTGAACACACTCTATTTACATATGTGCTTTCTCATATCTTACAATGCACTCTCTCCGTGCTCTTTATCCCATCTCTTACCAGTCGAGATATTAGATAATTCATCCCCTCCTTATGACAGTTTATGCTCTTCACTCACTCGACGCATGTACTCTCCTCATGAATGTGCATACACTGCTGTGCTCTAAGATAGCATATACAATCTGTCACACACATTGATCACCTATAATTTGTTCATACTTATGGATGGTGTGAGACTTTAATTCTACCATGAAACCTTTCTTGGGGCGTTTTCCTATCAAATCCATTTTTCATGACCAAGTTTTGTGACCATTGGATTAACATACCATTGCAGTGAATATAATGTATGGTTTAAAAAATTAAATCACTCCTTGAGCTCACTAGATACATAGATATCTATATTGTCATCCTAGCACCTTCAACTCTAAGTTCTTTAACTATTAATGCCTCGTGACCTTATGTTGAAACCACAACATTAAATCACTATTGTAGTCAATCCAATGTCCAGGTACTTTTAAAATGATGAAGCTTTGCTAATCATTTGGATTTTTGTATGCCTATATTAATCCTATAGCTCCTTTGGATCCAAGCACTAACCCTTAACTGTTCGTAACCTTGCACTATGACCATGGTCTTAATTGATTTCCGCTGATGAATCTGATCTATGGTTTCTTGTTGATGATGGTGATTTATTAACATTTGGTTTATTGAATACCTATATTATATGACATGGCCTTTCATTTACCTTTTATCTCTAGTCCTCAACCACTCCTGAATGCATGTTGAACCCTTTTTCTTCTATGTAGAACCAAGATAGTTAGAACGCTAATAACCTTTCTATACTAGATGATAGTTGAAACTACATTTGATGGTCCTTTTCCTTCTCGAATGAAACTTACAGAAATATTTCTATCACACTATATAAAAACAATAATGTTAATCCCTATTTTTTTAATGCTTAAATGATGATTGTGTAATTCCAACATAGATACCATGGATGGATGAGACATGATATGTAATAATAAAATAAGTAAATATAAATTCTGGAATGAGAGGGGGGATACATAGATCAAATTCAAAGGGGGGAGTGAAGAAGTGGAAGAGTGGTGTTTTCTGGAATAAGAAAATGTTCATCCACCTAATAGCTGGAAAGGACCAATAGGGAAGAGGAAAAATTGCCACACATTTCTTGTTTCCACGACATGAGTGAATGGAAGTTGGGAAATATTGTAGGTGATCAAGGGCCTCAAGGAAAAATGGAGGATGCAAGAAAAATCAAGAGGGAAAATAAAGAGGAAAAATGGAGAGAGAAATCTAGGGAAAATGGGAAGCATGAGTGCATGAGCAAGTAGGAATTATGACTAAATTTTTTTTACTCATATTTTTGGGGTTTGATTCCCTAGATTGGTGTTTTGAGGCCATTGGGATGTTGTTTCCAAGACTAAATAGCTAGTGGGAGGCTCAGTGTAGGAATGGACTACAATTTCTTGTTGTAAGGTTGATAAACCAGTCGGTAGGGTAGCTAAATCTCTATGGTGCTTGTTGAAAATAGATGATAAACCACTCAATGCTTATTGAGGAAATTGATAAACCACTAAGTTCTTGCTAAGTAAGCTGATAAACCACCTATAAAGTGGTCTATAGACTCCTATAATTATTTCCTTGAAAATATAATTGATAAACCACCCAGATTGTAGATCTAGACTCCTAGAATTGAGCAATACCCCAACTAAACCTTGGGTAAATTCCTAAAGTGTGTATCCCATCAAAATTTGGATATGGATCAATGGTTATTAGATACAAGAAATAATGTGGTGTAGTTTTCATATTCTTGGGTGGAGAGTTGAAGTCCCTCCCTTAATTTAAAGCCACTCCAGTTAATCAGGAAAGTGTATTTATTTTACAAATATTTGTACCAAGTGTTGATGAAAAATGTATTGAATGCACTATAAAAATGTATGGATTGGTTCAACCTATGAAAGGTTGTTGAGCTATCTATAATGTGCATACTGAATTCTTTGTTTTATCTACTATCATGATTATGTTTAATCTTATAGATATATATGTTTGTTGTTCATCTCATGAGGTATAAAGTTAGATAAATGAATGAGCCTAGTTTCCTAAATGTGTTTGGTTATTCTAATATAATGTGTGGATTCAACGAATTCAAGGAGGTAGTATAACATGTGCTACCTTGTGAGAAATTTGGTTGTTGGAGTCATTTCTTAAGCTTTGATCAACATTTGATATATGGTACTGTCTTGATGGTGTTAGGCCTTGTTCTCATTGATGTCTCCAAAAGTACTGTATACACAGTGTTTATAGGTCCTTGATTTCATTTCTGATTTTTATTTTTCCTTAACGACTCTTAAAATTGGCCCCTTGTGCCAAAATAATAGAGAATTAAAGGTTTGGGTAGTTGCCCATTTGTTCATCTGCTGGTAAGAAATGTTGCTTGCTATGAATCTCGGGCTTGTAGTCCTAAGCTCTCTAAGTAATTTGAATTAGAAATATTCTTGTAAATGGGTTGGGTCTAGGATGATGTTGGGATGATGTGTGCATGGCTCAGGCTTCACTAGTAGTTGAATTGTGCGTAATATTGAAAAGGTCGAGGACGGGACGACGTATGCATGAGGAGGAACTTGTTGGGATGACATATGCACTCAGAGGAACATCCCATCGGGATGATGTATGTGCAACCCAAAGATCTCAATGTTAAGTTCTAAAGGCACATAATTGGAGTTTGCTGAGGACCTTGGACTATGATGACGTGGTTATGTGGGCCAATAGGAAAGGAGAATGGTTGCAAATGTAATTGGGTAGGCTGGTGGAGACCATGACTTAAGTCCATGTGGAAGGCTCTGATAGGAGGAAAATATGTCAACGAGGATGCCACATGGGACTAAGAAATTACCTTAATTAGGGCTTAAGTGTGGGATTATCTTAATCCCTGGAGTTCTTGAGAGGACTTAATTAGGGATTAGGTTTAATCCCCTATTGCGTAGCATAGGCTTGAGTAAATTTCCATGGCTAGGATGGGTCAAGGGCCCGGGATTGGGATGATGTGGCACAGGTAACGTGGTCGAGCTGATGACATGGTTGAACTAATGACGTGGCATATTGTATATGTGACGTGGTAGGAAAAATTATCCCTTTTAGGTGGTCAAGTGGCCTATTTTTGGATGATATGTGGCACCACCAGTGGAGCCCACATGACATTATGACATCATTTGGACATGGTAGAATAAGGGTGATATGGAAACCATTAATTGGATGAAAATAATGATTGACAACTAAGTTGGCCAAAAAACATGGAAAGATATGGTGGTTGCTTATCTCAGGCTTAAGTTGCATTAATTAGGTATTAGTCCTAAAACCAAATGCATGACCCCTGGGTGAAAGTAAAGTTCCATAGACTAGATGGTTCAGGGACCCGGGACCGAGAGGACATGGCGCTGGGTGGCATAGTAGAATAGGTGGAACTAGGGATGAGTGGGGCATATATGACAACCCATATTGTTATTCTTCAGGTAGGTAAGGGGGTCCTAGGATGGATCTTCAACTATTAGATTGGGTAGCCTGTTATGGTTTATGTCATGCTTAGGGAATATGTGAGAGGTTTAGTTTCATAAGTGAAAAATTATGTATCCCCACTTCATTATTTTTTGGGTAGGAAAGGGGGCCTCAAGAGGGCTTTGGGTCATAAATGAAATCATATCATATGATGCATTTATGGTACTTTATGGGGTGACACATGGTAGTTCTTCGTTGGTGTGGCATTATTTTATTTGTAAAATTTCAAGTGGGTATAACTTTCAAACTGAGTGTTGGATTGAGATAAATTTTACATCATTAGAAAGCTCTCAATGAGATGAGCATAATGGTGGATTTTGTTTTGAGATTTTGTAAGGTTGGAAAAAAGAGGATTTTTACACCCCATCTTCATGATAGACCTTGGAGGTTGGGTAAATTTGAAGGTAACACCTCCCACAGTTTGAGAAGGTTTAAGGGGGTGGGAGGGAGTGTTACAAAGTGGTATTAGAGCTAATTTTCAACACTAGACCTGAAGAGGCTCATACACACACACATGATAAACATTTAATCTACTAGTTTCATTGTTATATACAAATGTGTGTTGATTTTAAGTTTACAATATATATAGTTTTTGAATTGATAGATTACTAATAAGTTTATTTATATTTTAACCTACATACTAATATGAGATTTATTTTTAGTCACTTTTAGATAAATGTGCATATTACAAGTATACCAGGGTGACAAGGTTATATATATAAATATCCATGTTTTATGTAACTGATAGTTATGTCCGTGTAAAAACACATAAGAAGACACAATTGCAACAAAGAAATAAAGGAATGAGCAAAAAAATGGTTTAGTATAGAATATATAAGACCCATCAAAATCAAGAAGAGGACTTAGTTGGGAAGAAGTCATAGGAGAATTACCTAGACTGGAAAGATACTCTCAGGAACTTGAGAGATGAGTTGAGGAGTTGTTAGGCAGGAAATGAAAATTATGTTAGAGAACAAGAAAGGAAAGTAGAGGTAAATGTAGTAATATTGAAAAGCCTATCAAACCTACAAAGGTAAAAACAATAGGAGTTTGGTGCCAATTATATAGGTAGCCACAAGTCCAAACGAAGCCCATTATGGGTCGAAAAGCAAAAATTGGAGAGTAATAGGGCAGAAAGAAACAAGTCAAGGAAAAGACATAGGAAAGAATATGAAGATGAAGTGAGAGGAGAAATTCCACTCAACACTGTGGAAAGAGAGTCAAGCATCCCTCATCAATCATTAGATACTGCAGTTAAGAGACACCATCATTAGAGAAGTAAGAAGAGATAAATGCTAGAAGAGTTAAAGAAAGGAAAGCCTCCTACCACTAATGGAGAGATAAAGAAGGATGAAGAGGAATAGACTTGGTTGTTGCAGATAAAGAAATACTTTAGGGTGCATGACTACTTAGAGAACATGAATGCTATAGTAGCCATTTTTAGCTTGAAGAGTAAATTTGAATTATGTTGGAAAAACTTGAGTAATGTTAAAGACATTAGGGAGAAGGAGCTATCATGGGGGATATTTGAGAAATATTCCGACAAAATTATTTGTCTGAGAGGTACTCTAATAGCAAGGTTAAAAAATTTCATAAGCATAAGTTGGGGAAACTTACTCTTGATGAGTACACTCACAATTTTTTAGAGTTGTTGAGGTATGTACCATCTATTAGATATGAGAAGGTAAAAATTCAAAGGTACCTCAGTGGGTTATCGAAGGCATATCGAGATATGATTGAATTTAATGAACCAAGAATATTAGAGGACACTACTCAAAAGAAAAAGTATTGCTATGAAAATGCCCAAACATAAATCAGAGTTCCAAACAGATTATAAAAACAAGGATAAGAGCATATTTAAGGGAAAAGGAGAAAAAATTAAAGCAAGGATGAGTTGAGAAATCATAAGGCTTGCATATTAAATTAGATTTCTCTTTCTTTCATAACTTCTTGTGAAATTTGTTGGCTTATTATTATTTTAAGTATGTTCTTCTTCATAAAAACATTATCAAATGTGAAAACATGAAGATCACAGTACACAAGAAACACATGATATAGGTTCCAAGCCAAGGAAAAACCCCTCCAAGGGGAAAACCCAAAAAAATTATCTTCTTATAGAATCAAATCAAAGTGAGATATCCAAGACCCATGGCCAACCTTCTAGATGCCAAGTCAAACCCTCCTCCTTCACAACAAATCCATCAAAGACAAGAAACCAACAACAACTCTTCGACAATAGATAAGATAAGGAAGAACTTCCACAAACCCTTCATCCATTTCAGTCTTCAACCCTCCTTCTTCTGTGAAATTTTAGAACCAATCCAACGAACTATGTGTGTCCAAATGAGCTCAACTCACCCTATATTTATACTAACAAAAGTGGTTCGAATAGACATGACCTTTGTGGTAGGGCTGACTTGGCAGGTAAGGCTAACTTAACACCTAGAGTGGTTTTTGACCCAAAATACATATTTAAAATTTCTTTTACCTTTTTCCTTACAATAGGTCCAAATAGGACCTTGAATATTTGATCTAAAAAATATTAAAATCATGAAGAATATGCCTAATTAATAAAATAATAATTTCTTGAGCATGAAAGCCATGCTTGAAAAATAATTTTTTACTTTTGTTATTTTTCCCTTTTACATAAAATATACAATGGCATAAGTACAAAAATAATAATGAATACTGAACCTAGTTACATTTTCTAACAAGAGGGATGAATGGGAAGGTCATCACTCCTACCAAGAATGAATATCAGTAAAAATCCAAGAATTCAGGTAGAAACAGACCCAATAAACCAACAAAATAAGAGTATGAGGGGTTCAAGAAAGGGATTTTGTAGTGTTGTACATGTGGAGGGAACTATATGTGGAGAAAATTCCCTTTTCAATATCAAAGTGACACAAAGTTGTAGGGAAAATTTAAGTTTACCTGTAATTTATGTGAAGGGAATCATCCAATCCACATTTTCTCTTGTTTGTATGAAGCCTTGAAACTATTGGAAACCCTTCTTCTCAATAGCATCTTCCATTTGGTTGCAAAAACATTTCCCTGAATAATACACTAATTGATGAGGTAATTGACTCGAATCCATCTTGAGTCAATCCCGCTCTCTTTGAATGTGAATCCCATGAGTCCGTTCCCAACCAACCATTAGTTTAGAAAGTAGTTAAATTGAATCCACCTTTAGTCGATCACACTTTTCCCGTAGAGAGTGGAAATCACACGACTTAGGTTCTTCTGATTTCTTCTGATTCTACCGAACAAGGGGGAATTTTTCTTGTTGTCACGGAACCCCCTCCAAGTAATGAGGTTATTACTTTTAATTGGAATTAATTGACAAAACCTCATCTCCCTTAAATTCCTTTCCAAGTCATGGTGAAGGCTGGTAATAAGGACATATTTAACACTGTTATAAATGAGGGATCTTCTATTAGCATTCTATCCTCCACTGCTTGGAAAGATTTGGTTTCTCCTCATCTTGTGTCTTCCGCTCTAAATTTTTTAGCTTTTAACATAAGAACCAGACAACCTTTAGGGATACTTACTCAATTTCCTGTTACATTGGAAGGGAAAAATGTATGTATTGATGTTATGGTAGTCATGGGCCCCTTGGATTTCAATTTTATCATGGGGAGAGACTATGTTTATGATATGAACGTTGTTGTGTGCACACTCTTTCGAGTGATGTGTTTCTCTCATGATGGAAAAATTGTGACTATTGACTATCTTTCATTCATTGATCCTAATTTTACTTCCAATCATCTGACTTCCCTCAATTATCCAAATATGCAAGTGGTATTTCCCTCGCCACAATTTAAATATATGGAAACCTATCTCATGCCTATACCTACTAATGGAGGTGAGCCTTTCATTGTTTGCTCAACTTATTTTGACCTAGATCTAGTACGTGATATGGTAAATCATTTACTGGGGGCATTGGATCCTGATATTTCCATTGGATCTCTTGATATCTCTCTCTTTTAAGGAATTTTTCTTCCATTTGATGAGAATCACTTGGAAGCCACAACTTCCTGTAGGTCATGATCAAGATAACCTCTGAGCACAATTTCTTTCCTTATGTAAAGTTCATTCAAAAATGAAACACAATGTTATGAGCATAGTTCCTTTTCTTGTGTTAACCTCATTAAAAAATGAAACAATGAAGCCCTTTTTAAGAGTTATTTTACTGTGTCAATATCATTAAAAAATGAAAAAATGCCTCTCCCATTGATTCAAATCTTTAACTATTATTTCAATTTGGATCTCAGAGATGTTAACTTCATTTAATTTTCCCATAATCCTCTTCCTTCCTGGTGAACATATTTTTGTTAGTAACCAACGATCTATTTTTTTTGTGTGTATTATATTCTTTCCACGACTAGCCTTATGCGCTATATGTTGCGCCAGGTGCAGCAAGGGGGGAGGGGTCATCCCCCCCTGTCTGGGGGTTTAAAATGGGGAAACACCCCAATAATTTTTTTTATGTGAACCCAATAACAGTTATGTGGACCCACGGATGGGGGGTGGACCCAAATATAGTGGGGGGGCCAACCCATGGTTTTGTGCATGGGTTTTTCACATGGTTTTGGGCATGATGGTTTTCTTCACATGGTATTTTGTAGATCCGATCAAGGGAAATACAATTATGTTCTAATCCAGGGTTAGTGGATTGGGGTTTATAAATTCTTTGGCATGTATATATATGTATTGTAACATTGAAAGGAACATAATGAAAAATCAATCTAGTAGCCCCAAGTTTGGGATCCAGGGGAAAATCTATGTGTATATTTGTTTTATGTTCTCACCATAGTTTATTTTTATGTTTTAATAATTCGTTTGTAGGTAATTTCTATACAGGTTTAAAACCTACGTATTTTCGGTCCATGAGAAGAGTTGTCAGAAAAAATGAAGTTGGGGGGGCATTCCTCTACCCTTATCCTGGAGGAAATATACTCAATCCCAAGCATAGTTTCCACATGTTTCAAGCTTGTGTAAAAATGAAACCATATTCAAGTATTATCAAGCATATTTTTTCTTTGTTTCAAGCTTGTATAAAAATGAAACCTATCCCATACTTTACCTCTCATGATTTCCATTTTTATCAGCCTTTTTTTGCCAGATGAACCTTGATTTTCTCATTCCATCATCACCATCTACTTGGCCAATCATATGCTTTCACTTGGGGTTTTTACCCTTTCCACAAGAACTGTTGCGATGAGTGGTCTTACTAGCATGCCTCTTAACATATATATGTTTTAAGAAGTTCCATCATGACCAAAACTAATTGCTACCCTTTATACCACTCGTTCCTCCAAGAGGAGTTTTTCTTTAAGCTCTTTTTAGACTCCCAAAATATTAAAATATTTCCGAGAACATGTCTCTTTCGCACTCGTTAAAGAAAATGAAAAGGAATATGCCCAATATAAGTATAACCCTTTTCTGGACTGGATAGATTATTTACGAAAAATAATACTTTAGTTGAACCTAGCTAAAAGGTTCTCTTAGGTATTGTTTTATGAATTTTCGGGCCCAAGAGACAAATTTACAAAAAGGAACATCTTGGATTTTTTTTTGCCTCTCTTTAAAACTCTTTAAACATGAAAAAGAAGTCAAGTTATTCCTTCACTGGACTCATAAAAATATTAAACGTTGGAATCATCAAGCATGACGAGGCCGAACAACTCCTTCTCAGGCTTCGTTAAAAATACTTAGAAGGATTCATCCAAAGGATGAGCTTATAGCTCAAGCATATGTTATCCTCCTCAAGCTTGTCAAAAATAAAGAAGCACTAGCTAGAAATGGTTGGGAAATTGGGAAAACTAGGAATAAAACCTATTAATGGAAGCAATTCGCTCTTAAACATGACACTCTTTCACTTCATGTCTATGAATGCTTTGGGTTAGGGAATCAAATTGACTCTCTGTTGATCACACCTCATTGAAAGCCTTCATGATGGGTCTTTGAGTCAATGCTTCCAACTCTATATCAATGTCATTGATATGTTAAAGAGAAATTCCACCCTTAGTTGACATCTGCTACTATACCTTTAAGCCTTACTTCATGTCTTTCACCCCTGAACCATCTCTGTATTATCATATTCTCTCTCACATCTTGATACCATTTTCGTGTCATTAATGGTGGATAAATTAAGGTCCTCCTATGATGGGTCACTTGATATGAACACTTTAGAGAAATTTTGAGGTCCAAAAGGGGCCTCCCAAGGAATATTATAAAACAATAGTAGAAATAATAAAATAATATTAGATTACATCATCAAATTTTAGAGGGAAAAAGAAAAAACTACTTTTTCAACTCGTATTTTCAAATTATCTCCTTACAGTTTTAATCAAATTTCAAGTGGGAGCACCAATTGGATGCAAAATTTAATTCCCCATTCAAGGAGTACCCATGTTTCATATTTGAGATGGACCCTGCTTAACAAAAATGAGAAATCATGAAAAAACATGATTGAAATCATGTTTTTCATGTATTTCTAATTTTTCATATAGCAGGGTCCATCGAGAGTATGCAACATGGGTACTCCTTGGATGAGGAATTAAATTATTCATCCAATGAGTGCTCCCACTCAAAATTTGAGTAAAAATGTTGGGAGATAAGTTGAAAATATGAGTTAAAAAAGTAGTTTTTGTATTTTTGAATTTTTTTTAATTTTTTAGTCCAAAAAAGGTGAATCATCCCCCATGGTTGACATCATCATCTTGAATCCTATTGCTTCCTATAAAGTTTATTTTGGTTGTACACGTTTTTTTAGGCCCATTTTAGACCTCAAAATTTCTATAATGTTAGCACATTATCCAAGAAGTTGACTTAGACACTCCTCTCTTTCATACCTCAATGGAATTTTTCCTCTCTTTCAACAACATGTTCTCATCATTGGCTTTTGACCGAAATATTGTATGCGATGCTTGAATTCATCTTATTTATTCATGCCACATAGGTTGTATCGTAGTACCTTGAGAGCCATTATAATTATCGGTGGTTCATCTCACATCTGTTGAAGAATTACATCATTGGCTGGTAATCAAATGGTATCTACCATGCTTGAGTCCAACAAATTTATTCACATGGTTAGACTCATACTATTGAGTGATGAGGTAGAAGACCCCAGATCTAGTTTCATCCATCCGGGCTGCAATTTCAGGATTCATAAAGGATTACAAAGTATGATGGCTATGATATTTCAGAAAAATATCCACGCATGGGTCCATAATCTTTCATCAGTGGACTTGATTCTGATTATGGGTATGCCTACCTCAAAAATCATATCATGATGATTATGTATCGTAATATACAGTTGATGATTGCAACCAATCTATTCTTGATCTGGACTTGTCACAAGGTAAAACACTTCAGTCCTCAACCACTACTTTTGACTTTTTACTTTAGGGGGGAATTTGTTACATGTCATTTTTTCACATCCAATCAAATGGATTGAAAACTAAATCAATCATCATCCATTGACACTTTGCAGTCATCCCTTGCAAATCCTAGAGCACTCTCTCTCCAAAAGGTCCAAGAATTCTAGGTTAAACAACTTAAAAACCTATTTTTTAGTCCCATCACACTTTCCCTTTATGAAACATACATTGTTGCAAGTTGCACACAAAGCATCTGCACTGAACAACAAATGTTTCCTTCACATTAAGTTCTATGGATCTTAAATCTAGGTAAAAATAAAAAATAGTTTCGAATCTTCTCTTTCCAAAAGTTTCCTAAATGGTTTTAACTATTTACTATTAGATCAATATCTCGAACTCCTATAATTTAGGTCTTATATCTTATCACTAGAACTTATCCTCCCTCATATGTGGATCTAAGTCCTATATTGGTAAATCCCAAACCACCCCATTTACCCTATAAATTCACTACCTCCCATTAGTCTGGGTTGGATTTTGGAGACTCTTAGATATGCCCTCATGCTACTGCTACACTTGAGTTGTGATTGAAGGCGTTATTTATGGAAAAAGAAGGAGAAGATAGTTGGGAGACATATATAGGGTAAAGATATGCAAGGGTTGTATCTTCTCCTACATTCATTATTGTAAAAAATACTTTTATTTCCTATACTTATGTCTCATTTATGCATAGTTAGAACAATGCCTTCCTGAATCATTGTTTCGAGATGTTAGTATATGCTATTCATATGTTTTGGTTCTCTTTCTTGTTTTGGTTGTTTTGCAGGTTCCACTTTTAACATTTGGAGTTGGAGCTGATGCTTACAATGTTGTGAAACCAGCTCAAAAATAGAAGAACAGAGATATCAACGCCTTAAAAATAAGCCACTTCGAGGGGGCAACCTCCAATACATTACATGAATGAAAAATTCTTGGATGATACAAATTACAAAACCTACTTTCTATATATAGGAGTCCATGGGGCCACAATGTAATCTTAGTGGGGCCACAATGTAATCCTAGCCGACCTAACAATAATAATTTAAGGGCACAATAATAACAATATGGGGGTTCTATTGGTACAATAATAACAATAAGTTGGTTACACTAACAACAATAAGGGACTATACTAGTAATATAGGGACCTAACATGCCCCTCTCCTTCAAAAAATTGTTGTCCTCAATGCTTGATTAGCTCTGGGTGATTCTGTATAAAATTCTAATCCTCCCATGTAGAATCTTCAGTGGGTAAGTTCTTCCACTTGATGAGATACTCTGAAATTGATCGATTTCGTAGCTGTCGAGTTCTTGTTTCCATGACCGCTTCAGGTTCCAATATGATTTTTCCTTCCTCATCAAGTTCTGGAAATATTGTTTGAACTGGAATATTTTCACCGATAACCTTCTTTAAGCATGAAACATGGAGAACTGGATGCACTCGTGAAGAAGTAGGAAGCTCCAATTTGTATGCCATAGTCCCAATCTTTTGAAACACCTTGTAAGGACCATGGTACTTTGGCGATAATTTATTATCCTTCTTAGCTTGCTTGAGGGACATTTGTTTGTATGGTTGTAGCTATAAAAATACCCAGTCTCCTACATCAAAACTTCTCTCGCTGCGATGTTGATCTTCCTATTGTTTCATTCAATTTTGTGCCAACTTTAGGTTATCGCTTAAGAGCCGGAGAACTTCTTGTTGATGTTCGATGTGATCTTCCACTGCTTGAACCTTCAAATTTTCTCTTAAATATGATGTGATGGACGGTGGATGATATCCATAAAGTGCCATAAATGGGGTCATTTTTGCTGCAGTATGGAAGGAAGTGTTATACCACCATTCAGTGAGAGGTAACCACTTGACCCATTTTGTTTGTTTATCAGGTACAAAACAATGAATACATCCTTCCAAACATTTATTTACTATCTCAGTTTGACCATTGGATTGAGGACGATAAAATGAGCTATGAGCTAATTGAGTACCCAAACAAGAAAATAACTTCGTCCAAAAATTTCTAGTAAAAATGGGATCTCTATCACTCACAATAACCCTTGGGTTTCCATGTAGCTTTTGAATTGTGTCCATAAATGTAGTAGCAACTATACTTGCTTTAAATGGATGAGATAATGCACAAAAGTGTGCATACTTGGTAAGTCTATCAACTACCACCATGATGACACTCTTTCCTTCGTACTTAGGTAAACCTGTGATAAAATCCATTGAAATCTCCTCCCAACGTTGACTTGGAATGGATAAAGGTTGTAGAAGTCCTGGGGTCTTAATTGTTTCCACTTTATTCTGCTGGCAAACCAAACATTCCGCCACAAACTTTTGAATATCAGATTTAAGGCCATCCCAAAAAAATTCTTTCTTCACCCCGTGGTAAGTTTTTAAAAATTCTAAGTGTCCTCCTAAAGGAGAAGTGTTCAATTCCAGAAGAATCTTTTGTTTTAGTTGGGAATTATTACAAAGATATAAGCGATCTTTGTACCATAAGGAATCATTTTTCCAAATAAATGTATCAAATGTACTAGGATCTTGCTGAAACTTTTGAATGAGTGTCCATACATCTTTGTCCTTCTTCCATTCATCTCTTGCTTCAGTTATCCAATCTGGTTGGATAATAGAAATGGCACAAAGCAATGCTTCCACCTCTTCATTCTTTCTTGAGAGTGCATCCGCAACAACATTAAGCTTTCCTTTTTTGTAGATTATTTCAAAGTCATAACCCAACATCTTTGTGACCCATTTTTGCTGCTCTTCTGAAGATAGTCTTTGTTCCAAAAAGGGTTTAAGACTATCATGATCAGTTTTTACCTTGAAGTGTCTTCCCATTAGGTAAGTTCGCCATTTCTTTAGTGCATGTAGTATTGCTAACATTTCCTTCTCAAAAATAGGTTTCTGTAAATACTTTCCTTTGATTGGACGACTTTCAAAAGCAATGGGTCTTCCTTCCTGCATTAAAACTGCACCAATTCCATTTCCTGAGGCATCACATTCCACAATAAAGGTTTTTGTGAAGTCCGGTGTAGCTAAGACCGGTGCTAGGCACATTGCCTCTTTAAGACGTTCAAAGGCCCTAGTTGCTTCAGGAGTCCATGAAAATGCATCTTTCTTCAATAATGTTGTTAGAGGTGCTGCTATTCTCCCATAATTCTTAACAAACTTGTGATAATACCCTGTTAAACCGAGAAATCCTCGCAACTTCTTTATAGTTGTGGGGACTTTCCATTCCTTAATGGCTTTAATTTTGTTAGGGTCTACCTTAACACCCTCGTGAGATACAATATGACCCAGATATTCCACCTCTTGTACTCCAAAGAAAGATTTGGATGTTTTTGCATATAATTGTTTCTCCTGCAATAGTTTGAGCACCCTGTCAACATGTTCAACATGATCCTTCCAAGACCTGCTATAGATTAGTATATCATCAAAAATACTAGCACAAATTTTCTAAGGAAGGGTTTGAAAATGGAATTCATCAACCCTTGAAATGTAGAAGGTGCATTGGTAAGGCCAAAAGGCATGAATAAAAATTCATAATGACCCTCATGAGTTCGAAATGTTGTTTTTGGAATATCTTCAGTCTTCATTCTAATTTGATGATATCCTGAACGAAGATCCAACTTGGTAAAATAAATTGCTCCATGTAATTCATCCAATAATTCATCAATCACAGGAATGGGAAATTTATCTTTAATGGTGAGCTTATTGAGCCCCCTATAATCCGGACACATTCGCCATGATCCATCCTTCTTGTGTACCAATACTACAGGAGCAGAGAAAGAACTTTGACTAGGTTGAATTATACCGGCCTCTAACATTTCTGCAATCATACGTTCAATTTCGCTCTTTTGGAAGTAAGGATATCTATAAGGCCTGATGTTTGGAGGAACACTTCCTGGAATCAAATGAATAGCATGATCATGATCACGAATAGGTGGGAGTCCTTTGGGAGTTTCAAACACCTTGGAATGATTGTCCAAGACTTGTTGGAGATCTGCAGAAACAGATGATTTTGATGTTGGAACTTCTAGTGAGCATAATTGTGCAATTACGCCTCGCTGTTCTTTCTTTAGAAGCTTTGTCATGACATTAGAGCTTATTATCCTTCCTGGCTTCCCCGCAATACCCCGCAATTCGACTTCCTTTCCTTCTGAAAAAAATTTCAAGAAAAGTTCTTGAAAATTAAAAGCTACCGTCCCCAAAGATTGTAACCATTGTACTCCTAGTACAACATCAGCACCTCCTATAGGAATGGAAAGCATTGGACTATTCAATACATATTCCCCCATGGTTAGCTTGATATTATGGCATTTTCTAGAGCAATTTATAGTTCCTCCATTTGCAACCATCACTTGACATTCGGGTGCTGGGTATAGGAAACAATTCAATTCCTTGGCTACCTTACAATGAATAAAATTATGGGTACTACCTGAATCAATCAACACTATTACCTTTTTCTTCTTGATATGTCCTTCTATCTTGAGAGTTTGAGGAGTGGTAATTCCTTCCAATGCATTACATGATATGGTCGGACTCATTTCTTCCTCTTCTAGGGTTGGTTCCTAGTGTATATCCTCTTCTTGTTCATTTTCTTCTTCCTCTTCACAATCTATGTAAAATAATTTCTTCTCAGCACACTTATGACCTTTAGTGTATTTTCTATAACAACTGTAGCAAAGCCCTTTTGCTCTTTTTTCTTCCAATTTTTGTGGTATCAACCTTGTAGGTTGTCAAAATCTAGGAGTAGCAACACTTCCCTCTTTATAGAAGTGAGTGGTAGGCTTCCTTGTCGCCATAATTTTACATTCAATTTTTCTTGCCAACCTGAATGCCTTCTCTAATGAATTAGGTTCCAAAACGTGAACTTCATGTTGGATGTTATCCTTTAAAGTATCTATGAAGAGATCAACCTTGTGTTCCTCTAGAATATCGGTTACCCTTATATTCAATTTTTGGAAGTCCTCAATGTGCTCGCCCACTAAACCCTTTTGTTTGAGATTTATCAATTGGCTAAAGAAGGTGTTGCTCTTTGTATCCTCATAATGTGCTATCATTTCCTCTGTAAAAATTGACCAAGCGACAATTTTTTTACGGGAGAAAAGCCATCGATACCATACAAATGTATTTTGTTCTAAATATAAATTTTCAATGCGTACCTTTTATGTGTTTTGCACATTATTGAGATCAAAATATTGCTCCATCTGTAGTATCCATGTTACAGGATCCTTTCCATCAAACTTCCTCATATCCTGTTTTGGAATATGGTGGTTCTTCTCACCAACATTAGAGTTTATGAAATCACGATTAACATTTATTTTGTTCTCATCATGAGTTTCCTCTACTATCTTTTCACCATTAGGAAACATTTCTTGTATCAACTTTGTCAAACCTTCCATGTTTGCTTTTAGATCATTCTTCATGTTTTCCTTTTTTTCATCGATATTAGCTTCCATGTCATCCATCTTAGATTCCATGCCATCTTCCATGCCATTTATCTTAGCTTCCATGCCATTCTTCAAACCATCCATCTTAGTTTCCACGCCTTTCTTCAAAACTTCCATGTCATTTTTTGTTGCTTTTTGCGAGAGAGAAATTTGTTGCACTTGCTCTTGTAAATTTGATATGTCATGTTACCATTATTCGTCTTCATGAGCCATAGTAGAGCCTTATAAAGGCTTAATGGGTGTTGAATTATTTTTAGGGGCCATTTTAGAATCCAATACTGATAACTATTCTACAATATGTCCTTGGAATCAATTCAACTTGATTCTTCAAACAAGACTTATGCAATTCGGGAAAAAAATATACACCTTTTACTTGCTTTTGAGGAGCTCTATATTGAAATTGAATTATCTCTATAGTTGTAGATCCTCAATATCTGAAATTCATCCTTGTAGTAGCCCTCTGAAGCTTCTTTCAAATTTCACAGGTCTGACCTGATTTTGATTCTTCAAGGCAAAGTTATGTCCAATCTCCCACAATGGCCCAATTATGGACTAGTTCAGTAGAGCGAACTTGTATGACTTGCCACGTGTCACGGTTTCCTCCTTTGGCCTTGAAATTCATAGACAAGAAACTACAGTCCGTGTGTTTGTGGAAATTTTTTACAGAATTCCAATCCGATGCTCATAAAGAGAGTTATGAATATTTTCCCACAATAACCTCTTTGAGATGAAATTCGGGAGCCTGAAAATGACCTAACATCCACAGATCATATCTCTAAAAATATTGTGAACCAAGCTATGAAAGTTTGCGAAGATGTTCCTTAGGATTTCAGCTTCGTTCTCTAAAAATTTCAGCTTCTAAATCTTCATAGAAAAATAGTTATAGAAAAAATTCCGCGATGACCTGTTTAGGTTAAATTCAGGAGCCTGAAAAATGCCTAACTTCCATAGATCCTAACTCTGAAAATATTGGGAACCAAGCTCTGAAAGTTTGCGATGATGTTCCTTCGGATTTCGGCTTCACACTCTAAAAATTTCAGCTTCAGAACCTTCATAGAAAAAATGGTATAGTGAAAATTCCATGATGACAGGTTTGGAGCAGCGAAAACCCTTGAATCCAAAGCTCTGATACCAAATGTTGTGAAACCAGCTCAAAAATAGAAGAAAAGAGATATCAACGCCTTAGAAATAAGCCACTTCAAGGGGGAAAACTCCAATACATTACATGAATGAAAAATTCTTGGATGATACAAATTACAAAACCTCCTTTCTATATATAGGAGTCCATGGGGCCACAATGTAATCCTAGTGGGGCCACAATGTAATCCTAGCTTACCTAACAATAATAATTTAAGGGCACAATAATAACAATATGGGGGTTACAGGGGTACAATAATAACAATAAGGGGGTTACACTAACAACAATAAGGGACTATACTAGTAACATAGGGACCTAACATACAAGCAAGGAGAAGATGAGAGATTGTGTTGGATTTTAGGTAAGTATTTCTTCCATATTCTAAAATTATCTAAGGAAAGCATACTCTTTTTGTCTCTTTTCTTTCTAGATCAAGCCACGAGATCTATATAGTTTTATTCTGTCCAAAAAATGAAATTATCTGTCAAACACTATTAATAAGAGGAGAGGTTTGCACTGCTACAAGCACAAGTCATAGATATAAATCATAATGTGAGCCTCCTCATGGAATCCATTACCAATAATCTTGGGTTATTTAGAAAATTTGGAGGCTCTAACACAAAGGTCAGATAAGAGGGGAGATTAAAGGATCGAGAAGAACTAAAGAGGGAGTCTAAGAAAGAACCCAAAAAGGATCAACATGATTTAAGGGCAATGAACCATTCACAATCTCTATTCAATATGAAAGTGGGTCTTGAAATCAAGCCATATCAAGGTGAGATTTATGCTTTGAAGTTAAAATATTTGTTGTAGCAATTAATTTTTTTAGCATTCATCATATAGAGGAAGAACATATAATTTTTTTTTCTTTTTTTTAAACTAGAGGTCCATGCCCTAACTTGGTGGGAAAGCCACATAAATACCGTCAGGTTGTAGGAAAATCCTCTAGTGACCAAGTGGGAGGATTTAAAAATCTCATAAATTCACATTCTTACCTTATCGATTATGTAGAGGACTAGTTGATTTGATGACATTATTTCGATTAGAGACAAGGGCCGAGTGCACAAGAGTACACCACCAAATTTAGATAGATGACCATAATTTTTTGTATCTCCCCAAAGAACCTATTCATACTCCTTACGTATATTAGGAGTATATACAACCATATTCAGAATAAAGTGATGTTTTTCAAACCTAGAATGGTGGATGGAGCTTGTGTATAGGCACAATACCTAGATAACATAGGCCAAAAGAAAGGAAAATCAAGTGGGTCAATGCAGAAGGAGCACCATGAAGCTCCCAAGGATGGGAATAAGAAGCGGAAGGGAGTGGGGAAAAAAATATAGTAGATAAATCACAAAGGCAAAAATATCCCTACATCTGCTGAAACCATTGTAACACTAATATTCATATAGAGGAAAAGTGCTAGAAGTTGCATCCATATCTTGAATTTAAGAATCAAAATAAATATTCTAAGATGTAAAATATCACAACCACAAGCTCGAGCAACCAATTGGAAAGAAACTCAAACATGGATACGAATATTTTCTACAAATCAGTGTAGAAGGGGGTGAATCCAAGTATCCTTCAACAATAAGAAGAGAGGGAAATGACCAAATTATTCCATATAAATATATAGGTAAGAAAAAAGTGATGTTTTATTTGAATCAAGACCATTGAAGAATATCATAATAATAGATCTAGTGAAGGAATTAGGACTAGAGAATCATGACCATCCTATCCCATATCTATTAGGATGGGTCAACAAGGAGGCATAGTTAAAGGTAACTGAAAAGTGGATAATAAATTTTTTATTAATGTTGACTTTATTGGCGAAGTAGAATGGGATGTATTTCCACTAGATGTATGCCGCACAGTGCTTGGGAGTCCATTTATGATATGTAGGATGATATCTTCATACGGTGAGTTAAATAGTACCACCTCATCAAGGAAAAAAAATCCTTCATCATTAATGCGCACAAGAGTAAGTCAAATATCTCACTCGTAAGTTCCAAATAGGCCAAAAGGCCGATCAATTATAACAAGAAATATGTTAATTATCAAATCTTTCGGTTAAAATGACAATGGAGAATTTTGTGTCGACTCGTTTCTATTATTTTTAAGAGAAAATAAATTTGTAGAAAAGTCCATGAAAGATAAGTCATCCCTGGAGAGGTTCACTAAGGAACACAAATAATAAATGGAATATTTACAAAAAACATATAGGGGCGTGTTCTAAGATCTTAATGGGATACCACCAAAGAGGGAAGTGGAGTACGAGATCTAGAGATTGCTTGAATCTTTGTTGTTGAACATTGGGATGTATAGGAAATCTGTTATAGATGTGAATGCGGTGAATAAGTAGTTGAAGCAACTGCTGGAATGAAATTTCATTCAAAAAATCACCTGACCATGTGGGTCACCATAATCGTTGTGCAAAGAAGGATGGGACTTGGAAGATGGATTATAGGGCATTAAACAAATTTAAAATCTATTGGATTCACAATTATACTGAGAGGGGAGTGAATTAATATAATACAATTATACTATATTTAAAATATTCAATCCCAATATAATACACCGGTCACATGAGAGCATTAAACACAAGATATGCATGGAAACCCATATGGGATAGAACCACAAAAATTCTTTTAATTATTTGATTTAAGTAGGAACCAACCTACTATTACAATTTTTATAAGCACCAACCTAGAGGAGAAACCAATCCGCTCATATTTTCAAGCACCCACTTGAAAGAGACACCAATCCCCTTAGTTTTGAACGCACTAACTTGAAGGAGACACCAATCCTTGCAAGAACCAACTTTCCAGAGACACCATTCCCATTTAGAGTTATTGATCCAATCTCTTTTGTGTATTTTATCTCTGTATCATCACATTTTCAAAATGGATCCATAAGAACTTTATTTAATTCCTACACATTCCAACTTCTTTTACTCAGATCTTCTTCTCTTTTATTTTCTTTTACAATGATATGTTCTTTCTGGTTCACTTGTAGTGATCTGGCACATTGCACTATATTGAAATCTTATTTTCTCAATCTCGACTGAACTAGATATTAGACAATTCTATTCTACGCACCCTTTATTTACATATGTGATTTCTCATATCTGCCAATGCACTCTCTCCGTTCTCTTTATCACATCTCTTACTGGTCGAGATCTCAGACAGTTCATCCCCTACATAAGACAATTTATGCCCTTCACTCACTTGATGGATGTGCTATCCTCATGCATGCGCATACACCATTGTTCTCTCAGATCGCGTATACGCTCAGTCACACATATTGATCACCTATAGATTGTTCATACTTATGCATGGTGTGAGCCTTTAATTCTACCATGAAACCTTTCATGGGGCCTTTTCCTATAAAATCTGTTTTGCATGACCACACATTTTGAACATTGGATTAACCTACCATTGTAGTGAATCCAATGTATGGGATAAGCACTTAAATCACTCCTTGAGCTCACTAGATACATAGATATCTAGATTTTCATCCTAGCACCTTCAACTCTAAGTTCTTTAACTATTAATGCCTTGTGACCTTGTTGAAACCACAACATTAAATCACTATTGTAGTGAATACAACGTCTAGGTATTTTGCAAACGATGAATATTTGCTAATGATTTGGATTTTTGTATGACTAGATTACTCCTATAGCTCCTTTGGCTCCAAGCACTAACCACTAACTGTTGACAACCCTACACTATGAACATGGTCTTAATTGATTGCCGTTGATGATTCTGATCTCTATGTTCTTGTTGATTATGGTGCTTTGTTAACTTTGGTTTATTGAAGGCCTAGATTATTTGACATGGCCTTTCATTTACCTTTTAGCCCTATGCCCTTAACTCTCAACCACTCCCGAATGCATGTTGAAACCTTGTCCTTCTATGTGGAACCAAGATAGATAGAACTCCCATGACCTTTCTATACTAGCTGGTAGATGAAACTACATTTGATGGTCCTTTTCCTTCTCGAATGAAAATTATGGAAATATTTATATCACACTATATAAAACTCATAATGTTAACCCCTATTTTTGTAATGCTAAAAAGATGACTTTATAATTCTAGCATAGATACCATGGCTGGCTAAGACATGATTGTTAAGTTAGCACAGTGAAAAAAACAAATAAAACACACAGACGCACAACAAAAAATAGAGAGACAATAGATTTAACATGGTTCACCCAACCAATCTGGGCTACATCCACCAAATAGAGGCATCAACAATCTCATTCTACAATAGGAGAATTACAATAGCAAATTTTCTTATCTGCACATCTCTTCCACTCACCTGACATCCCTCATGCTCATTTGCCTCTACGGGCTTACATTTTATAGCTAGGAGTAGAAATTGAATCATAAATTCAATCACAAAAAAATAGGATGCAATAACTCCACATCAGGATTAGATGCAGTCAATTTAGCAACAAATCCTATTGTTGTCATATTTATGAGATTTTTTCAAATTATTATTAGAAATATCAACAATCTCCACCTTGAAAACAATTAGCCTGATACCCTGTTCCATTATTATTTTTATCTTTTCTGCAAGCCAAGAGAAGCCAAACACCATCATAGCTTCTCTAATAAAACTGGTTTCATGAACATGTCTGCACAGTTTTCCTTTGTATGCACTTTTTCAAGAGAGACTCCCCGTTCAGTGATAACTTGTCTTACAAAATGGTACTTGATAGGTATATGCTTTGATTTACTATGATAGGCCGGATTTTTAGCCAAGTGAATTTCACTTTGACTATCACAAAATAACTTGTTGTTGTCCTGCAACCTACCAAACTAACCAAACAAACCTTTCAACCAAACCGCTTCTTTGCAAGCATGTGAAGCAGCTATGTATTCTGCTTCTGTAGTGGATAAAGCAAAAACATTTTGTAGCTTTGACATCCAACTTATAGCTCCACCTGCAAGATTAAAGACATATAATAAAGTTGACCTTCTCTTATCCAAATCACCTGCAAAATTGGAATCAACATATCCACAAACAAATTCACTACTTCTGTTATAAGTGATACAATAATCACTTGTGCCTCTCAGATACCAAAGCACCCATTTCACTGTTGACCAGTGTTTTTTTCCTGGATTTTCCATATACCTGTTGACAACCCCAACTGCATGTGAAATATCTGGTCGTGTACAAACCATCACATACATCAAACAACCTACTACATTGGCATATGGAATTCGAGACATATATTCCTTTTCTTCATTTGTGTTAGGACATAAACTTGAAGAAAGCTTAAAATGGGAAGCTAAAGGGACTAAAACAGGCTTCACATTGTTCATACCAAACCTTAAGAGTATTTTCTCAATATACTTATTTTGTGATAGCCACATCTTACCATTGCTCCTATCTCTGAAAATATCCATGCCCAAAATCTATCTTGCTGCTCCTAGATCTTTCATATGAAACGTCCTAGCCATCTGAGCCTTTAACCTGTTGATCTCTGTTATGCTTTTTCTTGCTAAAAGCATGTTGTCAACATATAACACTAAGATAATGAATATGCCATTACTCAATTTCTTAAAGTAAACACAATGATCATATTCACTTCTTATATATTTTTGACTCATCATGAAAGAATCAAATTTCTTGTACCATTGTCGAGGTGACTGCTTCAGACCATACGATGATTTCTTGAGCCTGCAGACAAATTTATTGTTGCGATTTTGAATAAACCCTTCTGGTTGTTCCATATAAATCTCTTCATCTAAATCTCCATGTAAAAATGAAGTTTTAACATCTAGTTGCTGTAATTCTAAATCAAGTAAAGCAACTAATGCTAACACAATCTGAATTGAAACAATCTTTACAACTGGCGAAAATGTCTCATGAAAGTCAATTCTTGCTTTCTGAGAAAAACCTTTCGCGACCAACCTTGATTTCTACTTGTCTTCTGTATCATCAACACCCCTTTTCAATTTGTAAACCCATTTACATCCTACAGTTTTTCTGTCTCTAGGAAGTTCAACCAGATCCCATGTGGCATTCTTGTCTAATGCCTTCATCTCATCCTTCATAGCCTCTTTCCACTTATAACTGTTAGAACCTTCTACAGCTTCCTGATAGCACAAAGGTTTATCATCATTAGCGGTTAAAGCAACTGAAGTAAAATACTCATCATACCTTTTAGGAGGACATCTGATTCTCGTTGACCTCCTTAAAGATGTTTCTGGTACTTCCACAATTTGCTGATTATTATCTGTAGGAAATTCTTCATGATCTGCATCTGAAACATGTTCACGATCTGCACCTGAAACTTGTTCATGATCTGCATCTGAAAATTGTTCACTTGGACTATCATCAGTATTTGAACTGGTTTCAAACCGAATATGTTGAAACTTAGGTACATTATCCCGTTTCAATTTATCATCTACATCTGGATCATCAAGTGAAGATTCATTGAATTTAACATCTCTGTTAATGATGATCTTGTGAGTAGTAGGATCCCACAACCTGTATCCCTTAGTACCATCACCATATCCAATAAAGATATATCTTTTTTATTTAGGATCTAGTTTAGAATGATGATGTTTCAGAATTAGAGCATATGCATCACAACCAAAAAAATTCAGTTTAGAATAATCACAAGGATGACCTTTCCATACTTCTTGAGGAATTTTGCATCCTATTGCAGTTGATGGTGATTGATTTATCAAGTAACAAGCTGTAGATATTGCTTCTATCCACAATTTCTTCTGCAAATTGGCGTTACTAAGCATACTTATGGCTCTCTAAAAGAGTCTTGTTCATGCGTTCAAAAACTCCATTTTGCTGAGGAGTATAAGCAGTAGATATATCTCTTTCGATCCCAGCTTCCTTGCAATAATTATCAAATTCCTTTGAAGTAAACTCACCACCATTGTCAGTTCTTAAAAATTTAATGGTTCTTCCAGTGATGTTTTCTACTAATGCTCTAAACTGTTTGAAAACTGTGAATACATCAGAGTTTTTCTTTAACATATAGACCCACAATTTTCTAGAGAAATCATCAATAAAAGATAAAAAATATGACGATCCTCCATATGAGGTTGTAGGAGATGGACCCCAAACATCAGAATGGATATAATCAAGGATTCCCTTACTAGTATGTTTTCTAGTTTTAAACTTCTGCTTGCTTTGTTTTCCATATATACAATGTTTGCATAAATCTAACTTAGAAGATTTTAAACTAGGAAGTAACTTACGATCAGATAAAATTTTTAATCCTCTTTCGCTCATATGGCCCAACTGTTGATGCCATAAATGAATAGAATACTGTCGTTTTCAGATATTATAGAAGCATGATCTGACTCTGTTCTTCCTTCTAACTGAAAAATATTTCCAACCTTCTTTGCTTTCATTACTAGTAAAATTCCTTTATAAACTTTCATTACTCCACCTTGAATAAAGGTTTTATATCCATTTGTATCTAGCACTCCTAGAGAAATGAGGTTTTTTCTGAGTTCAGGCACGTGTCTTACATCAGTTAATATTTTATTTGTCCCATCAAACATTTTAATTTGGATGCTTCCAATTCCCATAATATTACATGAGACATCATTTCCCATGTAAACCACTCCATCATTGATTGATTTATAAGATTTAAACCACTCTCTATGAATGCACATATGATTTGACGCACTAGAATCTAACAACCAATGTTGATCATGATTAGACAAACTAACTGATAACACTTCATCACTCATACCTGAAACGGATGCCGAACCTGCATCTGTCATGTTTTCTTCTTTCTTTTCTGTCGAAGAGTCTCCTTTGGGTGTTTTCTGTCTCTTCCAAAAGTCCTTCTTCAAATTTCCTGATTTGCTGCAAAACCAACATTTCGGCTTACTTTTCTTCCCTTTCGATTTTGACCGCGAGTTGTTCTGCATATTGAAGCATCTTTATTTAGAATGACCTCTAACCATGATTGCTTTTGATGTAGAGGTTTCTAAATTTGACCTTTTCCTTGTTTCTTCAGATAACAAAGCTCCAACAACATCATCAAATTCAAGGGTTTCTGATGAACTAAGAATTATAGAAGTAACAAAATGATCCCATGACTCGAGAAATGAGCATAATAAAGTTACAGTTTTATCTTCTAATTAAAATTTTACTTCTATACTTTCTAACTGCACCAAGAGAGTATTAAAGGTATTAAAATGATCAGTAATTGATGTACCTTCCTTCATGCGCAAGCTGTAAAACTGTCTCTGCAGAAGAATCCTATTGGTTAAGGATTTTGTCATGTACATATTTTCAAGCTTTGTCCACAAACTAACAGCATTTTTCTCTGACACGATGTTAAAAAAAACATCATCCACCAAACACAATCGAATGCCGCTCAGTGCTCTTTCATCGATGTCACTCCATTCGTCATCTGTCATGGCGTAAGGTTGTTTGGCTTTTCCCAAAAGCGTCTTTTCCACACCTTGTTTTACGAGTAGATTGTGCATCTTCACTTTCCATATCTCGAAGTTGTTTTTCCCATTGAACTTCTCGATCTCAAATCGAGCACTTTGTGTTTTTTCCATGTTTATCTTCTATGGATCCTTAATTGCCTTTTTTTAATCAAATTAAGAATTTGTTAAAAATTCCCTTAAAAAAAAAATATGCAATTCCTTTCTCACATTCCACCATCCACCGTCAAAAAATTAGTTCTAGGCCCTAGGCTCAATATAATGGCATATTACAAAAAATCGATATACAAAAAATTGATATTACAATATAATGGCATACAATATAAAATCGATTTATATTGAAATTTTAAAAGTTAACGTACTATTATGCCATCATAAACCATATGCCATATCTCCAAGGTTATAAACCCTTATGCCATAAACCATATGCCATGAATGTTAGAAAACCCAATGCATTAAATTTTCCAACACACATAAGAAATTTACCGCAGAACCGAACCTATTCACTGTAATGGCCAGACGCTATGAGATGCTCCAATGATTAGCGACATCAAAATTCCACAGAGCACCAGCTCACAACGCAGTGGATTCTTCAGTTTACGCAAAAAAATATGGATACAAATTGCATCAATTTGATACCACACAGAAATATCACAGCACACGGTTCACACAGCCATATTTCAACAAGTATAAACTTGACCTTCGAGTCTTACGATCCATGCAGGCAGCCACGGTCCACAGCTCACAATATCAGTTTCCAGACTTTCGTGGTTTGATTTTTATGGTTCTGGTATACGCCCTCCAGCTCACGCACTTATGCCACTGTTCAAACTCAGCATTCAGACTTATTAACAGAGCTATTCAGATCAACGACAGCTCTACTCTGTGCACACAAAGATACGGTCCACGCAAAAAAAAAAAAAAAAAAAAAAACCGACTTCCATTAACTCTATATGGTTTAAGTCACGTGAAGTCTTCCGCGTTGAATTAACTCAAGCTTTGGAATTCGATTTTTTTAGAAATCTCTGTGTATGCAGTGTTCTCCCAAAAGCGTTTGTGTTTCCACGCAAATGGCAGCATCCAAGGAAGGCTGGGTCCAAATCTCGGTCAAACGGTGGCACGCAAATGGCCCTCCTGTGGATTGTTAAAAACACATAGAAAAAAACTTGCTCTGATACCAATTGTTAGGTTAGCACAGCAGAAAAAACAAATAAAACACACGGACGCACAATAGAAAATAGAGAGACAACAGATTTAACGTGGTTCACCCAACCAATCTGGGCTACGTCCACCAAATAGAGGCATCGGCAATCTCATTCTACAACAGGAGAATTACAACAGCAGAGTTTCTCATCTGCACTTCTCTTCCACTCACCTCACATCCCTTATGCTCATTTGCCTCTACGGGCTTACATTTTATAGTTGGGAGTAGAAACTGAATCATAAATTCAATCACAACAAAATAGGATGCAATAACTCCACATCAGGATTAGATGCAGTCAATTTAGCAACAAATCCTATTGTTGTCATATTTATGAGATTTTCTCAAATTATTATTAGAAATCTCAACAGTGATATGTAATAATAAATTAATAAAATATAAAATTCTGGCATGTAAGGGGGGACACATGGATCAAAGTCAGAGGGTGGGCGTGAAGAAGTGGAAGAGTGGTGTTTGTTGGCATAACAAAATTTTCCACCACCTAATAGCTGGAAAGGACCGATAGGGAAGAGGAAAAATTCCAACGCCGTTCTTGTTTCCATTACGTGAGTGAATGGAAGTTGGGAAATATTGTATGAGATGAGGAGCAACAAGGAAAAATGGAGGATGCAAGCAAAATCAAGAGGGAGAACAAAGAGAAAAAATGGAGAGATAAATAGGGGGAAAATGGGGAGCATGAGTGCACGAGCAAGTAGGAGTTATGATTGATATTTTTTTACTCATATTTTTGGGGTGTGGTACCCTAGATTAGTGTTTTTAGGCCATTGGGATGTGGTTTCCAAGCCTAAATAGTTAGTGGGAGGCTAAATGTAGAATTGGACTACAATTGATTGTTGTAAGGATGATAAACCACTGGGTAGGGTAGCTAAATCATTGTGGCTCTTATTGAAAAGAGATGATAAACCACTCAATGCTTGTTGAGGAAGTTGATAAACCACTTAGTTCTTGCTAAGTAATTTTATAAACCACCTAGAAAGTGGTCTATAGACTCATGCAGTTATTTACTTTAAAATACAATTGATAAACCACCCAGATTGTAGATCTAGACTCCTAGAAACGAGAAATACCCCAACTAAAACTTGGGTGAATTCCTAAAGTGTGTATGCCATAAAAATTTGGATATGGATCAATGGTTTTTATATATAATAAATAATTTGGTGTAGTTGGCATATGCTTGGGTGGAGAGTTGAAGTCCCTCCCTCAATTGCAAGTCACTCCAATTAATCAAGTATGTGTATCTATTTTACAAATATTTGTACCAAGTGTTGATCAGGAATGTCTTGTATGCACTATGAAAATGTATGGATTGATTCAACTTGTGAAAGGTTGTTGAGGTGTCTATAATGTGCATACTAAATTCTTTGTTGTATCTACTATCATGGTTATATTGAATCTTATATATATTTATGCTTATTGTTCATCTCATGAGGTATAAAGTTAGATACATGAATGAGCTTGGTTTTTTGTGTTATCACTCAGATTTTCCTTGAAGTTGTTGGGAAGAGGAAACGGGTCCGAGGTAACCACAAACCAATTTTTTAGGTACAAGATCTAGCCAATCTGTACCCAGAGAGGGCTCTCTCTATAAAGTCTAGCTTTGTTTTTGAAGATATTAGGCTAGTTCTAAAGTTCAGGGGTTTTTTTTGAATTTGGGTGGTGGAATTTGATAGCTGAGGGCAAGATTGAGTAGTTCAGGCTATTGGGCTATGGAGTCAAAAATATGGCTTCACTGGATTAAGTTTCTAAACAAAATATGGTTTCACAGCGCAAGATAATCAAACAGGGAACAATTACAGATCTTTAAAGCGAATGAGATGGAATTAAAATGGATGAAAGGAAACTAATAATCTTTCAACACATTAAAAGAGGGAAATTGAGTGATTATCAACAAAGAGCATTTAAGTATTCTTCATTAAATAATCAAAATGCATAAACTAGTAAAACAGGAGCAATTAAGAATTCACTGTTTACAACCAATTTAGAAGAAAACATTTAGAACAACAATGATTAAAATCAGATTACACTTAAGCACTTTCTGATTTATTCCTTTTCATTAATCATTCAGAAATGAAACACAGTGATATAATAAACAGATATAAAGACTTTAAAACACAAGAGAAAGATGACTTATTGATCCATAGTTTGACACATGAATCCTGTAAAAAGTCTTTCGCATCAATTCATCATCCAGCTAGCCATAAAAATTTTCTCCAACAGCACTTTATTCCGAAAAAGTCAATGTTACAGAAAAGTATATGAATCCACCCTGAATACTCCGATTGTGGAAGTATTTATACAAAAATTTATAAAAAATATCTCCTAACAATTTGAGATATAATCTAGGATAACTAATAAGTATTTTACAACAAAATAGAGACAGATGGTCTTGTAGATAAGGAAAAATGATAACTGATGTTGTGTTGTTTCCTTCTTTTGAGAATGTGCTGGAGGCAGGCCCTATGTTTTGGCTTGCTGCTGTCCTCTTCAGTAATTCTATGCTGGTTGTTTCATTTCACTGATACTCTTTGACTGCTTTGATACACTTTGACCTTTATTCATCCTTTTATCCTTTTTACCATGACCTACTGTAGTACATAATCAAAAATTCAGGTAAGGATAATTTTTACAAAAGTTCTAACAGTTCTTCCCACCATTTATCTTCCGGAATCCTGGTCCTTTGCAACTTTCTGAGAGTTTCATCAGTCTCTGTATACCTAAAGAAAGTAGGTTGAATAGGGAACAAATACTTTACTTCATGCTCAAGATAAAACAAATTTTCTAATCTATCATGAAGATTTTTTCCTGTAGGCAATGCTGCTGTTGATGAACTAGTTGAGGCACTGGCCTGAGTGTCAGCATACTTATCCAATTTCTCAACATAACTTTCAAGGTCCATCAATTTATCCTCTGAAACTAAAGGACTAGGCAATCCTTTATTCAACAAAATATCAAATCTTTTTCTGAAGGCAGTGATTTCTTCTTGCATGTCAGAGCATCTTCATTCCAAATTCTCCATCAGAGTTATTTTGGTAAAAACTCTCTTTATTTCCAAAATTGTGCCTATCCTGTCTTGAATGCAAAATTCTTCAAGTTGCTGCTTGTTCTGAGTATTTAGAAAATGGATGAGTTCATTGGCTTCATCAGGCCTGTTTCCAAATTCTTCTCTTGCTCTTAGGACTTCTTCTATAGCCAATTTGACTAAATCTTTCCGTTCCTGCATTATTTGAATTAAGGGCCAGACATCTTTTATTGATTGGATGATGTTGTCCCAAAGAATTTCATTTATTTCCTTTTAAAGGCTTCTCTAATGTGAGATCCTTTTCCAACTTGCTGACCAACTTTTCCAATTTGTTGACCTCTCTTGTTTTATCTGCAACACTCATCTTTGAGAGATCATATTTCTGTTCCAAGGAGGTAAGTTGCACCTTTGTTCTCTATAGATCAGTTACTTGGAGTTTCAATTCCTCCATTGACTTTGTTAATTCTTTTGGACTTAAATTGGAAGTATGTACCTGTGACAATTCTGTTGGCTGACCTGTTGTTGTAGTACCTGCAATTACCTCTGGTGTAGATGTTGGAATA
Source organism: Pinus albicaulis (assembly GCA_034641835.2). NCBI lineage: Eukaryota > Viridiplantae > Streptophyta > Pinopsida > Pinales > Pinaceae > Pinus > Pinus albicaulis. Next base: position 977,444,361 of record CM076574.1, read on the forward strand.
CTAGACTGCTTGTCTTTCAATGCCTTTTCAAGCTCTTTGTCTGTTTCATTAAGTTTCTCATTCAGTTTTAAAAGAAATTCCATTAATTCTTCTTCAGAATTTTGCTTTATAATTTCGGCAGTCTGGGGATGTCTTGAGGCTGGTAGCTTTAGTTGTTTTCTCAAAGTTGCAATATCATCATCTTTTTTCTTGATCAGAGCTTCTATACCCTTGACATCCTTGGGATTATGTCCCAAACCAATAATAATTTCCTCCAAAGTCTTAATCCTGTTATCTTTAGCTTGAGAAGAGGATTTTTCGAGGCTTAATTGAGCATTTGTATTCTCCAAAGAATCCTGCAGTTTCTGAGTCATCATTGATTTATCCGTCAGAGTAGAATAAATCATCTCACCTGTCTATTTATGCATCTCAATTTGATCTAAAGGATGAATATCCTTTGTTAGGACTTCAAAATTAGTCCTGATGTAATCTGCAGCTGTCTGAGGTCGCTTCACTTTGGGTTTGAAGTGACTCATTAGCATTTTACCCTGTTGAATGTCATAAGCTGACATCAACGTTTGTTGATTCTTAGCAGCCATCTTCAAACACTGATTGTAAATTTGAAGTTTGAGAGGATCATTTCTGGCCTTCATATTGATGAATGTTCTTTTACTGTCCCAGACATCTTTCACTGGTGGTTTGAAAGATCACACTTCTGCAATTTGCTGCCTTTGCAGCTCTTTTCTCAGTAAAGTAGTGGATGTCCCACTGTTTGCACCTGTTTGCTGACTAACCAATTGTTCTTCCCCTTGAATATCAAGGATTTCATGAACATATTCCACTTCTAGAAGAGGATTCAATTTTTTTGTTTTAGCATCTTGCTGTTCAGAAGATCCACAGATAGGAGTAGCTGCTTCAGCATCTCTCTTTTTGCCCTTTTCTACATTCAGAGGAGTTTGTAAAATTGATACTCGCTACTGAAGCGGCGGCACGAAAATGCGATGTTGCTTCACGATAAATGCGGAAACGGTTAAACACCCACGCAGGTAACTGAACGGGAAGTACGTTGTTTTTGTAGATTTTCCCTTTCCCTTTTGGAGGACTCCATATCCCTTTCCCCTTTCCCCTTTCCCCTTTCCCCTTTCCCCTTTCCCCTTTCCCTTTCCCTTTCCCCTTTCCCCTTTCCCCTTTCCCCTTTCCCCTTTCCCCTTTCCCCTTCAGATTTTGGAGCACTCCTAGTACTTTGGACTTTGTAGCATTGGACTTTGGACTTTGTACTCCTGGACTTCCTGGACTTCCTGGACTTCTGGGATTATAGGAATTTATATTGTGTGAGGCACCTTAACATCAATACTCCCATTTCACGCACTGATGTCGTCCATTTCCCACCTTGTGGAGTGTGAATTTTGGAAAACGATGGGCAAATTTAGTTTTTCAAATTCCTCAGAAAATATGCCTCCTCGATACCCACATGTACATTTATTTTACTTGTTTATCAATAACTAAACATTTTAGAGGATGGGATTTGTAAAAAACCTTAAAATTTACCATTAAAAAAGAAAATATGCATTGTGCCCTCGGGCCATTCAACTTGCGCAGTTTGTGGTGCTGCCTTTAAATTTACAAGCTGCATGGCAAACGGTGCTAAGGGAAACCGCACCGGGTTCCAGTGAGGTACCAAAAAAATTCACACCCTACTTTTTTTAAAAAACCTAACATGGTAGTGCAGTCTTTTAAATGACCGCACCATTGACTATGTATCAATGTCGGGAGAGCGGTGCATTGACCAAACTATGTGCCTCGGGGTGGATAGTTTAGTCAGCGCTCTGCCCTCCAGACATCACTACATAGTCAATGATGCGAGCATTTACAGGACCGCACCATTGACCATGTACTAATGAAAGGAGGGTGGTGTGCTAACCGAACTATCTGCCCGGGAGCACATATTGTGGTCAATGCACCGCCCTCTGGACATTGATATACAGGCAACAATGTAATCGTTTAAACGACTGCACGGTTGACGATGAATTCTTGTTGGGTGGTACGTTGCCCTAAATATCTGCCCCTGGGTGGATAGTTTCATCAAAGCACCATAGAATAAACTACATTTTATGTTTGTGGTGTGTAGAAAATTTCCATGCACACTGAGAATGGTGCACGATAAAATTGGATGCACCAGTGCCGATGCGTGACTCTTTTTTTAGGCTCACTGACGGTTTTTTTTTTCAAAAAAAATTCTATATATGTATTTTTAAACACATTTCCCATTTAATAAAAAAAATGTATTTAATATGTGAATCATTCAATGACGTCAACAAAGAGAACAAAGGGAACAACAAGAGCATATGGAGGGCCAGTATAACATGGTTTGCCTGTGGGAGGCACGAGAGAGGGAGAGACGTATGTACCCTCACTCGATTACGGTAGCCACCCAGTTTCTCCTAAGGCATGTAGGCCTCCTCAAGTTCTATGAGGAGGCTACATACTTGAAGGGCCATAATGGGTTATTGGGACAACTCATCTTCAGGTGGGATGCCGACCAACAGGCTTTCTGGGTCGGTCCTGGCCTGTGGTACACACCCACTGTGAAAGACATATATTTCATTATTGGCCTATCTAGTAGAAGGTAGGATTTTCCCAACTTCCCAGATGTCTTCGTCGGCTATGCAACATCGAGTCGGTTTCTGTATTCCGACACATACATTAGAAATGATATAATTTCTCTTGTAGATTATTAGGTGTGCAGTGGTAAGTTACGTATTGCTTCATTTGGTGTAGAGGAGGTGAGGTGCCTCTCACTGCTCTTGAAAACCATTTCACACCATGTTAGTGACAGGAAACACATTAGTTGCCCGCTTTTATTTTATGTTGACTCTTTATGACAGGCACCACGACTTCTGAGATGGTCTACCTTTTTTTTGTAGTAGTTTTGTACAACATTAGATAGATGTCATTCTATGGCACATGGGAGTTTGACCTTCCGTTTTTCTTCAGAGTTGTTTTTTTTTTATCTTTCGAGAGGTTTATAGATACGAGGGCTACTTTTGTTCGGCAGCCTCGTAGGTCGATGCTACATACAGATGCAGATGTAGGGCGAGATGATGCCCAAAAGGGGTGAGTCAAACTTTTTGCTAGGATATCTCCAAATGCACTGAAGTTGCTATCCAGTGTTGATGATCACTCCTTCATTCTGGTGCTCTGTTTGTAGGTTAGTTTGGATTGGCGAGGGTATGTCACCGTCCTATTCACACAGGATGAGCCACTAGATGTGAGAGGTAATATTAGTGTTTTCTTGAAATTAATATAGTTTTATTTCAGTCTTATTAATTAATTAGTTAGAATTATACAATTTATTCTAACACGTTCTTTAACTTGTATAATTAAATTGTTTAATGAAATTGTCTAATTATTGTTGAGTAGTTATATATCTTGTAGATATTGGATCATTCATTGGCCATGATATTCAACTGCCACTGAATTATCCAAACATAGAGCATGTTGACAAGGAGATGGTAGAGGTGGAGGACTAGGGTGATAGACCTAGTCCTCATCAGGCGCAGATACCGGCCAGTGTGAGGTGTAGGCTGGACACATGATTTAGGATGGAGTTAGGTGACCAAATCTGTCGACTCCTCATTCAGGAGGGAGTCAAGCCGGTTACAATTAGAGAGATACATGCTGATGATAGGCTGACACAGATCTAGAGAGGCATGCCCCATGACATGTTGATCGTCATGCGACATATCGTTGGATTTACCAGATTACTGATGTGGGCGAGGATGGGTAGGCGTGGTGGAGATGCATTACGATAGAGAAACACATCATATGATGCTTATAATCACAAGGGGAGTGATCATCGTTCTAGTACTCCACATCCTCCTGCACCTCGCGCTAGAGATGATCATGATGAGCAGCTTACAACATCCAGTCATGATCAGGGGCAGGCATCGTCTGATAAATATGCACTATCTCAGTAGACACATTCTATTCCTAGTTAGGCACCTGATCCTGATGAGGGCATAGGTCCATCTGAGGAGGTAGGTCCATCGACTGAGCAGGCTATCGCACCATCCATTGAGCAAGCTAGACCATCCACGAGTCATCAACATGCAGTTCCTGATCAATAGACATGTCCAGATCAACAGGTAATTCCTGATCAGGAGACAGCTCCAGATGAGCAGGCACGTGATCATCATCTATCTGAGCAGGTCAAGGTTGCACCATCGACTGAGCAGTGCTCGACTAGTACTACTATTGATGTACCGCCAGATATTTGACATTTATATGCAATTATATTATAGTATTATATTTTTTACATTATATATATATATATATATATATATATATATATATATATATATATATATATATATATATATATGGCCCTTGTATTTTATGTTCATGATGCAGATGTACGTAATTTACATGTTGGTGTTCATCACGATGATTATATTATGTTAGAAAATTTGAATGTATTTTTTAGTGGAATATGATGTTTATACGATGGTTATCATTATCATAATGTTTATTTTTAATATTAAATCATGATATTTATTACATATTATGTCGTGATTGTAATTGTAATTTTAATTTTAATTGTATATAAAATTGTAAAATTGTAATTGTATTTCTAATTGTAATTGAATCTAAAATATTTGCAAAAATTTTAATTGTAATTGTAATATTTACTGTATTGTTAAATGATTGTAATTGTAATTTTATGTAAAATTGTAAAATTGTAATTGTACTTCTAATTCTAATTGTACTTCTAATTGTAATTTTAACTGTAATTGTATGACGTAAAATATTTGTAAAATTGTAATTGTAATTGTAATACTATCGTGAAATTGTGAAATTGTAATTGTAATTGAATGTATTGTCATCATTAGATTTTATTAAAAATTTTAAATTCGTAAATTTGTAAATTAATTGTGAATTTTGAACCATAACTACCATAAGTAAAATGTACTTTGTAAATATTATTAAATTACCATAATTGTAAAATTTTAAAATTGTAAATTTGTATGAATATAAATAATTGTAAAATAATAAATCTGGGATAATATGAGCTTTTGTAACATAATAAAGTTTAGAGAATAATACAAGTAAATTCATGTACTTTAGAATTATTGTTATTTTACTATGACCTTATATAAAAAAAATAATAGTATACATTTTGAATATATCATTCACACACATTTAAAGTAATCAATTAGTTGTATTATTTTAGGAACTCGCATTATAAAGAGAAGAACTTTATACAGTATGCCATTGTTTTCAAGATCAACATAATTGAAAATTATCAAGTGAAATGATTTTAACATTAGCACAATGCAAATTACCAATTAATTCAACATACATATTATAATGTTTCGAAAAAAAGAGTCTTAGTTATAAGGTAATTAAGTATTCTTTATAAAAACCCATCTTAAAAAGTATAAATGATGAAATAACATATGTATCAGATCACTCTCTGTTCTCTTAATTACCCTCATTATCCTCTAGCTTGCTTGGCATGATAACACTACTATTCTTAAAAATATGTTTTGATCTAGGGTCATGCCTCAATATGAACCACCAATCCCTATGAAACACATCTGGGTAAAAAAACACATGGTTGCAGTGTTTGGGGAAAACACAGGGCTCATGAGCTTCATCCCACATATTTCTACAGTTGGTACATATCAGCCTACTATCGCAATATTCCTTTACGTTATTCTGACCAAAGGTGTCCCACCACTTGCACCTAAAAATAACACATTGTAAAGAAGAGAAATCCACTTCTATGACCTCTGGTATCTCTCTAACGTAACCTAACGTCCCTCATTCTAGGTTTTGATCACGATGGCTAGCTCGACTAGATTGATCGAAATTGACTTCCACTCCACAGTCTTGTGTCATGTGTCCATCATCGGCATTTTCCGCGCAAAAATGGTGTCCATATGCCGACATAGATGGGAACAAATTCACCTATAAAAAAGTAAAAAAATCATAGTGTCATATGTCTTATAATCACCTAGCTGCTAAAATATGAAATATATATGTAATTACATTTCAAATGTGCTTTATTAAGTTTAAAATGTACATAAATATATTATTACCGAGTGGGTTCACCCAATCCCTACATTTAGAGCATCCTCTTCAACATGTGGGTAACGACTGGTTGCACCGTATTTCTCTCTGACTTGGTCAAAAACCCAATTGTTGGGGCATATTTTTGGCATATTTGTTTTAAATAATTGGGATAAGGGACACTTATACCATTCGAATGTCTGAATTATTTCCTCTCACTATCCTATTTCATCCTCTTTTGTTCATACAATGCGACCCATAGTTGAGTCGCTTCAAAATTGTAAAGAACAAATTTATTGATTACTTCAATTTATGCATTCACTAATGAAATAAAACCAACATATAGTACATATGAGATCAAAATATTACATTATATTGAAGTTTAACATGAATATTTACTTTGTGTAAATTTGAAAAATTATAAGTCGCTTACTCTTTATCAAGCACATTTTCCCATTCTTTAGGGGAAACTCCCCTTCTCTTTTGCCTTCATCCATTTCATCATCCCAAATCACCGCACCTGTTTTTTTGTCAATTTTCTTGATGTACACACTGGCATAGTAAAAAGACTCATTCAATATTTACCCATCTGCCATAGATCACTCTAGTTTTTCCCTTTATCGAACAAAACCTTTCAATTTATTCATGTAACTCTCTAAGAAAAACATCCAATGAAAATAAACCATCACAAATAAGTCAACCTCATCTACTAGGTGAATTAGAAGATGAACCTACAAGTCCATGAAACTCATCGGCAGTTCCTTCTCAAACATACAAACAATATCAAATATCTCTTGACGCCACCCTGGAATGCTAGGCACATGAATCTCCTTTTACATGATCCAACGTAAAAATGTAGATAATTTAGATATCACACGTCCTAGGTCTTGTGGGAATTCATGTTTCACACACCCACACATGAACAAAGGATAATGACATGGAAAAGTTATAAACACATGAAAGAATCTACAAAATTAGTTATTTTTTATGATCACTGCATGGGATAAAATGTATTAATATAAAAAATAATAAAATCATTCTTTTGATATTATACGTACTCTTAGAACATTCAAATGGTCATGCAATTTCAACCCCAAAAAATTTTCATCCATGGTGAAGCAGCGTTGTAGTGAAGACCCGTATGACGATGGAACCCTCACACCCATTATAACTTCCTTTGCCAAATAAAGATCATTTTTTTTTTAATCCATTTGATATCACCTTCTTTGAAATCCCATGAATTAGAGGGACTAGTGCCTGCCTCTGATCCTGTACTTTCTAATCATCTTGGAGAATGTTTCTTTTAAGTTTTTGAAGTAATAAGATCTTTCCTAACAACAAATTTGTCACTTTATTTCGACGATATGTTCCTCCATAAAGAAGATGAAACATTTTTAAATATATGCATGGGATCTAATAAGTGGGTAATCTTAAGATTCTCCCAATATGGGAGATTATAAAATATAGATTTACTTTTCATCCCAATGGGTATTTCTCAACATAGGTGTCGAAGAATTCTAAATCATCAAACATAAGCTCCCCATTTCAATCGAAATTTTCTATGAACTCCTTCTCCTTCTCTCTCTCATATGCTCTAAGCCATTTAGCTGGTGTCATTATTGGAGGCGTTTGGGTTCTCTCTCATTTACCATTGAAAGTGGATGTTGCTCTTCTGCAATGGTGTTATTTTGGGAGGAATACCATGGAGAAGTCATACACCAGTTTTCATAGGTCATTGGGCCATATAGCTTTTAGATAAGGTACACAACATTTACATCCAAAATACCCTTTTGTTGCAAGACCTGCAAAATTATTGTATACAATATATATGCATGGCACATTAAAGAATATCATGAAGATTAGAAAAATTATAGCAATTTAAATAACTAATATGAAAAATAATATTTTTATGTATATAAACAAATCAATAAACATGTAATTTACCAGAGAAAACTCCTAAAACTATATAATCATGTGTCATGTAAGCATATATCCCATACAATGTAAAACTCCTCTCTACTGCGATGGGTCTTGAAACATCGTATATATTTCTCCCATCCCATAATTCCTTCAATTCATATACCAGTGGTTGTATGTAGACATACATATTATTCACTTGTCTTCTACCAGGGACTATGAGAACCAACATAAGATGTTCATTATTCACTTACAACCATGGGGGGGTATTTTTATTGATCAGTACTACATGCCAAACATAATATTTGGTGTTCTCGAGGGAATATGGGTTGATGCCATCCATGGCTATGCTAAGTCGTAGACTTTGTACTTCATCCTTAAATGTTTCGGGCCATGTATCCTCTATATGCTTCATGGCTATTGAATCTGTTGGGATTCGCATAACTCCCAACTCACTTCTGTGTGAAGCATGTCATCCCTTCAACATTTCTAATACTTTGCAACGAAAGAGCCTTTGAATCCTTGGGATTATAGGCATGTGCCTCAATATCTTAAATGGACCACGTGATTTACCCTTCTTTTTTTATTTATCATACCTGTGATGCCCACATTTAGGCCATATCTCTTTGTCTACATATTCTCATCTATAATGAATACAATCATTTGGACATGCATGATATGATATGTACTCAACACCCAACATTTTCAACAATTTCTTTGCCTCTTCACAGGTACCGAGCAAGACATTATCACTCAGAATAACCTTATCTTCGAATAACTTGTAGTTGATGATCCTGGAAAATATTAAATGTACAGTAATTTTGATATAATTATTAACATTCATAAAATTGGCCATTTCTAATGTTCATTGTATGATTATATTTCTGAAAATATAAGGGAGGAATTTAGGGTCCCTTACCTCAAAGTTTCCGAGAAACATGCATTCAATAAGCAAAAATTTTCTTTCAAGTTGTGCAGTAACATCGTTGTCCCAAAATGGGTAGAATTTGACTGAACGTAATGTCCAAAGAGAGTTGTGGTAGAAGAAAATTTAAGGCTTTCAAAAAAGGTATCAACGATATGAGCATCATCCACTAGATGATTATCGTTTTGAAATGAATCTAACGACATTGTTTCCATGTTAGTTGTATACCTCAGGTAGTCATCTATACCAACCTCTATTTGATTTCCTCCATTGCCAGATTGTGAAGAACTACTATTGTTGTAGTCATTCCTAATTGGTGAATATGAATGTAGTGGGAATTGAATAGTTGGTTGATCCAACCATTATTGGTATTGTTCATCTCCTAGTGGGGTGCAACAAAATATGGTAGGTAGGTCGCTCATCATCATTATAATCCTAATAATTTCAAAAATAAATTTCAACACGATCAATACAAAATCTATGATATCAGCTAGTAAGCACATTGATAATGCCTGATTAATTGGTTTGACGTTCAAATAATTACATTAATATACCAAAAAAATATCATTACCATAATTATCCCATGATTGTGGCTAGAATATGAAAGTTACAATTGGCAGTGTGAAGAGGCTGTCCATTTTCATCTACCAAATGCGCCTTGTGGTATGATGCTCTTGATAAGAGCTTCTGACATTTTGGATTTGTTTGAATATTTTGTTCATCTGAACTCGATTATAAATCTACATGAACCTGAAAATTTGTATACATTAATTTTATTAAGCTGATTAACACAGATACAATAAATAAATTCAATTAGATAATGAAAATATAAATAAAATATGAGGTAAATATTACCTCTTGAGATGGATAGGGAGAACTCCATGATGGAGTTTGAGAAATATTATGGAACGAGCAAAATTTTGATGAATTTTCCATTCAATATAATTATGATATTTTCTCCCTGAATTTGAGCAAAATAAAAATTAAATTTAGGTGTAAATACCTAAAAGTAATTTTGGTGCCTTAAAAATGCACTTATTTTTATCAATGCTAATGTATAGTTTACCTCACCAGTGTGTTTTAGTTATGATGTTATTAATTGACACACCAGTGCGGTTACATAACAAACACACTGAATAGCCATAAATAAAGAAAATGCAACATTATTTTTTTTAAATGAAAAAAAGCATTAAATTGAAAAATTAAAGCAAAAATATTTTTGGAAATTTAGTTTCATAAAAAGATTATTTAAATAGTAAAAACTAATCATTATTTCATTATTTTTGCAAAAAATTTGATGAAGATATTTGCACGAGATACATACCTGGAGCAAGAGACCATGAGAGCATTGTGGAGCAATGAAATACTTTCGAACAAAACTATTTAGAGAATCAAAATTTCAAACATATGGTGATTCAAACCCTATAGTGTAGAATTTCAAACCCTCTACTAATTAAATTTTACTGTAATAATTGTTTTTTTTATAGTTTATATTTGATTTAATACATGGTAAGTAAATTTTTTTATTTTATTGTACATTTTCAGAAAAAAAAAAAAAAAAAAAAAAAAAAAAAAAAAAAAAAAAAAAAAAAAAAAAAAAAAAAAAACCATTCTTACGCTAAACCCTTAATTCCTTTTGTTTCTACCCTTGCTTCTTCCTGTTTCAGTGACTTCAGAATTAGGGATTTCCATTTTAGATTTATAGGGTTTGTATTGCTATATATATAGGCATATGCTATATAACCCACAAGGCGACTTGAAAAGTCGGATCCCAATCCATGTCGGCCCTTGCGTGAATTTAGAAAAATAATGTTTTTTTTTAATTGGTGCGCCCTATGTAAAATAGCGCACCGGTGCACTATTTTATTATAGCACACTGCGCACGTATTGTTCGATAAAAAAAATTAAAAAAAAAAATTTAATTTGTGCCCCTTGTGTAAAGTAGTCCACCAGTGCACTATTTTATTATAGCTCACTGAGCATGTACTGTTTGATAAAAAAAGTTTAAAAATAAAAAATTTTAATCCATGCACCGTTTGCAAAATAACATATCTGTGTGCTATTTTATTATAGTGCACTGTGTACATAATGTTTGATAAAGGAAATTTTTTATTTTATGTCTATGTTAATCCATGTGTCGGTTAACATATAATGCAGCAGGTCTCCTTGTTGACAGACAACACCATACAGTGGTCTCCTGTTTTCTCGATGAGTTTATAAGAACATGTCGCACCGCCTCCTCGACGACATCTTATGCTACAAAAACTAACAATAGAGTATTTTTATTAAATTTTTTTTGTTAATCAGTGCACTAGTTAACATATAACCCATCGGGTCTCCTTGTTGACAAAGAGCACATTTCGGTGTTTCTACTCTCTTGTCGGTGCATTTATAAGAACATGTTGCACCGACGTCGGTGTGTACTTCTTGAAAGGCACACCGTTTTCTTGATTTTTTTTATCCTGAAAAGTTTGTGATTTATTTATAAAATATATTAATGAATGGTATGGTACAGGTTTCATATTGAGAAAGAAATGGCTAACATGAGATCAAGTGACAAAAATATTGATAGCACATCAAGAAAATGCAAAAAATGCAAGTTCTTTGTAAATTCTTTACAAAAATTATTATTTTTGAAGTACATGGAAGTTTAACTAATATGTATTGTTTACTGTGTATCATGCAAAGCCACAAAATTATGAATCTCGATAATATTATTTCTAATCTAAGACCATAAGAGCGTAAAATCTTGATGGAAAAACTGTAGAAGCATGGATGAGGTGAATGAAAAAATACTATCGATCCAATATGAGTTTCTTTTTTTAATTTTCATTAATAATATACTTAAAATATTAGATAATATGTTTCAAACAATATATTAATTCACATATTTTTAATGTTCTACAAGGACCAAAAACGAAAAAAATTAATGTTGTTCTAAGAAAACAAAAAAATAAATCATGCAAATGAAAATGAATTTCTCCTTCGATCATATGGAGTGGTGCTGGAGGTTAACGAAAGGGGGAAAAAATTTTACAAAACTTTGAGGGATCTAGTGGAACTAATTATAGACGTTATTTCCACTTACAATACAAAAATCAATCCAATGATTCCAAGAACCGAATTTTATCCAAACTACAGGATGAGTTTCTAGAGAATTGGTCAATGAGACATGACAGACTTTTAATACCAAAAATGTACAACAAGAAAAAAGAAGGAATAAAAAAGTAATATTCCTTTAAATATTTTTCTAGAATTATATGTATATATTACTAGAAACAAATCATTTATAAATATCACTTTTGTTATATTTACTTTTCACATATCTATATAAAAATTCAATAGTTTATTTTCATGTTACATTTTCAAAAAGATTATGAAAGTCTCAAAGGATGAATGCGCTAATATCAGAAATATGCCAGTAGTAATGTCCAAAATGGTGTACAAGGAGATGGTCAAAGAAATGGACATAATTGCATTGGACGGGGAGCCATATCAACAACAACGTGCTTCAAATGTAATATTAGACCATTAATTTTTTTGATTAGGTACAATAAATAAATAGTTTGGCATTAAATGTTAATTTTCAAGTATTTTTTTATAGAAAAGAAAAGAAAATGGAACTCATTCAGCACATATAACAAGACGACAAGGAAGAAAACGATTGATATCTAAGTTTGTGAGTAACTGTTATTTCCTTATAACAACTTAACTAGATTTCATTTTTGTATGTTTTATGTTTTTTTACAACAATCATCATTGAATGTCTTCAAAGAGGTGCTAACACACAAAGAAGAACCATGAGACTAATTGATTAACATTTGGTTAAATATGGGTTGTCAGTATATGTTGGCATGTCAAAAATTAACTGTGGAATTTGTAAGCATCTATCGATCTGGTTTTACTTAGCTCTATCCATAATTAATAAAACAAAAAATATTTTATATTAAATATATGATTGTTATGGGGTATAAAAATTGTAGGAAAAAAATTATGGAACTATGCCAACAAATGAATTGTTGAAAGATGGCATGAAATTTGGTTTTGAAAGGATTTGTATAGTTCACGAGTCAAATCTTTCTATGTTGCATTTATTTTCGATTTACATTGATGTATATTAGTTAATATTTAAATTTTCATTATTCTCAGATGTATATAAACTCACTGGAATTTATTTATATGTTTGAATATGGAAGTTGAAGAAGAATAAAACAATCAACATCATGAACAAAACACTCCTCAAAACAACCCAAGTCGTGGAAGTAGCTTAAACAGTGGCAATAGTTTAAGCGAAGAATGATGATCAATATGTTTGGATATCAAAGAAAGGCGTTGTACTTTTTTAAATATTTGTCTGTGAAATCAGACATTTTGTTTAATGTAATAGACATAGTGTCCCCTTTGAAAAACAAAGGGATACCAATAACTGTCCCATTTTGTATCACAAAGAGTGTTATATATATATATATATATATATATATTAAAAACATTTTATTCTATTTTATTCTCCATTATCACTGTGAAATGTTACACCACAGATTAAATATATTGATGATTAAATATTATAATAAAGAGATGAGAAATATGATGATATGATATAATAAATTAATCCAAACATCACATTCAACTCCACTAATAAAAATTTAATTGATATGAATACTATTATAAGATATGTGTCAACTTTTGATGAATAATGAACTTTAGAAAATCACAATAATTGGACCATCACAGGTTGATGTTTCTAAGAAATACAAAATGGACACTGGTGCGTCTTATTTACTATGCACTGATGCATTTTTATACTAATGTACACTTGTTCATTTCTATGATCTATGGGCCCCGCAAAAATACCAATACCAATTATAACGCTCGGTGTAATTCTGTGATATTGTGCTCCGATGTGTTTTTGTGATACTGCGCACCAGTGATTTTGTGTGATACTGTGCACTAGTGCGTCTCTACAACGTATGGGCACTGCACAAATATCATAACAGTTATAATGTCGGGTGTGCTTTATCGATGACCACCACCCAGGTTGTTTGATAAGGGTTGCATGCACCGATGTGATTTTCCTTTAACATGTCAGTGCATTTGTATAACTTGAAGGGCCGGTGCATTGTTTCACCTACAGGGCGCCCAGTGTATTTTTACTCCTTAACGTACTGGTGCATGCACCTTTGACTGCCTCGATGCCACTATCTGGCTGACACACACCAGGATGTTGCTAAATTCCCTGGGTCGTCCGAAATTTGTTTTACTTCTGGGTGCTTGGTAGGTTTACAGTACCAGTGTGTTCATGGTACAACACACCCGTGTGTTGACACCTGATTAGCGCACTGATGAGAAAAACATCCATAACAACCTTCGGCCATCTAGGTTTTTTGAGTTGTGTTGAAATTTCGTTAGAAGCTCCACCAAAACCTCCGTTATCGAAAACGAACGTTGTAGAAAATGTTGTTTTGACAATTTTGGCCAGTTTTATAACACTAGAAACCTCTGTTATAACCTCTGTTAGTGTTTGAATATGAATTAAGGTTAATTGAAGCATGCCTTGATATAGCATGTCTTAATGAAGTATTCATAGAGGTTACAGAAATGAACCTTTAAGATAACTTGGATGATGGAAACTTTAATGAAATTTTTAGCTATTGGAGTCGTGAAGAGTTTTTTTTTATAATAGACTTATGTTGCAACATACTATTGACAATGAAAAGCACACAAAAAAAGATGGCAGATCACAACCATCCACATACAAGTTGATTTTTGAAGAAAAAAATTACATGCTTAGACAACCTTGAACAATGGAAGAGTTGGAGCCAGAAATGAAGAATCTGAAATTTGAAGCATACAACAAAGAGAAAAAGTTGAAACAATTTAAAGTATACAATATTCGGAAGAAAATAAAAATAAAATAAAATCCATTTTATGCCATTTTTCTCTAAAATTTTAATTTTCGTTGAGACTCATACTAACGACCATCGTAGTTTAAATATTTTTTGTTTGTAACTAAGGGGGAGTGTTCAAAAACCTAATTCCAACCACTTTCTAGGTGTCATAACTATCCATCCAAGTGTCACACTCAGTCAAAGTTTTTCCAAATTCAATTGAGTTCCAGTTCAGTCTCACTACAGTGATTTATTGTTGATGTCTCCTATGTAATTCTATTTAACGGGTTTCGAATATTGAGAAGATCATCTTTGCTCCACGGTTTTCATTATTTTAAAATTTATTATGTAGTCATTTAATGTTTTTTATGAGGACCGCGATAGTCAAGGTGGTCGTAGTCTCTTGGACTTTGGGCTATCGAATGTGCATAAATCATTAACAAGTCCCTTTGTGGATGATCTGACATATTGTAGCATGATACGTTAACTAATAGAGTCATAAACTTCATTCTCAGTTTCTAACTCGGTCTCGGGGCCTCGGAGGATCAAAGGAAACAGAAGGGAGAGATTTAAAGTTGAGGGTTAGTCCAATATTTTGTGTGATCCATCATTTCATGGCCATGAAAAATAATTGTTTAAATATAGTGTTGTCCTCACCTCAGGATTGGGATCTCAGGGAAATTGAGGTTCTTGAGAGTCTGATATAACATGGAGTTATTATGTGGAGCCATGAGTGGGACTTGAAAATCAGTAACAAGGATATTACATTAAGACCAACGTCAAATAATGGTAGAGTGGAAGTGTGGATGCGTTGATGATTTATGATTTTGAATAAGTTGAGAGGGTGAGGCATTTGTGTGGAAACGATTTGGTGGGGTTAATAAGTGGAACCATAAATTACATGTCCAAGGATCAAGAACATCAAAAACTTGAAACAAAGGAAAACTAGAATTTGATTTTATCAAGTGGTATTAGAGTTAGGAAAGATTTCCTTCTTGAATAAGAAGTGAACATTGTGAAGATTTGGGTAGTAACAAAAGGAGGTACAACTTGGTTGAAGTCTGGTAAGAAATGTGTTTTCTTTGTGATTTTTTAGATGACAGTAGAGGAAGGTGAGAATAATTTCAACAACCTAGAGCCCATATTAAATTAATTCCTTTAAATATTATTTCCCACCCATATTTTAATCTTAACCTTTGTTCTATTTCCCCATGTGATATATAGTCCCGCTCCATCCCATAGGTTAAAAATGTTAAATCATATTCTTTCGATCCCATTATAAATGACCGCCACCAATGCTAATTTTCCACTTATCCGCATTTACATTTGTTAAAAAAACATTAATATTTGCCTATAATATTTCACTCCAAAACTATGTACTAAATCTAATTTTAATTACATATTTCACCTCCTGCTGCATTAAAATCTCGGCCCCCGCACCATCAAACCGTGCATCTCTATCGCATGATCCGCTCTGTTCGATCTACCTCCTCCAGATCCGACAACAACTATCCCATGTCGCAAATTTCATTACGAGATGGTTAAACAAACCCAAAGCTTGTGATAAATGTATTTTTCGGATTTCTCTCACCTCTACATGTCTCAATTTCATTGGATCACACCGAACATTATAATCACGCTAACCACCTTTGAAACATGCGAAAATCGCTTGGCGGTTATTCCATCCCCCGTGCCCAAATCATCCACCTATTTGACCTGACCACCATTTAGTGCATTCACTATTCGATGAGAAATGGTTATAAACCACCCAAATCCATTGTTTTACCCTTCCGTTACTGTTTTCCGCATAGAAAATGCATTTCATACCAATATCAACACTGTTGACTCTGTTTTTAGCCTAAATCAAATGGAATTCATCAATTTGAAAAGTAATGCATAATTCTTCCAAGTTCCTGTAAAGACCGGCAAAAGCTTCTGAAATCTTTCCAACCCCAGAAACCCTCCTACACAGCAAAATTTCAATTTTCCCTAGTATTCCTTAGAAGAAAAGACTCATTCGTCAATCTAAAAGAGTTATATAGTTAAATGAATCATTTATGAGCCTGTGTACCTAAAGAAAACCCTATTTCTTCATAAATTTTTTTATTCTATAAACCCTGAACATCTTCTCATAGATTCTAAAGCCTTGAACTATTTTGAACACAAAATTTGACTAATTGAAGCCATCTGGAGACCTGAAAAATCCTTCTATGACCTTCAACCCTTTCCTACAGTACTTAGGCATCCTTTTTTCATGAAATTGATGTCTTAATATTTTTTTTGTCACAGAAAGTGCACTGCAAGTCCTAAATATTAGTTGTTGAAGCTCTAAGGTCATGATATATATATATATTATTTTTTTATTTTTTATTTTTTATTTTAATAGAGAAAATACAATTTAAGTGAAATTGATCAGAATTATCCCTTTGCATACAAAAAGATAGAACCCCTTGTTATATCCAAGTGCTTCTGCAAAACTGTTATAATTTCCAAAGGTGCTTCTACAGGCCTAAATAATTTTTTTAAAGGTCAAAAAGTATTTAAATTGATAAATCAAACCAATCAATGATTTCCAAGAACATTATAGCAGTCAACCCTCTACAGCCCCCTATTGTATATGTAGAGCATATTCCCTACAGAGATGTAGGCTTCAAGATTACTGATATTCTGACAGAGTTCAACCTTCTTTAGCTCCACGGCTGGAGTCAAGAAAAATTCCTAGATCAGGCTCATGAAGTGTTTATCTGGGAATAAAAATTGCCAAAATATGTTGTTCCTCATACTTACCAATGCCCAGAAGCAATCAGACTCTACCAATCATGCTACTCTCTTGATCAAAGAGCTATAGTGAATCCTGAAAAATAAGTCTTGCTTACTATTATAACAGATTCAATCAAACAGATGCTTCCAATATAACCTAGGCCAAATAATGTTCCTTCACATATTCAAGCCTTCACTAAGTTCTATTTGGATCTGGATTTTCCCAAAAGATTCCATATTTTTCAAAACTTCATGCCTTTTCATGTGGAAATTCCCAAGCTTAATCCTCCATACTCTTTTGATAAATTCTTAGAAAGGAAAAGACATATTATTTCCATATTTTTTTTCATCCTTGTCTATTTTACAGATGAACATGTTGATGTTGCAGTTCTTGATTTCTTGTCCATTTTTACACCTGGTCAGCCTCCTGCTACCATATTTCACTTTTCCCAATATATTTCTTAGAGTATCCATGAGAAATTAGTCAAAATTCCTTCCGAAGGTGTATTTAGGTATTCTTCATTTCTATTTCACATGTTCCTATATTTTCCATCTAAGAAGTTCAATATCAGTCTTTAGAAGCTTGATGTGGAAGGAAATCCATAATCTGTCATATTCTGGACTTCTTGATAAGGAAAGATTAAAATGAGTTCACCTATTCAGAGTTTACATATTCCTTCATCCATCCCTTGGTCGATTTGCTAAACAATTCTGTGCAGCCCAGAATTAGCAATGAAATCAAGAAGGTTTTACAATTTTCTGAGCACAATAGGATAGGTGATTGGTAGTTTTACCAAAATCACACTGAAATAAGTGTCTATGGCTCAAGCTGTATCCCTTATAAACTGCCAAAATACTTCCCTAGGAGGTTATTTTCTATGGATTATATAAGGAATATTCTAAATTCAGATGTTGTCAATTTCTTAATAGCAAAGAATAAAACACAATTCAAGTTGAACATCCAGGTTGGGCCATTCATTTGTAATAATAGAGAAAAAGGTCCAGAGGTAGAAAAATAGTTGCAGGAGTTCAAATTTAGTCCTAGTTTCCAATGGTATTTTGATCCCCTTGGTGTTGTAAGAAAAATGAGAGATAAATGCAAATTAACTCCATATATACATGAAAAGAAGCCAGAAATTGAGAAATTCTCAAACTAATTTGAATGGTTAGAGAATACATTGGTAGAACCAGAGAAGCAGAGTGATACTAGTCAAACATTGGAAACTCCAGCATAAGAAGATAGAAGTGTGAAAAGAAACAGGGAGGAATGATCTTATACAGCTGAGACTACAACATAGACTAAATTCAAACTAATATATAGAAAAACTCCAAAGCTAAATCTTGCTAGTAAAGAAAAGGAGATAGTAGAGGTCATTGACATAGAAATTGCAGAGAAAGATAATGTACCTCCTACAATAATTGAAGAGGAACAACAACCCACTAATTCAAATACACAGTTAATTCATAAAAAACACAGTATATAAGTGTCTTCATCCAAGAAAATAGCTGAAAAGGACATGGACATCAATGAAAGATATAAAGAAATCAAGTCCAAAAATGAAATAATAAAAAATGAAATATATTTTGAGTATCTAAAGAAAACTCCTAGTATTTAGAATAATCTACTTTCAACCTTTGACTACCAAAAAAAGAGATGTTGATGCAAGTTCCTCAAACCACATTTCAAACTCCAAAAATTCATCCTCCAGATTATCGATAGATTTTGAAGTTCGAGTCTAGGATATTCATCCTCTAGATCAAATTGAATTTCATAAGGAAGCAGAGGAGAGATGGTTTTATTCCACAATGAACACCAAAGGCCATGAGTCTGCACAAAAACTTCCAAAACGCTCCGCAAATGTAAGATATCAACTCAAATCGGGAAAAAGAATCTTCATATCCAAAGGAAACGAGGAAAGAAAGTCCTGGAAATATCTAGTGATTGGAAGTAGGATATGATCCTCAAATCTAAACGTCAGCAGAGGAAGTGACAAAAAAGAAAAATGTAGAAATTCCCGCACTTAAGAAACAATTGAAGATGCCCCGTATAGAACATCCCTTAGGATAGAGAGTTTTTATAGGATTCCAATTAGAAATATGAGATGGTAGGATTCTCATTTTACGGTTAACGAGTAATGCCTGAAATAAAGGAAATGGAAATTGAAATGGACAAGTTAGTCCGGGAGAAAGAAACCCAACAAAGAAGAGGAAGTTCATGGCACGCTGTGATTCCCGTCATGCTGCATCAGCTTGTACCATCTAATTTGGAAGAATCATCGTTGGCTCCTAATGGACGCAATAGTTCCAAGCGTTTACCGTCTACAACTTCAACCACATAATCTTCAACAACAATAGCACAACACTTTCAGTATGAAAGCAAGCAATTAGTAAAGGAAATGAAATATATATCTATCCAAACCAATTAGATAAATAGACTAAATGAACAACGAAAATTTCTTGAAGATGCTTGCAGAAACATGCTTTCAAATAAATGCATAAGAGATAGAAGAAAAAAAACCAATAGTCAGTTAATGAATTAGTAATTGAAAAGTTGGAAAAAAAGTACTCGCATTGAAGGAACCAGTAACACATGTTACAGCAGCTAAACTTTGGTTCAATATCATTGAAGTGCACGTCAATGATATTTGGCCATGCATACAAAGGGTGAAATATATGAAAGCCAAAAATACCTGAGTGAAACGCGAAGAGAAGCAATCTAGAAGACAAAAAAGAAGACCAGAGTGGAAACCTCAGAGAATCTCTAGAAATCATCAAGTTCCTAAATTCTAAAAATAGAGCAGAGATGTACACGGAAGAAATTGGAATAAATGACAGAGCAAAGATCATCCTAGATGTTAGGAAGGTAATATCTAAAAGGACTTTGATGAAACGGTTAGAGGAGAAGTTCCATAACATGGAGATCGCAATCACAAGGTTCATGATTAAGTTTGATGTTCTACGGAAAAGAGGCCTTCCCAATCCCCTAGTGATTAATGATATATTAATGAAGTAGGAGGATTCACGACAAAAAGATAAGAGATTTTGTCAAAAACCCGTGTGAACAAAATCAATGTTGCGAGGGAACTTCGACAGGAGGGTACTATATAAAGAGTTGCAGAATACTTACTCCATGAAGTAGAACACTTATTTGTGAAAAACACAACATTCTCGAAGTATACGAATCTAATGAAAACTTGAGAAGGGTCGAGGAAAACCACCTGCGAGAGGCGCATTTTTGGGAAAAAACTAATTGATTCACTCGCGAGATCAAATCACGGTGAGCACGGAAGTAGTGAAAGTTAAAAAATAAAAGCTTCGTTGTTGCTGACACGCATTACGAGCTTTTGAAAAAATGAAAGTGTATCGAGATAAAGAGAAGTAGATGAAGGTGTATCGACTTTGGAAAAGATTAAAGTCAAACTCGGAAGGAAAAAATGAGATCACGCTGGTGTGGAAAGAGAACACCTCGATGTACTAGACTTTCGCATAGGTATTCATTTAAACGATAAAGAGATAAAAGCAGAAATGACAAAAAATCAAGACAGTAAAAATAATTTTATCTCCAATAAAAAAGGACATATAGCATTAGATAGCAAAGTTGTCACTATCTTCTTGCATGAAAATATTTCCTTTCCATGAAATAATTTCTGAAAGTTCTATTCTTGGATCATTTGTATCGTATTTTTGTATGTATGGCTCTCATTTTCTAAGTAAGTATTGAATATGGATGAATTCGTTGAACATTTATGTAGGTGTACTATTTTGAGCCTCAAGGGTTTTTGAACCAATTTCAAGTCGACAGAGGCGGGATCACGCATGATAAAGCATCATATTATAGGATTCATGTGTTGGGCCACTACGGAAAATTCATTTTCCTTTGTTACTTTGTCAATTTCTACCGTTTTCCATTGATACTTGATTATGTTCTAAAATCTAAATGATAAATCGGAATTTTTATTTCGAGAATATGTTAAAAGCACTATGTTTTGACTCGATTATCATTTCACATGTTTTCAACTAATATATAAATTAGGGAACTCTTAATTTCTTCTCACTCTGATTGACCTCCGCCTCTTTCACTCATAATGCTGGATTTAAGAACCTTAAATTTCTCTTTTGTCTCGAGTCAAAATCCATTCCACCGTCGACCTTGCGGATTCGAAGTAATCTCGACTATATTTCTAAGTAAAAATTTCCCTTTAGACCTTGATCTTTGATCTGATTACTGACACATTGAATCCATTTTTCCCAATGGGATACGGACCTCATAGCCATCAATCTAAGCTAGTGATTTGACCACCAAATCAAATAAAAACCCAAAACCAATTTACCCTACATAACTAGTACGAAAAATCAAATACAAATCAACAAAGTTAAATCATATAGAGAGAGCTCCTCTCGGAGCATTAGAGGCTTGATCACTAAGGCTTAAAAGCAGGTTTGTGGTTACACTACGATGTTCTCTAAAACCAAAATAAAAAATCTTAGAACTTTTGAGAATTATTAGAGTGATAACATATTGGTGACCCTACCGAGGAACTAACGATCCTTTATTTTTTAAATATATCTTAAAGGAAATATTTCTCATTTATCTTTTCACCTTACGATTGTTTTAAAGAAGTTGTGAGTATATTTTACTTAAAACACGATGCACATTTCCAAAAGAGTCTACTATACCAGTCCAAATCTCAGGATCCACAACCTATTGTCATCATGCGTAGATAATCTCGACGGAATTGGAAAGAAAAACAAAAGAGTAGAAGATTTAGGTAGCTAATATTTCATATGGTGAGATTATTTTCCCAAACAAGTATCAAGTTTACCGGACATTGAATTTGATTTAAATTTTTGAAAAATATTTGTTTAGAACTAAATCGAGAAAATGACTTACATAATACTCTAATATATCCCGAGTTTTATTTCTATTCAGTGCAGCTAAGAAGGAAATACTCTCTAGCCTGAAATTTTGATAAAATATTTTTGAAGTATATGATAAAAGTCGATGCGTAACTGAAAATTTGAGTATAGAAATTCGATCGTACTTTATTTAAAACATTCAGTTGAATTAACTACTTTATCAACCTATAACCCTAAGCCTTCTACTAGCCATTTAGATATCATTCTTCTTAGAATCCGTGGGATTTCATCCCTATTCACTACCACTTCATCCATCATTTCCACCCGCACTTCATTCCACTGACGTATTCATCTCTTTCCTAGTCAACCATTTCTACCCTGGCGCTTTGTATTCCATCTTCAACCACCTTAAGTTCATCCTCTAATATTTTGCCGCATTTTCCAATACATAATTCTCATTTTCCAAGCACCTCTTTCTAAAGGATCCCAACTTCATCTTCTAGTATCTCAAAGCCACAACATCTTCTTATATCCCGATCTACTTTACAATTGATTTAACTACATCACTTAGCACTTTCTAGTTCTTCACAACAAGTGCTTCAAACTATACGCCTAGCTCATTAGCTAGAATCCAAGCCATGGGCGCTAGATATGTCTTCCCTTCGTCCTACCGGCACGTTTGACATGCACATGACACTAGGATTATCAAAGAAAAAATCCCTCAATTTGATGGAACAACTCATTACACCGCACAACAACATGTTAATAAGATGGCAGACGATGCATTTCCGAACCGCATGAAATTGATAATGATGATGTCCAAAGTGAGACTTTTCACTCGAAACTTTAACCGGGTGAGGTATAAAAAGTTGTTTAAAGGTTTGAATGTCGTAGTATTGCTTTGATTTAGCATGTTCATAGAATGTTTCTTAATAGGATGGGAAAAGAAAGAAAAATCCACTACAAATATTATATGAGTTTGAAAGTATAAAAAGAGCACCAAACGAAACAGTCCAAGATTATTGTACTAGATATAACAATATTTATAATGAAATTTCACGCATAATCTTAAACCTCCTCTCAGACTCTTTCCTAATCAAATTCCCCGATGGATTTGATAAAGATATAGCTTATCATTTCGAGAGAGAGAACTGAGAGCCTTAGAGGAGATGCAAAGTAATTCTTTTAGTGTAAAGGCAAACTTGTTAGCAAATAAAGCTAGATTAGGAAATGAAAGGAGAGTGACAATAAAAAGAAGAAACATCAACTTCGGTTTAAAAATAGATAAAATTGGCAAAAAAATTAGAGAGAATGATGGATAGGTTAGATAATATGGAAATGAAAGCGTAGCTGGGGATGCTAAACAACAACAAGGACCTCAAAGTCCAGAAATCGTAATTTCAGAAGCTAACACCACCACCGGAAAATCTAGAGAGTCATCACCTAGCTGCACGATAAAGACCACACTTTCCAAGAGAACTATGTGCAGAATTTCTCATCGAAAGCGAGAGAACGAGTAGAAAGACACACATTAATCTAATTGGCATTAATGATAATAATACCATTTTTATTACACAAGAAGAATATCAATTATATGAATTACAATAACTACAATTAGATTCCGGGTGAGTCTTTTGATTACAGACGAAACAGAGATTATGAGTTTGCAAATAATGAATTTCACGAGAAATATAACCTTAGGAGCAAGAAAAATATAGAGCCTTCTATTACAGAAAGTCTTCAAACTTAAATAAAGAAGATAGTACAGTGCTCTAACACTAAAGTCCTTTCGCAAATTATCCCTAGGGAAACCAAGCAAAAACTCTAGCTCAACTCATTTCAAGTCGACTTTCTCTAGTCCTACAAATTAGTTGACGAGAAAGATGCCGATGTCCAAACATCAACAAAATCCTAAAAAATTTGTTGCTTCCAAGACAAGAATTTCTTCTAAAACAACAATTTTCGGACCCAAAAATCATCTACTATTGAGCGAGAAAATCCGCCCGGTCCTAAACAACTAGTCGCCAACACAAACTGTGCGCGACAGAGCCAAACAGTAGAGACTTCCGGTGCATCTCAAATTTCTCTCGCTGAGCTAAAATTAAAATAATTAAGACAATGGAAATACAAATAGAGAATGAAAAACCAACTTTATAAAAACAACACAAACCCACCCAAAGCCGACAGCTACAAAAGAAGAAATAATTCAGCTAGGAAAATTTGCAGTACGACATCATTCAGTATCGAGCTAAAATTGCTAAATTTAGAGATACCAAATTCTTTCGACATGAGTTGGTAAAACATGACCTATACAAAACACATATCAAGAAGACTTTAAATGTGAGATTAAGAAGAAGAGTTTTGTAAAATTTGAGTGATGCAAGTCAACCGTAACTAATCTTTGGTCCCGATGTTAGCTGTATGACTCCAAGATGGAGCAGATTTCCTCCTCCTTCTTACATTAGCAAGCTGTTCATGATCATATTTTTTATAATTCAATGCTGTCAAGCGCCTACACAGTTGATGCCAAAAGCTTAATAATGGAAACCTTGAATCTCAGATATCACTAGATCTTTATAAAGATCTCTGCTCATTTAACTCCGGTAAGGAAAGTGAAATGTTTAGGCTTGATAAAAGATTTATGTGTTACTTTAGTTCAATACCCCGGAAGAAGCATAGTCGTGGATATCAGAAAGTATTGTGGCCTATCCCCTCAACTGTATGGAATGTTGTTATCTCACTCATCAAGAGCCAAACTACAAGGATCTCTACAACTTGATATGTCTCTATGCAACAATATCATTTTAAGGGCCAACCCGAGAAACTTTGACGGAGAAACATTAATGAAGTACATGGTTGAAAGCCAGTGTAAAGAAATGCCTTCGAGACCATCCTATTTACTCTCCACACTCACTCGATGTGGACTCCTTTCATTTTATGTAATTCTAAAACTAGCATTGAAAACAAACATTGAACTAAAACGAGAAAGAAAGCACCAGTATCGTGCTGACACCATTTTTCTTATGAATCAATGTGGCAATTCTAGGTTTTGATGGATCGGTAACAAATTAGGAGCATGAGTAGCGGTTGGATACATAATATGGATCATGTAGAAGGTCATGCTTTTAGATTAAATTTCAAATGTACAAACAACATGGCCGAATATGAAGCTCTTATTTTAGGACTTTCTTGGAGCTTGTTAGAAATTTAGGAAAGCCAAAAGAGTGTCGATTATGGGAGAACTACGAGTTAATTTTTGAAACATATAATAGGAGAAGTGTTATGTATATAATCCAAGGTTAAGCCGATATAGAGATACTATTTTACGTCCGGTTAAGGAATTGCTTGAATGTGACATTGTTGCAATTCCTAGAAAAACGGAGAGATATGCACATGCACACAACTTAGCAACTTTTTCTAGCACCTCGAAATTTTCCATTTTGCATCTCAAATCGTAAATGTCAGTGGAAAAAATTTAAACACAAGCCTACTGATACTAGATAATATGTATTATCGCAAAAATTTTTCACGGGATGAACGCGTTATCATTTCCTCATGAATAATGAAGAGAGGAATTTTAGAATGGTAATATACACATAGACCATAAAATAGAGCAAACTATAGATAAAGTGAGATTGATATAAACAATGTAGATATAAATAAATTAGATTTTACTAAACACTAATTTTACTCAAATAGAAATAGATAATTTAGAGAAAGTAGAGATTGAAGAGTTTGTAGATGATGATTCTCGAGCATTTTAAACCTTAAGAGTTTACACTAAGGGATTATCCCCTTTAGAAGGTATTTTTATTCTAATGATGTTGCAAGGAAACCCAAGATGGAACCATTAATATACTGATATTGAAGAGTGAACATATAGGAACATAATTAAAGCCTAAGCTAATAAAACTTTCAAAAGCCTTACCTACTAGATGAAAAAGTAAAATACATGGCTACGTGAGGAATTTTAGGATGTATTTGCATGGAGTTATGAGGACTTAAATCCTATGCCACTAGCGCAATACAACACAAAATACCCATAAAAGAAGATCTGGGCACCTTTTCAAAGTGTATGCTTTAGAATAATAAATAACGTTTTCATGCCTTTAATTTAGAAAGAGGAGTTAAGAGTGTGTATGAAGCGAAATAATTTTACCAATTATATGCTATTTTAGAGTTGCTTTCAAACCCTAGTTCACTAGGGAAAAAGACAAGGGAAATTAGGCGTGTGTTGATTTCCTCCAATTTAAATAAAGTGTCCTTAAAAAGACAACTACCTCTCTCCCCAAGATGGATCACATTTTAGCAAAGGGTGGTTGGTCTCTTCGTGCATTTCATTACATGATGGATTCTCTCGGATACAACTATATTTTAGTTCGATCGGAAAGGACCAACCTAAGGCTCGTTTTTACTACATCTTGGGGAACTTTCGCCTGTAATGACGAAAATTCCTTTTGAATTAATGAATGCGAGAGCCACTTTCCAAAGAGATATGGATATAGGCTATGCTTCACAGAAATAAATTCATCATTCTCCTTGTCATCTATCTAGCATGATATTAGTTTATTTTCATAGACTAACAATGAACATGCTAGATCACCTCGGACAAGTATTTACATCGAAATGCAGGAAATTTGGGATTTCTCTGAAATCCTAAAAGACTCTATTTAGACCGGAAGAAGGTAAATTATTAGAGACATATCGTATCTAAAGAGAGAATTAGGATAGACCCGCCTAGAATAGAGGACATTACGCAGACATTAGTCATTCTAGGGAATATCAAAAGAGCTACTGAAGCTCTCTTAGGTAAAATCAATTTTTCTCGAGAAAGATCTCATCTCAAACCTAGCGAGAAATAATTAGAGAACTTAATAAAATGTTGAAAAAATACTCGACTACTTAAATGGAATATGGAGGCCGAGAAATCATTTGAATCAATCAAACGAAACCTTGACAAAAACATCAGATTTCCACGATAAGTTCACTGCTTTCCAAAAAATATTTCATTATTTTTCCTTTCGTCTTAGCGAGTTATCTACTCGTTGTAGTTTTCTTTGTAAAAAAATGATCGGTAGCCATGTAGGTGGCCCATTTCTTTTTCGGAAAATCACTTAGAGATGCCACTTTAAAGTATAATTTAATGGAAAAGCATGCACTAGCTTTAGTGGAAGGATATCAAAGGAATTTAAGAGTGTACATCCTTTATTCACATATCGTTGCTCATGTTCCGACCCGGCTTTGTGAAGGAAATTCGACTGGGAATGGGCTGATGGTGAAAAGAGGCAAATGGATTGCCACCATTTTGGAACATGACACAGAAATTAAGCCCACCAAACTCATAAAAGGTCGAGGTTTAGCCTAAAATCATGGATGAATAAATTGTCATGCCTTTAGATATTAATTTTATTTCCCAAATAGATGAACATGAGAGATATGGCGACTCCGCGAGATCGGTGGAAACCTCTTTCGGACTAACCATGGTATATGAAGATATTATATTTGTATTAAATAATTTACATGCTCCTCCCGGATTACCGGGAAATAAAGCTGAGATTTTTTAAAGTTAAAAGGAAATGAACTTTTGTGTTGTTGCACGATGCACTATTTGGGAAAGATCATGGTGGCATTTTATTGGAATTTTCTTTGCTTGAAGAAGAAGTTGATAAAGTTTTGGAAGAGAGTTTCATGCGTGTGTGATTGTGGAGGACATATTTACGGGGAATACTATCGCACGAGATAAAATCTCGAGAGATGGTTATTGCTCGGATTACATTGTTTGCAGCATGTGAAAAAGTATGTAACCTCACATCACAAGTGTCGAAATCTTTGGAAAGGAAATAAAAAGCGGCCGATCTTTACAAAACCCATCTCCACGGGAAATTCCTTTTCGAGAAATGGGGTCTTGACTTTATTAGTGAAATTCACCCTCATCCTCACCCCAAAATAAGTGGATTTTGACAGATTACGAGCACTCATTTCACTAAGTGGATAGAAGCCATACATTCCGGAGTCAAGCCACCCGATCACTCGTCATAATTTCATTTTTAGAAAACAGCATACTCTCGGGATTTGGATGCAGATCCATCACCTGATAATGCAATTGCATTCAAGTCCAAAAAAGATGATCGACTTTGGTAATAAATACCACATTACCCTTGGCCATCTCCAATCGCCTATGTACCCTCAAGGTAATGGCCTTGTTGAATCGTCCAATAAAATCCTTGTGAATATCACCGAGAAAGCAAACTAGAAGACGAAATGAGAAAACATGGAATAAAGGGTTAGCAAGTGATTGCCTTGCACGAAGATAGACTTACGACAAAAAAACTATTAGTACATCTTACATGCTTTGTTTATGTGGATGGATGATGTTTTCCCATATTGTTTAGAAGTACTAGTAATGAAGATAATCCCGAGAACTTCTGAGATTGAAAGCCAATGATATCCGCAGAAGGATTAACAAAACCATTACATTTGGCAAAGATAGGCTGTGACTGATATTTCTATCTTAAGTCTCAGGTTGTTCAAGAAAATATTAAGAAGATATTTGACAAGAAGACTAACGAAGATGATTTTTATATAGGTGAGAATGTTCTAAAGTGGCATCTCCGGGGAGAGAGAGAAAGGTAAATATGGGAAATTTTATCTCTTGGTGGAAATGCGCTTAGTGTTATTTATGGTTGGCGCAGTTAATAATACTTTCTTTTCGAAGGAGTTGGATGGATCGGATCCGGCTGAGGTGGGCCTATCAATGGTAGAATGTTGAAGCATTACTATTCCCTAGAAAAAAATAGTTCTCTCTATTTAC
This sequence comes from Pinus albicaulis, assembly GCA_034641835.2. NCBI lineage: Eukaryota > Viridiplantae > Streptophyta > Pinopsida > Pinales > Pinaceae > Pinus > Pinus albicaulis. The sequence continues at coordinate 977,473,567 of CM076574.1, forward strand.
TTTACTCATCAGTACATAACATTGCAGCATTTTAGATTGGATTGGATGCTTTTCTAGCAAAGTTGAAGTCTCTGGAGGAGAAGGCCCTAAGCTTTGAAGGATAAAATATCATAAGTATGAATAATGCTCGAGCTCGAGAAAACGGTCAAGACCAAAATGGTCAAAATTCAAAGGCTAATAGTCTCAAAGTTATTTTCATTTCACGAGAAATGCCATACTCCCATGTGGAGCCACACTGCTAGGGTCCCATAATAATTGGATTCATAATTTTTTGAATTGAATTTGATTAGTCTTTGTAATATGTACATAATTTTCTGAAAATTTTTTTCCCTTATCGTAAAAAATAAAATAAAAAATGTAAAGAGGCTAAAATTCCTAAAAGAAAAAATCAAACGACTTAAAAAGAAAAAATATAAAAAAAGAATAGAAAAATGGACCGCACGAAAAGAAATAAAACATGAAAGTAGTGCAAATTCAAATGCCACTCCTATTTACGTTTTCTACAAAATAAAGAATGTGTGCAGCTTTCGTTATAATGCCACAATCCATGAAGGTTAAAAATATTAATCTCAACCTCGCATGCTTTAAATTTCATGTTGTTAGATAGAGAATAAATATCTAGCCAAACAATTTAATATTTGCGATTAGTAGTTAAAGTAGAGAATAATAAGGAGTTCAACATTTAATCCGAGCCCTTCGAAGAAATAAGGATAGAATTTGAGCTTCATTGCTTTAAAATAAAAATGAACAATGGTTGGCAAGCTCAAATGAACCTAGGTAAATGAAGTGAAAATGTTAGGGTAGCAGATGTGGTAGATACAAGAACTTTTACAAATATGGATAAGAAGAAATTTGGTCATTTCAGATCACTAACTTCGTTCAAAAAATCATCCCCTTATACAAATACTTAATTCCCTCCATTTTCATCTTTTTTACCCTTCATTTTTTTCCCTTTTTTTCCATTATCATTCAGTTTCCTTTGCAAAAATCCCCTTTTCCTATGTTTAAAACCCATTTTAATTAATAAAAGTTAAAAACCCTTTAACTAATTCTCTTTACCCAAAAAATACGACCCAAAAAATACTTTATCCTAATTGTAAATGAAAAATATTATGTTCTGACCCACAAATAGGAATTTATCCCTATATCATGTTTTACACTAGGCTTAGTGTATTTCATCTCCTCATATCATTTCATTACTAACACATTAATTTATATATTAACTCCTATATTTACCCTTAAGCCCGTATTAAATTAATTCCTTTAAATATTATTTCCCATCCATATTTTTAATTTTAACCTATGTTCTATTTCCCCATTCGATATATAGTACCCGTCTCCATCCCATAGTTAAAACTATTAAAACATATTATTTCAATCCCATTATAAATAACCCCCCGCCAATGCTAATGTTACACTTATCCGCATTTACATTTGTTAAAAACATTAATATCCGCTTATCATATTTCACTCCAAAAACTATGTATTAAACATAAGTTTAATTACATATTCTCACCTGCATTGAAATTTTGGGCCCCACACCATATGACCATGCATCTCTATCGCACAACCCATTCCATTTGATCTACCTCTCCCAGTTCGATGACAACTATCCCATGTCGCAAATTTCATTACGTGATGGTTAAACAAACCCTAAAGCTTGTGATAAACGTAGTTTTCGGGATTTCTCTCACTCTACATGTGTCTAATTGCATTGGATCACACCGATCATTCTAATCCTTCTTACCACCTTTGAACCATGCGAGAAACCACTTGGTGGTCATTTCCCCTCCCTCGCGAGCAAACCATCGGCTTTGTTTGAATTGACGACCATTTAATGCACTCACCGTTCGATTTGAAAAATGTCTATAAACCACCCAAATGCATTGTTTTTACCCTATCTGTACTGCTTTTCCCTACGCAGCATTACAGACCGAGATCAACACTGTAGCGATTCTTTTTTTAGCCTAAATAAAATAGAATTCACCAATTTTCATCGTTATAAATAATGCATAAGTCATCGCGAGTTCCTATAAAGACCGAAAAAAGCTTTTCTGAAACCCTCCTACGTAGCAAAAAATTTCAATTTTCCACATATTTCTTAGAAGAAAAAAGACTCATTCACCAATATAAAAGAGTTATACATGTTTACATGAATCGTTTAGAGCCGTGTACCCAAAGAAAAACCCTATTGATTTTTAACTTTGATTCTATCAACCCTTAACATCTTCTCATGATTATCCGAAGCCTTGAACTATTTTGAACGCAAAAATTTGATTAATTGAAGCCATCTGAGAGACCTGAGCTCATCGTGACCTTCAACCCTTTCCTACGTACTTAGACATCCGTTTTTCATGAAATTGGTCTCCTAATATTGTTTCTTATAACAAAAAGTGCACTAGAAGCCCGTAAATATTAGTTGCAGAAGCTCAAGGTCATGAATTTTCTTTTTTGATATGGAAAATACAATTTAAGTGAAATTGATCGGAATTATCCCTTTATACAAAAAAGATAAAACCCCTATTATATCGAAGTCCTTCTACAAAATTGTTATAATTTACGCAGGTTCTTCTCTCAGGCCTAAAGCATTGTTTTAAAGGTCAAACGTATTTGAAATTGATAAATCAAACCAATCAATGGCTTCGAAAAACACATTCTAGCAATCAACCTTCTACAAAGGCTCCCTATCATAGATGTAGAGCATATTCACTCCGGGGAGTGTATGCTTCAAGATTACCGATACTTTGAGAGAGTTCAACCTTATTGAGCTTCACTGGAAAGCAAAGAAAAATCCCTGAGGTCGCGATGAAGTGTTTATCCGGGAATCAAACTTGCCAAAATATGTTGTTCCTCGTACTTACAAATTCCTAGAATTAATCAAACTCTACCAATCATGCTACTCTCCGATGAAAGAGCCATAGCGTGTACCCTAAAAAAAGAAGTCTTTTACTATTACAACGATTCAATCAACTAGATGCTTCAAATATAACCTGGGCCAAATGAAGTTCCTTTGTCATGGAAGCCCTCCCTAAGTTCTACTTGGATGCGGATTTTCCCAAGAGATTCCATATTTTTCAAACTGTCATGGCTTCTATGTGGAAATTCCCAAGTTGAATCCCTCATACTCTTCACTAAATTATCAAAAAGGACAAGACATATTATTTCCATGTTGTCTTTCATCCTTGTTGTTTCTGCATGAACATGTTGATGTTGTAGTTATTTGTTTCTTGTCTAATTTTAAACCCGAGCTGTACCAATTGCCACCATATTTAACTTTTCATAATATATTACTACTAAACAGTATCCATGAGCAATTAGTCAAAAATGCCTTCAAAGTTGTATTTAGGTATTCTTCATTTCTATTTCCACATGTTCCTATATTTTTTATTCTAAGAGGTTTAATATAAGTCTTGTAATCTTGATGTGGAAGGAAATCCACAATCTATCATATTCGGGAAATTCCTTGATAAAGAAATATTAAAATGAGTTCACCTATTAAGAGTTTATAGATTCTTTCATCCATCCCTTGGTCGATGCTGAAACATCAGTGTAGCGCACCTAGAATTCAACTAATGAAATTAAATTTTTTACAATTTGTACGAACACGATAGGATAGGAAAGATTGGTACTTGTACCAAAATCACTGAAATAATGAGTCTATGGATCAGCCCTTATCCCTTATAAACTGAGAATAGCTCCCTATGAGGTTATTTTCTAGGTATATCGAGCGATTCTAAATTCGGATGCTATCTAATTTCTTAATAGAAAGAGAAGAAAACAAAATCCGTTGAAGAACAGGTTTGGCCCATTCATCGTAATAAATGAGAAGAGAGGTCAGAGCGAGAGAAAAAAAGTTGTAGGAGTTCAAAATTCATCATAGTTTTCCTAGCTGGGCATTTGATTCCCCTTGGTGTTATCAGAGAAAAATGAGAGTTAAATGAAAATTAACTCCACATATACATGAAAATAATCTGAACGAAAGTTACCAAACCCAACCTAAATGGTCGGGAGAATAGCATGGTAGAGCCGAGAGAAGCAAAGTGATAGCGAGTCAAAACTTTGCAAACTCTATCCCAAGAAGACAATATTGATACAGGGAAGAAAGGATCTTATCATAATGAGACTACAATAGAGACTAAATTCAAACTAAAGATACAACAAAACAAATCCAAAACTAAATCCTGCCAGTAATGAAAAGGAGACAAATAGGGTCAGCAAACGCAAAAATTGCAAGAGAAAGATAAATGTACTCTCCACAATAAGTTGAAGAGGAACAACAACCCCACTACTTCAAAGACACAAGTAGGTCCATAAAAAACACAGATATAGAAGTGTCTTCATCGAAGAAAATAGTTGAAAAGGACATGGACATCAAAGAAAGATATAAAGAAATCAAGGAAAACAATAGAAGAAATCAAAAATGAAACATATTCTCGATCTATCTCTAAAGCAAACACCTAGCATTCGAGAAAGGCTACTTTCAGCCTTTGACTATAAAAAAGAAAAATATTTTGATGATATTTCTTCAGTCCACGATACCAAATTCCAAAATCATCCTCCGGTGCAGTAGATTTCCTTTGAAGTTCGAGTCTAGAGATATTCATCCTACGAGATCAAATTGAATTTGATAAGCAAGAAAGAGAGATGATTTATTCCACACCGACGACGAGGCCACGAGTGCACATCCTAAAAACACCCCCGTAAATGTAAGAGTTCGGGCCGCAAATTGGAGAAAGCATCCCGATATGCAAAGAAAGGGACACATGAATCAAATTATTGGAAGGGCTAGTGATTTGAGTAGGATATGATCCTCGAAAATATAAAATTTGTTGTGGATTTGATAAAAGAGAAAAATGTAGGACATCGCGCACTGAGAAATAATCAGGTACGCCTACAAAAATATCCTCAAGAGAAAGAGGTTTTACGGTGGAGTTCCAATCGGAAAGATGATATGATGAGGTCTCATTTTACGCTTGAAAGATCAAATAGAGGAAATGGAAATTGAAATGGAGAAGTTTGTCCGTGACAAAGAAGCCAAAAAAGACGGAGAGGAATTTCCTACCACCGTGATTCCTATAGTTACAATAGTTGTACCATCTACTTTGGTATAATCGATGGTTCCTAATTTCCCAATGGCGGCTACTTCATCTTTACAACTTCAGCCACAAAATCTTCAACAACAACAGCACAACACTCGGATGAGGCAAGAAAATTAGTAAAGGCAATGCAAGATATCTATATCCAAACCAATGAGATAAACAAAGCAAAAAGGAGCAGCTAGAAAATCTTGAATATGCTAAGAAAATTGCTCAAATAAATGCTACGAATGAAGAACAAAAAGCCAATAGATTGAATGAGCTCGAGTTGGAAAAGAACTCACATCGAAGGAACCTGATGGCACAGTGTACATAGATTCGTGGTCGATATACTTTGAATAAAGTCAACGATATTTGGAAGCATGCATCATAGGTGATATATGAAGCAAAATGACCTAATGATACGTCAGCAATAGAAAGCAAAATCCAAAGAGAAAAATAGAGATCATAGGTAAGAAAGTTGAAGAAAGCTCTTATGAGAAGTCATCAAAGTTCCTAAATTCTCTAAGAATCAGAATGATAGAAGATGGAAGAAATTGGAATAAATGACAGAACAAAGACCATCCTAGAAGTTAAGAAGGTAATATATAAAAGGAATTTGATGACACAAGCATTGAGGAGAGTGCAAGAACATGGACATCGCAATCACGAGGTTCATGATTAAGTTTGATTTTCTAAGGAAAAAAAGGCCTTCCCGATCCCCTAGTGATTAATGATAGATTAATTTGAAGCGTAGGACTATGACAAAAAGATAATAGAGTTTTGCAAAAGAGCGAGTGGACGAATAATCCTCTGCAGGAATCCCAACGTGGAAGGTGCTATATAATAATTTTTGAGAATACTTACAAGCGACGAAGTAAAAAACTTATTTCCTGAGCAATCCCAACATTCTCAAATCATATTGAAGGTCGATGAAAACTTTCGGAAGGATGATGAAAATAAAACTACCGCGAGGAAAAGTTTTGGGAAAAAAATAAGCGATCTATTGTGAGATCAGGTTACGCTCGGAAGCACGGAAGCGGTGAAAAGTAAAATATAGAGATTTCTTTCTCTTTACACTCGACATTTATATTTTTGTATATGAAAGAGTATAAGGTAAAGAAGAAAGCCGATGAAAGTGTATCGCTTGAAAGGTTAAAGCAAAAATCGAGAGAAAAAATGAATCTTTGTCGACGTGAAAGACACCTCGTTGTCTAGTTGGAGTATTCATTAAACAAACAAAGAGATAAAGTAGTGACAAAATCAAGACAACAAATAATCTTATTCCAATAAATAAGGATGGCTCGCATTAGTTACAAAGCTTATCACTATCTTCTTAGATGAAGATATTTCCTTTCCATGAATAATTCCTGCGTTTATTCTAGGATATTTTTGTATGAATAAATACTTCTCATTTGGAATTATTGAGTGTGGATGAATTGCTAAACATTTCGTAGTTGTACTATGCTAGGCCGAAGGTTTTTGTACCAATTCCAAGTCAGATCGGCTGAATCACGGCAATAAAGCATCCTGTATAGGATTCATGTGTTGGGCCACCACGGTGAAATATTTTCACTTGTTACTTTGTCAATTTCTAATGTTTTCCATCAATACTTGAATGTGTTATAAAATCCTAAATGATAAACTAGGAATTGTTATTTTTAGAATATCTTAAGAGCCCTCTATTTTCATTGATTTTCATTCACATGTTTTCAAGCTGGTATCTAGATTAGAACCCTTAATTGCTCCCTGATTTTGATCGACCCCTTCCTTTTCACTCATAATCGCGGATTTAAGAACCGTTAATTTCTCTCTTTATCCTTATCAAAACCATTTCACCATCAGCTTGAAGATTTGTGAAGTAACTCAACTATGTTCCTTGTAAACATTTCCCTTTAGACCTCGATCTCGTATCCGACTACTTCGACACATTGACTCCATTTTCCCAATGGGATACGTACCTACGCTATCCATCTAAGTGATTTCCACCACCAAGTAAATTCAAAACCCGAAACCAATTTACCTTACATAACTAGCCTTTAAAATCTGACACAAATCAACAAAGTTCAATCATATAGGGAGATCCCTCTGCGAGCATTAGGAAGGCTAGATCCTAAGGCTCAAAACAAAAGTTAGGTTTGTGGTTTCCTCTAATATTATTTAAAAATAAAATAAAAAATCTCACAACTCTTGAGAATTATTAGGCCCGATAACTACGGTCATTCAAAGGACTCCTAAGAATTGATCCATCGAGTAAAGAAGGTTATACTGTATAATAATATCACACGCCCCGATAGATCACTTCGATCGATTGCCTCTTTGGAGGCTTCGTGACTAAATTTTCCATTAATCAATTTATGTCATATTATGAAGCCTATTCGAAGGCTTTTCAAAGGCTCCCAGAGGTAAGTTCCCAGGTGCTCCTCTAAAATTGTTGTTGAAAATGCTATTGTGTGAACGAGGGTTTTATGTGTGAACATATTGCTTGAATGCCTCAAAAGAGAAGCGACTACGCATAGTGGAAAAATTTATCGCAAATATCTCCGAAAATTTTATTTATAGTCCTTTCGAGGCCTGGGACATGAGATTGAATGTTTTTGTAGGTTTTATATTATTTCCATCACTCGATCATGCGTTCGCCCGAAAAGTGCCCTCATATGTTGCACTAGGTGCAACAGTTCACTACGCACCTGCTCGAGGTCTGAGGCGCACCAGATTAAGAAAACTTTTTTGGACCCTATTTTTCAGGTGGGCAGGCCACCCATGTTTTTGCGCATGGGTTTGCACATGGTTTTGGGGCATGATGGTTTTTGGCCCCCGGTAATTTGTAGATCCGGTCAAGGGAACTACGCTTATGTTATAATCCAGTTTTAATGGATTGGGGTTTATGTATGCTTTCGACATGTATATATATGTGTTCTAACACTAAAAGGAATATAATGAAAAATCAAGTTGGTCATCGCGATTTGGGATCTAGGGGAAAATCTCTCGTTTATATCTATTTTATGTTTTATGCTCTTGCTATTGTTTATTTTACTCCATTTTTAATATTTGTTTGCGGATAATTTCTCGACATAGGCTTAAAACCTACAAAATGTGAACCAAAAACAAGTAGCTCTAGTGATTCGCAAGGCGAGTGTTAACTCACACCAAAATCCATCGTGTTAGTTTCCATCTCCATCCACTCCACTTCTACACTCACATCACGAGAACACCCACTCCACACGCGTAGTCCATCCACCACACCTCCCCCTCGAGAAATAGACACATTTGCATCGATGAAGTTACCTAATTTCGGAGGCATTGCGAGTAGCACCGACCACTTCTTGTTTGTGAGCGAGATTGTATGGCACGCCCAACATATTAGTAATATTGATATTAGGAAGGCTTGTTCCGGTTGCTTCTTTCCAGTACTCACGCATTAGATTTGTACATTAGGCATGCTCCGAGAAGACCCTAATGCCACCTTGGATAAAAAAATTCCCTCGAAGATTAGTTTAAGAAGCCTAAGTCATACACACACAAATTTCGTGACTAAAATGAAGGAGATTTGTCAAAAGGCTAGTGAATATGTATCTCGGAGGTTTGACTCGGAGGTTGAAGCACACCATTAGAGATGGTGAATTTTTTTATTGATGATACACATCATAAGGAATGGTTCATTTCTATGTTTCTCCCACATATGTGCTAGCCCTTGGCCGCAAAGTAGTGCCAAACGAGGCTAAGGTTGTGGAGATCGCAATGAAAACTAGAAGCTAATCCGAGCACCTATCATGCGGCGGGAACCATTCAAAATCAGCTGGAAGCCATGCATCTAGAGTCAAAGGCCTTTATGCACGCGACGAGGGCAAGGATAAGGTCTTTCATACAAATGTTTGGTGCATAAAAAATGTAAAGCTTCCGCACCATAAAGGTATATGTCTTGATCTTCAAAGACTATATGAGCAGCTCAGAAGGTCCTAGTCCATCGAAGAGTTCTTTGTTTTTGCGCATTTTTTTCATCATTAGGGCATGAAGAGTAACATTGTCACACTCATGATATGATGATAGATAAATATAAAATATATGTATTACTGCATTGACCCTCCTACATCACCAACATCCCTTGTGGGCGTGGATGATTTCGAAGTAGGAAGAAAGTAGAGAAGCTGCATAAGCTTCTCGAGGAAGAGGACAAGTCATTTCGCACATAGCATGCGGATATGTCTCGCCGTTATGCATGAGACTTCCCCTAATATAAAATGGCAAGTTACTGCAGTGCTATAGTAGAAAATTTGATCATTTCATTGAATATTTTCGGCCTTGATTTCTAAAATGAAGGGGAAAAGAATACACAAACTCCAATACAAATTATTCAAATGGTTCCACTGAGAAAACCCGAGAAAGAAGATCCCAATGTGAATGTGGTTACTAGGAGAAGCGATGTAGCCACCAGTGAGAGATAATGGAAATTGGCCGTACCATTCGAGGGTATGGATTCATAAAGAACTTGAAAACAAAGAAGGGTTTAATCTTCGGCAGGGTGAAGAAGACCTTTGTTGAAGCGCAAAATGAATTTGCGAAGGGAAGCGCATCAACATTAGGGAGACCAATGAAGGAATTAGGAGGAGGTGAAGATATCAAACCATTCTAACAAGCATGTATAAATTTACTACGTAAGAAGAAGGCTCGTAGAAAATATTTACACTTTTGATAGATATTTTTGTAGAGAAGGAAAAATCACTCGTAGAACAATGAGCGAGCCAAACAAATATACAAGAACAAGAAAGAGAATAGGTAGGGAGATGCATATGACCACACGGATGGGTGCTTTACAAATCGACCAATTTATTCTAAATCTTGGATCGGATGCTAACATTCTACCTATGCTAACATGGAATCACATGGGGCAATCAGCCGGAGCTGTCGTGATGCCATGGTCAATAGTTCATGGCCAATCACCCGGTAGATCATTCATTTCGTATGGTGGTTGTCGAAACAGTATCGTCATAAGTATAGAAGTTGTTAATGTGATGGAATGCTTTGAGCTCATAGAAATGGTCAATGATACTAATCCCTATCCTTCACTCAAGTTAGTTGGACCTGGGCCATTGAAATGGATGGTGGTAATAAATTTGAAGAAAAATGAGAATGGAAGTTTGAAAGAAATGGAGTCGTGGGTAATAATTCCTCTAGACCCTACGAGAAGGAACAAAGATATACTGAACTCGGTGTGCGTTGATGATGATATTGATCAAATATATAAGCTAACCTAGGCGAGGAATATTGGATGAATCTAACAACGGATGGAAAATTCCCCAAGTGGGAGAAGGATATGTCTTGTTTTTGAAATGTTGATGAAGAACTAGAAAAACTAGAAGAGCGGTTACATGACGTGCCTCACGCTCGTGTTGTTATTGCATGACTCGATATGTGCGATGTATAACATCTAAGGTACATGATTTGTCACACTATGATGGATTGACCTGGATATAAACGTGTTTATAGGAGATCTTGAAAGGAGCGTGACTGGAAGGACGGAGATTCCATGCTTTGGATACTAGGCTTGCACGCGTAGTCCAAAAAGATAGTGGGAAACTCACAAGAAAAATATGGGCAAGCGGGAGGAATGTGCGGGCATGATGAGGTTGCGGTTTTGAATGTCCAGTCATTAAAATAAAAGATGTGTACTCTATAAAAGAAGATTAGTGCCGAGCATTTTGGTGAGATTGAATCGGCATGGGGTGTTGAACCAAGACCTCGAATGGGTCCATATGTTTATTCACACTGAGCTGGGGAAGGTTCCTATCTGAATTGTAATCGAGACGCAGCCGCATGTAGAGGAAGGTATTGAATGGTTTATGATGACGAGAGTGTTTATGTTACATTCATCTTTGAGAGTGGATATAATCGGAAGTGGCCGCCATGGTTTGATTCACGAAATCATTAATTTGTCGATGAAGGAGGTCGTGAACCTTTCACCGGCAATTCGCAATTTTGGAATAACGAGAACAATGCTTGGTACCAGCAGAACCCCAATCTCTCCCCTTGAGAATGAACGGGTGTGCTCCGCACGCGGCGATCCTCACCTGGGTACTATAGGAAGCACATATCGAGTTATGGAGTTGATCTACTACACCCGCGGCCAGATTTACCTTTCGAAAAGGATGCACAGCATTTCGTTGTGATGACAAATTTTAGAGAATTTTTCATGCTATTAAGGGACGATCGGACACTACCTAATGTGATTTAAAATTACTCAGGTCAATAAGCTCTGTGTTTGAGGGACGATATGTAGATGGTCATCATTAGCTGCGGAATATGTGCGGCAAGCGGCGGGTGCGACTACAAGTGAGGAATTTGACTAGGCCGTAGTGGTGCACTATTCACTGGAACGGTAGAAACTAGTACATCGATGTACCGCTTATGGGAGTGTACTAGGTTGCATTTAATGAAGGTATTTTTCCGCGTTGGGGCCGTTTTTCCATTTATCGAGACAATTTAATGCGAGAAGGAGTCGTTGAACTTGCGCGAAAAGTAAAAATATGATCGCGATACGCTAATAGTTCCCATTACTTTCTGAGCGAATTCCTTTGCTTCGAGTTCCCCGATTTCCACTACCATGCTGTGTCTATGTTCCGGGTTTTTATGCGGGGTTTCGAGGGATGTGTGGTGTCGAGTAGGGTTGGGTTACACTATTCCGGAAATATGAAGGCCACGAGACTCGGATAAGACCTCATTGCACGAGGTCCCTATTTACGAAACGCCTCGTATCCTCCCAATATAAGAAGGGGCAATATTCTTGTGCTTGAAAATCTCCCAGGGATAATACATCAATGCAAGGCGAGATCCGAGAAGGTAAAAAGTCCCCATGGCGAACTCCTAAAACAGTTTTGAAGATAAGAAGGATTTGGTCGAAGTAACCCCATTCTCGCGGATCGTAGGGCTATGCTGCGTCAAGCTGAGCCCTCGGTCGAATTCCAAAAATACTCTGGGAGAAAGGTGCGCGCAAGTGATCGAAATGCCACCAACTGGGAAAAAAGTCCCAATGGAAGGGGACACGTTTGCATAAAGTGCCGCAACTTAGATTCATCGAGTGGGACATAACATTTCCGGGAACTCCTCACAAGATTTGTGTCTCGAGAAAATCGGATATGAAGGAGGCATCAGCGCGCCTCTAACCAAAGAGTTCGGTGACTAGGTATACACGAGGAAGGCCTACTAAATTTTAATGCATATCCCTCATTTTGGAGCGCAACCACATAAATGACATATGTGTCCTGCAGTAGTTGCTCATGCTAGTCAAGATGATGTGTTGTGGTTGAGAGTGCATCCCACATTGATGCTGCGCATTGATCCATAGGATCACGGAGTGCGTTTGCTAAAGGATATATTACCCCATTGTTGATCCTTCGGTGAAAAATCACAAGAGAAAACCATCACGGACCGGATTAAAAATAAATATCAAGTCATGCGGAAGAGCGAGGTTTTGTGGTCGATGAAATAAATGACCCAAAAAATTGATTCGAGTACACTCCCTCTTGGCACTGCAAGATGATGCACAAATGCACGCCGAAAGGAGGTGCCCCCACTCGTCATTACTCTCCTAGCACGGGCACGGTGCCGTGATGGTTATTTATAACTATTCCAACTATATATGTAAGGAATTTTTATAAAATGTACATGAAGCACGGGAGGAAGGTGCACGAGGCCCACTATTCTTGGTTATGTTTTTAATCTCATTGATTGGGTGGAAGACGCAAAAATACATCGATTTTCTAGAGATTGAGCCTCACATGGGCGAGGGTTGTGCATCGCGCGATGTCGTGGAACTCTTCACGTGCACGGTGCGCTGCAAGGGAAAAATATTTTTTTGGTTCTTTATGATGCCACTCTTTATCATGATGTACATTCAAAGTCACGATTGTCACCCACATTATACTATTAGTACAATATTGTGGCTGACTTTCAAATATAAATTCCACAACATGCACATTAATGTGAAAGGGACCATGGAAAGGAGCATGGTATGATTTACCTTACTTAGTAACAAAGGATTCTTTTTCTCGGAGTAACGTGCAGTAATGGCCGCTAAAGCATGGTTGACACCTATCACACCAACGGCTGCCGCACTAGAACCTGCTATGAAAACAACAGATAAGGTGACCAGAGAGAGGTATGCCTGAAGTACCACTCGCGAGATCATTTACCTTGAAAAATAACAGAGCCGGAGAAGAATGAGTTTGCACTAGAGGACACAAAATAAGAGCCTCTAAGGGTGCCAAAGCGTGGCTCTCGAGCTTTATCGGGGACTCACGAGAAGAAGAGGAAGGGTTCCGAAGAGGCCAGACGGGAGGTTTCTATTTTAATAGAAGATGATCTACGCGAAATTTCTAACACAATCACGTCTCGCAACTAAGGATCGCCGAAATGACATGGAGGTGCGACGCAAGACTACACTAGAGATTGTTCGAGCTGAAATTCCGAGAGTCGAAGGTGCAAACGAGCCATATATAGGCGAGAATAGCTCCCAGCGCACCGTTGCGTAGCACGACAGTATGGGAGGTTGCAGTACACGGCACGGAGATACCCACCTTTACGCAAATCCCCGCTCTTTGCACGACTCGGGTGGATGGAAGTCGGCATGGCGAATTCCATGGAATAAAGGTGATATCAATATTAATATTTCTTTGTTACCTATGGGGAAGTTTTACTTGATGCACTCCCATGATCGCGAGATGAAGCCGTGGTAAAGAGAGGCTACTTATCACACCCATAAATAGGAGAGATATTAGAAGCATGCGTATGTACGGCCAAAAACAACAAGTAGAAAAAGCAGCATGACACGGGGCCGGAAGCCCGGTGCAGCTACGCCGAGACCAAAATCCATCATGTATGTCACGATGTGTACCTACGATCCTAGCCACATACGCATGAAAGGATAAATTGGAAGGATTACTTTGCCAACCTTAAAGGCCTTGGCACACGGAGGTGCCTCTCGTCGAGATCAAAGTATGAACAACAAATCACGAGATCTACAAACCATGTTTCGGCTTAACACTCCCCGAAGTTTCATGCCCAAGGGTGGCAAGGGTAAAACAAGCCAACGAAATTATCATTGGTCACCTAGTGTGACGGTATACTAGATGAAGCTATGAGTGTATGGACATCAAATTGCAAAACAACCCGGTAGTTCGACAGCCCATGACATTGCATCAAAAGGAATATTAGTTTGAAAGAAATCGAGGATAGTGGCAAGCCTTGGTTCTTATTGGTGCCTGGCTCATGCTGAGGGAGTGTCACATGATGCAAACATAGATTGAAGGTTGCGTTGGCGAGGGAATAAATATTGGAAGCACGTATGCAGCGTAGGTGGGGAGTTCTTCAACTTTCACGGACAACTGGATAACACTTTGAAGAGTATTTAGCGGACAAATCGCAACATTGAGATGGACAGCGAAGGGCCCACCATAGAAAATCTAGTTCATAAGGAGTACGAGGGCAACGCAACACAAAGTATGAATTAGTGCTCCCTGCGAAATATTTGTCGGTGCGCTCAAATCCAAGCTCGGACCATATGCCTTCATGAATAGGGATGAGTCACATGTTTTGTTGGGGGCTGTTGTTAGACGAAGTACTTACAGGCACACTTTTTGATGTCATTTTTTATAATTTTTGCATGTGTGTCACGCGAATGAGTTAAGGGGATTTGGGTCAAAGTCCCTAGTTTTGATGTAAATGGGTTTAAGGGTAAAATTTCGGCCTCAAACCATGTTTTGAGACCATAATATATGTGCGCTAAGGGAATATAAATAGATATATCTTTACAGGAAAATATTTCTATTAAGTTTGAGATTATGATCTGTATCTATGTGTAATACGTTGTAAATGGTTTTTTAAGGTTAGAGTTGAAGGCTCCTGTAGCGTGTGCGCGGAGACACATCCCTCAGCGTGTGCGGACACTACTAGCTATGTGCACAAAAGGGTTATGTGTAAGGAAAAGTTTGATATGTATTGAAATGATATGAATTAATATAAAGGATAGATTTTGGTGGTATTTGGGTGTGTTATTTCTTGAGTTATTTATATACTATTTCTATTAAGATCGAATTGTTTTGTGTTTCTTATTGATCGATACTGCATTAGGTTCTTGTAGATTTATGTATGCATATGGATGGTTGATAAATATGCTTAATTAATTTAATTTTTTTAGATGCGGATACGGTTCTATTATGCTTTCTTCATGCTTAAGTTGTATGCAAAATTTGTCTTACTACGGTAAGAATTTCTTCCATTCTATGATTACGCTTGCCTTATTCGTTGTTTATATTTTATGATTGATACAAGTCTATATTCAATTTTCTTATGGAAACTTCTTTATTTTCTCTCCCACTTACGATCGACCTCGTTCCAACACCCCCCCCCCCCCATCTTGCTTTGGGTGAGACTTTGATTTATGCACGTAGGTCATTTCCCGAAAGGGCGATGAATTTGGAGGCGTTATTGGTTTCTCCATAAAATTTGAACTTTGGTGGGGATCACAAATACCGACAAGAACATAAGCATATGACGAGACAATCATAAAATTTGTGTACCTTATAAATATGATTTAGGAGCATTCCACCCATCCTCACGAGATTCATTAAATATCGAATTTGATAAGAGGATTATTCAAAGAGGATATAACAAGTACTAGTTTGTTGGAATCAAAGTGCTACTTATGGCACAAGCTGCCGAGATCTCGGGAAATGTTTATCGATTGTGTGGAATGAATCATGGATATAAGATGATCCATGGTATTCTAAATTTCTGCTAAATTTAAATATGACAATGTCTCGACCTGACTAGTGTAATGTGAATCGGGTCAAGAGGGCATTAATTTAACAGAAACCAATTCAATGGAGATTAATCCTTCGATGGCTCAATTGAACTGAAATTTATACATCATGAAATCATTAAGTGAGGATCATATTTTGGAATATGAATTTAGTTTTTGGCCAGAAATTTTGGAGTGTCGAATATATGTGTTTATCCAATTGTGTGAACATAGGTTGGAATATGTGAGATTGTCACCATCGATCATTAGAAGGATTGATAGATTATGTCACTAATTGTTCAAACCCTATTCAAATTTAAATTATTTATAATGTCTTCATGTGTTGTATATTATAAGGATTAGTAGTTTCGGAAGTCGAAGGTGCTCACATTCTGCGAGCCTTCCAAGCTATAAAATGTGTAGAAAGCACCACGAAATCCATTTGCGGTTGATCCATGATATAATAGAGCGATGCGGCAAAATTGACCGGACGTCTTAGTTGAATTTTTATGTGGTTGCAATGAAGGTGGAGTGTTGGAGAATCTAATTCCAACCACAGTAGGTGTCAAAATCGTCCATCCGAGTGTCCTGGTTCGGTTTCGGTTAGTTAAACTTGGTCAGGTTATACTCAAGTCATTTATTGTTGATGTGTCCAATGTAATCTTGTTTAAGCGATTTGTAATATTGATAATTTAGTTCTAAATATTACAAATCAATTAAATAATATTACATTGGAAAATTAGTAATAAATTACGGAAGTGTAACTAAACTAAGGCGGACTAAGCTGACTAAACTAGGAAACTTGGATGGCAGGCTTTATTTTGGCAAGTGGACAGGTGTGTTCTCAAAGCTCTGGTCTGGCAAAAATTCGGTGTATGTTTGTTGGTGGATATACGACTTAGCCTTACGATTTCAAAAATTTACTTTAACTTGATTTACTTTTATTCTTCTCTTCTTCCGGATCAGTGGCCTCTAAATTGTTTCATATTTTTTTCTATTTTTTGTATCCTTAAACCTCGGTTTAATGCATTTTCTAGTTTATGTCTTCGTGGTCCATGTTTTCTAAGCATGTCGTACATAGTAAACGAGGCTTGTATGTGGACTACTACCACATGTTATCTTTTGTTGTATTCTTTTCATCATCAATATACTTCAACATAAGACCATAATATAATTTTATCTCTTAAGGACACCAATACCTAAAAGTTTTCATTAATGTGTTCATCATGAATGTTTTCTTCATTATTCATTTATATAGTTTTTGTGTAGACCTTATGTAGACATGGTTTGCAAGCCATGCTTGAGGAAATTTAACTATTCTTCATAATCATCCCATTTACCTACACGGTGGAAATCAATGGTAAGTTTAACTGTCTATCGGAACCACATTGGTTTTGTTCCTTCTATTAGTGAGAGATTTCTCCTATTGTGCTTCCTTCTCTTTGCCTCTTCTTTTGTCTTTGTTTTATCTTTGTGATATTCCTTATTTGCTTCTATGTATTCCTCCTTTTACATGTTTGTGGCTTCCTTCTTTGCTTTTGTTTCTTCAACTACTTCAAGATGATTTTTTACCACTTGGTTTGTGAGGGCGGAAGTGCGATTCATTCACCAAATATCATCATGTAGATATGATGTTTATGTTTTATCATTTGCAGCCACTCATCGTTGGGAAAAAATTTTAATCGACATTTACATCAACAATATTGTTCTTCCAGTTCACCATATTTGTTTGCTTCAATGATAGCTTCAACGTAATCAACAAGCTCTTGTTGTTGGATTCACCAAATTTTCGTCGGTAAGTTATATTGTTGGATTCACCATATTGTCATCATCGAAGCTTTATTTCTTGGGTGGCACTGGATATTAATCCACTTGTTGTACATAGGGGTTCGCAGGCATCTGTTGTTCACTCTCTCCTTCTTTTTTGTAAATTATTCATTCATCATCATACACTTGTGGTTGTGCACTATCGGGTTACCAAACTCTTCATCTTAGAAATTTGGATTACTCCCCCTTACACGAAAACTCCTCTTAAGGGTATCATAGGCTTCCTTGGTTGCCTTTCCTTCTTCATTTTAGTTGTTGCTTCTCCTCATCAAGAAAAATTTCAAACATCCCCTTGTTGGTGCTTCGAATTTCCTAGGGTCTTATATTTTCTCGTTTGTTAAATGTTTTCTCTGAATCAACGAAAAATAAAATATGAACATCCATGACTAAGCTGACAAAGACGGATCTTCGTAGGTTCATAGACAAAGTTCGACAAATTTTCCTGAGAGTGACACTTTCAAAATCTTTTACAACCACTTTCAAAACACCTTGCAAATTCCTTTTACAAATCTTTGTTGAATTTTTTTTAATAACACTCTTTTAAACAAGCAATGCTAAAAAAATCCATACCATCTTTACATGAATAAATATCATTTTATTTTATAAATACCTTCTAAAAATCAACCAAAAAAAATCCTTTATTATTAAATTGGTAAAATCCCCATTTAAAAAACAAAAAATTGAAAAAAAAATATGACCCTCTTCCCTGTATTTTGAAAAAAAATAAGAATAAATCCTAAATTTGTCAATTCCTTCACTCTTCAATATGAAGGCCCTTTTAATCAATAATTCCTCATATACATCATCTTTAAAATAAAAATAAATGACAGGCGACAAAAACCAAAGGATTTTTTATTTATTTCATTAAAAAAACCTTTTAAAAGTATTTTTTGATTCTTAAGGGTTTTTAAAGTTTCACAATAGAGGAATAAACATGAGCGCTTTGAAAAAAAATTCTACGGATTCATTGAGCTTCACTACCCACCAGAAAATCCTTGGGAGGACTTCATGGAGCTCATCGTTTGCCTGACAGGTAAGGATTTTACGCTGGATAGAACACTCCATTTTGACGGTGTGTATCGATTTGAAAAAATTAATTTCATAAATTTGTTGTTTCTTGTACACTATCTTGTTTGGGGTTAAAATTAACACATAGCTCTCTTGAAAAATGTTAGTTATGCACTTCCTCTTGCTTCGGAGGTGTGAATTTCACACTTTCTCCTTGGCCTCACCCTTTCTTCTTTGCGAACAAAAAAATTGAAGCGATGCTCTATGGAGTCTTATATGACCTATTTCTCTCTAATACCATGACGAAATAGAAAATGTAAGAATTAGAAAATTGCTTTTCAATATATTTGAAATTGTTCAAAAGTAATATTAAATTGGAAACAGTAATAATAAATGACTTGATGTAACTCTGCTAAACTAGATTAAGCAAATGAACTAGGACACTTGAGTGATGCTTTTAACACCTAAAATGTATCTAAAAATTATTTGAAGTTCAGACTCTCCAAAATTTAGAGACCTTCCATCCATTCCCATCATAGTGTCGAGACATTAGAGGATTATGTTGGAATTTCTCAATTATTATAACAACAAAACGAAATTCTCTTTCAACACGAGAGAGAAAAAAAAATTCAAGTAGGGCAATTAAAATCACATGGTGAAAACAAAAACACGTCTTTCATTAACAATTTTTACAACATATTACAAATTCTGTAGTCCCCGGAAGCTGAAATTACCCGGATTACAAAAAGTGCTAAATATTTAACGATCTGTTCTCTATATTAATTTATACACCTGATTTCTGAAACCTCTTGCATCTTGGCATACACGGAAAGTATTTACCACCACATACATTTACACTACAACGTATCATCTCTCTCATTATAATAATTCATGTTTACAATACATATAATAAAATATTATATTAAGTTTTAAAAGATGATAAATATGTCGGGCGCATTAAAACAATAACGTTTATAACCTAATTTTGAACTTTATAAAAGGAAATTAGATGGAAGTTTACCAAGTTAAACAAAAAATTATGATAAATCATGCAATGTTATTGCATCGATTAACCCATAACGGTTAAGAATTCAATTTGTACGATGATGTGCCATTGGCCAAGATGAAATGGGTTGGCGTTGGTGGGGGTCGTCCTTATCGTGCGATTACGAGCTGCGCGAGCGAAAGCACGAGATCGCGCGATACACTCCTCATTGGTTGCGAGATTTTACGTGGCCATGGTGGGTTCTTCATCGTGTGGTTGTGAGGAGATGGTGACATAGGCTTCGGGGGCTTGTGATAAGCACCCATTGTCGTTTGGTGGTGAGCGTGGAGTTGTGGGGTCCACAAAACTTGCATGGAGATTTTAAATTCAAAACAAAGTGCGGGAGATACGATGATTGGTAGGAATTGTTTATGGCGATTAGGTGCAAAGGTTAATGGAAGAGGTAACGTGGTTTGACCATGATTTTCTAGATTTTGAGAGGGCTACATCCATGAAGGGTGCTTGTTGTTTTATGGTTTTAAAACATAAAATTGAATGCCTTTATGGGTTCAAAACCAAAACAATAAATAACACTCCTTAATGAATTCAATTTCAAATAAAAAATTTAAGTTTGTTGTCCCTCTACTTGGGTTTACGGTTAGGAGTTGTATCTCTATCACTCCCCTTAATCACAGAAAGCTACTTTCCTTCTTGCATTTGAAATTTTTTTGAGATAGTGCAAAACTTTTCTAGCCAAATGGTTTCGAAGTAAGGTATCTCAGAATTCTCCTTACCATTTTGCAATGTTGCAAAACAATTTCTCCATTGTTCACCAATTCTTTGATGTGAAGTGGCACTTTACATCAATGTGGTTTGTCCTCTTATAAAACCTTGAATTCTTGGATAAAGTGATTTACAGGCTATTATCATAGTAAATTGTTGTTCCTTTTACTGTTCACTGACACAAATATCTTAACATTCTCCTCGTCCATACTCCTTGACATGTTCTTTCATTGTAGTTGCCACATATTCTTCCTCCTTTGTTAATAAAGACCTAATTGGACTTATTTCTTGAAAGTCCATGAAATGATACGATCCCATATGAAAAACATATCTAGAGGTGCTTTCACCATCATCCTATACTTGCATCCCAATCACTCTTAGTATATCTACGATTAACAAAATTTTCTAAAGAGTTGTATAAAATACCATACCTCTTTGTTCATGCCACATACCTTATAATTATTTTTGTTGCTTGCCCGATGTGCCTCCTTTGGCCTTTTCCTAAATACGGAAGTTAAGCTCACATCATGCATAATATCGAGGGCCTATGTTGCAATTAAATACATAAAGTGCATAACTATGCTCTTATACGAACTTGGATCAAAATCCTTGTTGATGTCTTATTTTCTTAACTTCAATCCCATAACTATAGGAGTAAGTGCTTCTTTGCAATCTTGCATGTTAAATATTTCCGAAACTTCTTTCACATATTTTTCTTGAGAAATAAAAATTTTATTTTCATTTTCTCTACTTCTATTCCTAAGAAGTATCTCGGCAATCCCCATATCGAGTCATCTCAAATTCTTCTTTAATGAATGTTTTGAAATTCTCGTGGGGTAAGCATCATTTCCTATGAATATCACATCATCAGCATATAAAACAATAATCACCATCTTACCATCATTTTCTTTTATGTAGAGTGTGGGTTCTTCATCACATTTCTCAAATCCATTTTCTATTCGGTAAGAATCTATTCTGCTATAGCATGCTCTCGATGCTTGCTTTCCACCCCTCATAAAGAGCTTTCTTCAATTTGCACACTTTATGCTCTTGGCCTTCAATCTCATAGCCTGGAGGTTGTCTAACATATGCCTCCTCTTTCAACACTCCATGGAATGCAGATTTAACATCCATTTAATAAACCTTCCATTTATGTTGTGTTGCTACTGACAACACTATTCTCATCTGTTTCCATCCTTGCAACCGGTGCAAAGGTTTCTTCATATTGTCTTCCTTGTTGTTGCGTATAGCCTTTGAAAACAATTCTCGCCTTGTGCCTTTCAATCTTGCCTTCAACATTGCTCTTGGTTTTATAAACCTATTTTACTCCAATCACTTCTTTACCTTTAGGGAGATCCACTAACTCCCATGTATTACTCTTTTTCTATTGCACCGATTTCTTCATCCATTGCTTCAATCCATTTTTCTTTCTTTTACAACATCTTCAAAATGAATTGGGTCATCAACATGACAATATAAAGCAAATAAAGAGTTCGAATAGAATTATCATTTACCTCTCCCCTGTTCATAAATCTCACTCATATTTCTGAATCTCGGTTCCTCTGTTGTACTTGGAGTTCCACTTAAACTCGATGGAGTTTGAGTCTCCCCCTTGTGATGTGCTCTCAAGAAGAACTTCCTTGATTTCTCAAGGTTGTTCTATTTCCAGCTTGTGGTGTGGTTTTTTTGTGCTTTGCAGTGGTGGAGGAGGAGCCACCAAGGAGGGATATTTTCAGCTACTTTTCCCTTCCTCCCTCATCTTCGTGAGACACACATGTCTTCACATTTACCATTTTCTCTAAGATTCCATCCCAAGCTTCTTTTTCAATGAAACTGCACATCTTTGTTGATTATAAAGCTTTCTGGTGGATGGATTATAGAGTTTGTATGCTTTGGACTCATCACCGTATCCAAAAAAGATACATTTCTCCACCTTACTCGTATAATTTCTTCCTTAGTTGATCCCGGGACATGTGCATAAGCCACACATCCAAGTACTTTCATGTGGGTTGACAAATTGCTTTATGCTCACTCCACGCTTCTTTCGTAACTCTGTTCATGATAGCTTTGGTTGGGCATCTATTCAAGATGTACGTTGCACAATTGATAGCTCTTCAACCCAATACTCATTTGGAAAATGTTTTTCCTTTAACATAATTCTAACAATCTCCATGATGGTTCAATTTTTTCCTTTCTCCAACACCATTTTGCTGAGGTGTGTACCTTGTGGTAAACTACTTATGTATGCCATTCTCCCTACGTAAATGTAGGAACTCTTTTGGAGATGTATTCTCCACCTCTTTCAGTTCTCAAAACTTTGATGTAGTGCCCACTTCGCTTCTCAACAAGAGTTTCGAAGTGGTAGAACTGTCTCAAATACTTCACTCTTCTCTTTCAAGAAATACACCCAAGTCGTATCTTGTGTAATCATCTACGAATGTCAAAACATATTTGTTGCTAGCTAAATATGGTGTTTTGCATTGGTCCACACAAATATGAATGGACAATATCTAAGGGTACCTTTGCCCTTATACTCTTCCCTGTTGTAAAGCTTTCTCATGTTGTTTGCCCAAGATGCAACCTTCACAAAGGTCGTCCGTTTTCTCAATCAATGGTAATCCCTTTACCATTCCCTTTCTAGTGCAACAAAGCTCTGGCCTCCGAAATTGAGATGTCCAAATCTCAAATTCCATAACTAGTTTTCATCTTTCACTTCATCTTGAAAGACTTCTTGTGTTACAGTTGCTACAATTCTTCTTTCCTTCAAAGTCCGCTTCCGAGCTTGAGAGGAAACATCCTATTGCTTGTCATCTCGCACCTCTCGCAATGAATTTATTTCTTGAGGTATGTCCATGATTGTGTACACATCATCTTTAAAAAAATACATTGTAGCCCTTGTCAATGAGTCGTCAAATGCTCAACATATTACATTTCATAGCCAGGTACATAATATACATACTGCACAAACTTATGTTCTCCATTCCTTTGTCAAAGATAGTGACTCTGCCTTTTCCCTTGATAGAGATCTTACTATCAGTTCCTCGTTGTTACCTCGAGATTTAAACATTTTCATCTAGCATTGGCAAACATTGCATATGTTTCCAGTCATATGCTACTACAACCTAAATCTAAGAACCATAAATCATCTTGTCTATCTTGTGCTATATTGCATGTTAACAAACAACATTACTCTCGGTTCTTATTTTCTTTTTAGAAAAATTAGCATTCTGACTATTATTCATGTCATTATGTTTCTTCCTACATTCATTTTCATAATGACAATACTTCTTGCAATAATGACATTGGACTTGGGATTTATCATACCTTTGTCCATGTGCTTGATGTTGTCGCTTGAGCCTTCATGCCTTGGTTCGACTTAGATTGTTGCCCCTTCCACTCGTACTTTGCGTGGTTGTTTCTTCCTCCTTTGTTTTCGATTTCTTCTTCCTCTTTCCTCTGTTGTTTGCTCTCGCTTGACCTCTTCGCTTTCGCCAAAAGGACATTTTGGGTCTTGAAAGGCTTGTTCCAAAGAGGAGTTTGCTCCTCTACTCAATCTTTGTTCATGATGTCATCCAGTGATGGACTGAAGCTCATCCACTCTAAATATTAAGAGATCCTTTGTCTCTTCTAATGGTCGCTGACTATGGCATCAAATCTGGAGGGTAAGCTCCTCAATACTTTCTCCACTATTCTTCTCCCTTCATCGTGCCTCTCCATGAGATCTCATTTGGGTAACCAACCCAATCAAAAAAGTGAAGAATGAATCTATTGTGTCGGATTCTTTCATGAAAATAACTTCAAAATCTCTTCTCATTAATTGAAGCTTTGTTTTCTTTACCTTCTCCATTACTATGATAGGTCTGTTTCAAGGGTATCCCATGCATCCTTGGACCTATTTGCTGTCAATCCTTGGAAATACACTTTCATGCATGTAATCGATAGAGAGTAGAAGAGGGCTTTTTAAGTCCTTATTCTTATTTCTCTTCGAGAAAATCCTTCTCTGCTTGTGTTAAGGCATTATATGCATTTTCATCTACTTGGTTCTTCTAGACCATATTCAACTAGCTCCCATAAATACTTGAGAGGCAAACAGGGGCTCTCATTATGATTTCCCAATAGTCATAGTTCTTCCCATTGAACTGTGGGAGTTGAGTATTTCCTATACATCGTGCTTGTGTTGGCTCCTCCCATAGCTAGCTTTACGAACTATTCTTAAATAACTTGATGTGTGTTTTTAAATAAAACCTTTCTCACTACGAAAATAACCCCTATCTCAAAAAGAATTCCTTTACGAGTTCTACGGAGCGCAATATTAAAACAAACAAAAGCTCTATTTTGATAAAAACTATTGTTGAACCTTCACTATACTAAAGAACAACTTTGAGCAATATTCTTCTTCCTTCGACCTCTCCGGCCATTGCGAGAGCCTAGACTAGCTCGATACCATGTTCGGAATTTCTAGTTATTCCTTTAAAACGGAGGAAACAAGAATTCCTCTTTCAACACGAGAAGAGAAAATAATCCGGATAAGACAATAAAAATCTCGGTGAAAAAAATCATTGTCTTTCATTAACTCGTTTACTTGCTATTACAAATTCTTGGTCTTTCGTATTTGTTTTGGATTACAAAAAGTGTTGCATCTTTGAGTCTATTTCTCTCCACTATTCGAGCTTCTACGCTTACAACTTTCTCGAGCACTTTGCTTCTTAGCATACACCATCTTCTACATACACACAGGCATTTACACTAGAACATACGTCTATATGTATTGTAAACATTCCTTACGGTACATGGCAGAAAATATTATATTAAGTTTTAAAAAGCTATGAGAAAATATGTCGGGGCACATTAAAATAATAATGTATATAACCTAAGTTTGGACTTTATAAAAAGGAAATTACATCGTGGTAGTTTTACGGAACTTCAAACAAAACATTACGATAAATAATGCGATGGCTTATCACATCGATTAACCCACTCGCTAGTGGGCACTCGAAGTTGTGCGATGGTGTGCCATTAAAATTTTGAAGACAAATAGGTTAAGTTGGTGGGCTTGACCTTATTGCACGATTGTGAAGGCATGACATAAGAAGAAGATCATGAGATACACTCTGATTGGTTGGAAGATTTGATGTGGCCATGGTGGTGTCATGTTCATTGTGCGAGTTGCGAGGAGGTGGTGACATAGGCTTCGGGGGCTTGCGATAAGCACCCATTCGATACGGTTGGTGGTGACGTGGAGTTGTAGGTCACGGAGAACTT
Organism: Pinus albicaulis; assembly: GCA_034641835.2. Lineage (NCBI taxonomy): Eukaryota > Viridiplantae > Streptophyta > Pinopsida > Pinales > Pinaceae > Pinus > Pinus albicaulis. The sequence continues at coordinate 977,499,302 of CM076574.1, forward strand.
TCATGGAGGGTTTTAAATTCAAACCAAGCGTGGGGAATGGGGTGGTTGGTGGAAATATTTATGGCCGGCGAGGTGAAAAGGTTAATGGCGAGGTAATGTGGTTTGACCACGATTTTGTAGATTTGGAGAGGGCTACGATATGAACAATTTGACTATTTATGAGGATTTTAAAGCATAAAAATTTAATGCAATGTTCGTGCAAAACAAAAGAAGAAATCAATGTTTATATTACATCCTTGATTCAAATCAAAAATTTAAGATTTGTTGTAATTCTCTTTCCGGGTTTTACTGGTTGCAGTTATCTCCATGATTAGAGGCACTACGGAAAGGTCGAATTTCAAGTTGAGAGTTGATCCAAGATTTGGAAATCTATCGTTAAACCCTCAACAAATATATATATATATATATATATATATATATATATATATATATATATATATATATATAATGTCGTCACGACCTTAGTATCAATTTCTCGAAGGTTGAACTTCTTGGGAGTTTGAGGAATAGCATGGAGCCATTAGTTTTCCTGGACATCGGCCTTGAGGATATTTGGTTAAGCCCAATGTTAGGTAATGGCATAATTCAAGTGTTGATGCACCCGGTGAGTTATGATTTGGGCGAGAGCTAAGGAATCTATGTGGACGAAATTTTGTGGAGTTAAGAGTCAACCCATAACCATAGGTCTTAGGAATAGGAAGACATTAGAAAATCTAAATAGAAGGATCCTAAATTTTTCATCACATACTAAAAAAGATATATGGGGAATACAAATTTAGACAATGAAGAACTCTACACAATATTTTCTTAACTCTCTTTTGTCAGCCATCATTGAGATTTTGATGTGCAAATTTTTTCCGGCCCGTCATTTAGATTTTGATGTGAATTTTTTGTGAAATTATAATTTTACATTTGATGAAATTTCATTTTTAAGTATAAATCCATTCAAAACCTTGGAAAGCTACCAATATTTTGGATGATGTGATTTTACTACTAAAATTTTCAATTTCATCGATCCTTCGAAATTTCTACCCAAATTTTGATTAAAATTGTTCAATGACATATTACCGAAAAAAGTTAAAAAATAATACGGTTAAAATAAAAAAATTAAAAAATCACCCCGATATAACAACAACTATTTATCTAAAAAAAAACTTAAATAAAAGAACAAATATATAAATAAATAATCAACACTATAAAGAAAGAGGCATTTAAAAAAAATCAAAGTAGGAAAATTTAAAATAAAACGAAATTAACAAAAAAAATTAAGAAAATGAAAATAAAAAATAAAAAATATATATAAACCCACCGGAAAACACAAGGGAAAAAAAATTAATATAACATAATGATAATTTCAATAATAGAAAAAGTATTAAAAAAAATTATAAAAAAAGGTGACTCAAAAGTGGCAAGTGGAGTTCTTAGAATTTCCCCACCATTTCCTCCTCTTTCGCGTTTCTTATTTCATCCCCTCTCCTTCTTCATATTCTAGTTCTGACTGAATTCTCATATTTTTTTTTTTTCCTCTTGCTAATGCTTGCTAACTGGTACTCTTCACCCCTTAGTAATGTGTTTTACCTCCCCTTAGTAATGTATTTTAAGGGAGGTAGATCTTGTGAATCCACACCATGTTACGATCCCCCACCTTTCACAAAGTCATGAAGCATTCTATCACTCCGATGTCCCTCCTTCTCCTCATAGTCTTGCCACGTAATCTTGTTCATATTATTTTCATTGTTTTCCTACAATTTACCAATGGATTTCTTATTTCACTCCACTTCTTAAGTGTCGATTCTCCAAACTTGATTTTAATGGAAAGATAATGACGAGGTCGAGAGAGGAAGAGTAGGAAATAGAACTAGGAGGGGATGGGAAGAAAATCATGGGAAAGGGAAAATAAACGGTGGTGAATGGAGGGTACGTGGAGAGGATGATTTCAAGATATGGGAGGTCATGAAAGTGTGTGGAAGGAAATTCTAGGTGTAACTGCAGGCGACATCATAGTGTTAACGGGTTTGATAGGTGGTCATAGAAAAATAATCATGTAGTGGGTGGATGGGGAAGGAGGGACAGGGTGACGAAAGTAGAGATGAGAGAGGATAAAATGGAAGGTCAAAAGGAGGGAGTGATTTCAAAGAGGAGAAGTTTAGTGGTGTTGATTTCAATAGTTATCCCCACCTCCCTAAGGCCACCCAATTGAAACTATTGCATATATAGTAATGAGTTTATTTACATCCAATATGATATAGATGTCCTCATGTACATCGAATCATCGAAAAAAACCTTAAATTACTATCCCAGCATCAATCATACACCTCGATCTTTCAACCATAACAAGGTCAAATTTCTTCGATATCAATTATTATATCATTCATTTCAATACTATTTATTATTTCTTTAATATTAAATGCCAATTTGTTTTTTAATTAATTTTGGAAATAAATATTCATAACAACATAAGCCTATTAAAATGTAATTTAACTAAAAAAAATTAATTTAGGTTCTTGGAAACAACAAAAAAATACACTCAAATGGGATTAGTAAGAATAAATCCTCTACATATAAAATTAGATTCAAGTTGATTTCATAGTTTTTTGATGCATATAAGCGTAAATTGCATGTTAATATCACAAATGTGTCGAAAGATATGACAATACAAAAGCTTATTGGTCCACTGCCTCGCCAAATATTATAGAATTTGTGTTGCCAACCAACTCCTAAATATTTAGAACGCTTACTTATGCCAACCAACTCCCAAATTTTCACTATAACTTGCACTTTTGTGACTTAACACGAGAGATAATTCTCCCACAAGGGGCATGCCACTCACTTTCCATGGGCCTTCCAACTTTTCCCTCACCCAAATTTTTGTCTGAAAAGGAGCACTCCTCACCTCCAACTTGAACTTATTTCTGTGAGACTCACTTTGCTACTAACTTCCTCCACATCAACGAAGTGTAGAATATCCGATTTCCCACCGGTCCTCTAACGGTGAGATTCAAACGTAACGAAGCACCACGAACGTGCCAAACCCCAATATTTTTCACTGTGAAAACGCGAGGTAGGACACCAAAGGTCAATAGGGTTGGAAGCTGCGGACCACACCTTTGTAATTCTCTTAGGCTCCGAAACCATAATCACCACCGAATCTCTCCAACGAGGTCACCCTCCACTTTTCCTCGAAAATTCTAGACCCCCAATCCTTATGAGCATTTCTACCCTCGATAATACACGTAGAACATAGTTGAACACAATCCACACATTGTTGTTTCTCTCAACAACGGCAATTTGCCTCACCAGAGCAAAATATAACTAATATTATTGATTGTATTTCTCTTATTATACATCATATCGTTGGAGAAACATAATATATGGGGACAAACCTAGGCGGAATGACCTCATTCAACCACCTCTTTGTGCTACAATATTTCTCATTCATAACCATTTTCATTCTATATCTTAAATCTCCTCACCCATGTTATCAGAGATAGTACGATGTGACTAACTTACTTTGCACTTGGGATTTAATTTCCTCGTCGTAAATCCTTATATCGCAGTCCCACTTCCATGAATGTTTCAATAACCCTTCACACTCCGGTCCAATATCCCTTGGCACCTTTTTTCTTGTGACGGTATAGACATGTGAACTACATGTAAATTTCTAGAAAGTACGCATCATAAATCCATGGCCATCCTTCATAAAGAAGATTACAAAATCTCCATAAACCTACATTGGAAAAGAGGTCAGGTGGGATAGGGAATGGGTGGTCGAAAGGGAGAAGTGACAACCAGAATGAAGGAATATGCGATGGGAAAATGGGAGAGGGGGGTGATCATGATTCGGGATAATGAGGTTTGAGATGAGAACATCGAAGAGAGCGAGATAGAAACAAAATATATAGTTGGGGTGGAGGGGGAGCGAATGAATGAACGCCTTCAGGAAGAAGGGGAAGGATGGAGGCGGGGATGTGAGGGATGAAGGGGGGAAGGAGGGTCCAAATAAGATCGAGCCTGACCTCAACTAACCAATACCACCAATTTCTATTCCTCGAAAGTTTTGGGGTTTCGAAAAATTATTTCTAACTCCATTGTCCCTAGGAGTAATATTTTTCCCATTTATTTTCTCGATCAAAATTTGTTAGAGGATTGGATGTTCCTCCTTTCCATTACTATATTGATCTCTTCCGATGAGTGAGCCTTGTTCACTTGTTTGTCAACTAACTTATTTTGCCGCCGAAGAATATGATAGTACTTGACTTCTCAGGGTTGTCTCAATACCTTTTGTTCTTTTTATGGTTTGATTAAGGTTGGGTTTGACCCAAAGGTCATTGACCATATGTTTGATTATCAACCAAAGTCTCATAGGATGACCACCTCCCTAATTCCTTTTCGTGTACTAGAAATAGTCCTAACGTGAAGCCAAGAACTCTACTTGATTGTTAGTTTTTGTTTCCATACCTCATGCATATCTTCTATTTTTCCTTGAGAATTTATAAGATTTAATAGAAAGTATATATTCTTTATTATCTTGATACATAAATAACTAGATTAAATTCTAACCTTAATCTTCATATTTAATCATCAATATTTTTCATAATTATTTTATATGATTGTTTTAATATTAATCTATATCTTCTTCATAACCATTAATATTAAAAAAATTAAACATACAATTAAAGAGATGCGAATAGAATGAAACAACTACACTTGTAAAAGTAAAGAAACTTTATTTAACTTTGCGATGCTGTAATTTAAGTCACTAACACTAAGTTATTAACATTAATCAATCATTTAGGTTACATGACTCTCATAATAACTTAATACTAAAGAAATCTATATAAAACATGTGCTCAGGATTACTATGTATAGATATTCGTGTATGATGTTACTTCGATGAAACCACACAGTTTCTTATAGGCGAATCTAAAGAGATAAACCGGATAAGAGCGGAAAGGGAGCCAAGTTGCCATACTATTCTGAATGATAGGAAACCTGGAACATACCTTTTCTGCTTTACTCATGTAAGGATATATTTAATATTATTCGAATGATAGAAACGTGGAAATTATCTTTTGTGCTTTACGACGTTTGACTCTGATTTTCGTACATAAAACGCGTAGTCTAAACTGGTCACGTTATGGTTTCCCAAAATAATGGAAATTTCCATATAATTTTTGGAGTTATAGTTTAAAATAATGGAAATTTCCATATAATTTAGAAAATTTGGCGAAAATTTTTAAATATGGACATTGTGGGTATTCACAGATTTTTAATAATACTAAATACGTTTTCTCCGTTAAAAAATTAACCACTCCCATCGACCAATATCCAAAAAAAGAAAATTACTGAAATCGAACCAAACAACGGTTATATAAAATGGGCACTGAATGGTTATATTTAATAACACGGAAACATCGCAACAAACGTCGGGATTTGTGGAGGTAAGCCACATAAATCACTGTGACATTGAAATAAACCTGGGATAGGACTTAGTATAATTCAGCCTTTAAAGTTCTCGCGAACGTATTTTTTTTATTTTTTGGAAAGTAATTTTTTTTTAAATTTAGTATAATTTGTTTTTCTTTATTGTAGTCTAATTAGCTTTTTTAGCCTTGAAAATCATGGAAATTTTGGGAAGATTTTAAGAAAATCTGGCAGTTTTGTGATAAAGTTATTGTTAACAAACTTTAATATTTTGGGTGCCTTACAGGTTTTTGATGGTGCTGAATCCATTTCACACCATCAAAATCATAATTCAAACACTGTTACTGTAAGATTTCTTAATTTTTTGGCTTGGATTCCAGCCAATTTTGACGTCTAAGCAATTCCTCTGTCTCTTTAAACAACTCATTCATAAAACAAATGTAAGTTAACAAATTTTAGAGTTTCTAGGAAACCAGATCTATTGACAGTCTTGAAGAGTTATACACAGTCTTTAACTTAAACAACTTAAAAAGTCTCTTACTATATTGAACAGACTATTATCTATCTTTTCTTCCACAAACATGAAAAGAATTAAATGCTATAATATAGGAAAATCAATCCATTGGTATAGAAAGTATTAAAAGCATGAAAAAAGAGAATCATAGGAATTTGTTAGAAAGTATTAAAAGGTATAGAAAGTGTTAAAAGCTAGAAAAGGAAGAAAATCATGGCCGCCCTTTTCAGGATAAAAAAAAAACTTTTAGCTGTAAAAGACAGTACATGACCGACCCAGTTGTCTTTTTTTCTGAGTGTTTATCTCCTTTAACGCAAGTAGAGATGCACCTGTTCTTTACATTCGGTCTCCATGCTCTCTATATAACACTGCGAATATTACTTCAACATCTCGTCAACATCTATTCCACATCTGTGAAAGTGCCCACTATAAGCAATATTTTTATCGCATCTCAGCAAATAGAAAATATCTTCTTCTTTATGTATTTCCTCTTCTGATTTTAGTTCAGGTTTGGGCAGAAAGCAACACAAAAGGAAGCCATGTCGGTGAGCTTTTATTCCTGTTCTAAATAATTTGTGTCAGATGGGATGTTTAGTTAGGTGTAGTATAAAAGTACACTGAATTTTCTTCATGTCCAGTATTAACATGTCTAACCCTCGTCCATAGGGTTGGAAATTGCAAAACATTATATCGATTTTAAAAACAGTGCTTTTAATCAAGCAATCAAAAGAGGTTTTTGGAAATGGCTTTTAAATTTGTGGATCCAAATATCAATAATGATGAGTAATATTACTTAAGAGTTAAGTCATCCTTGACAAACATTTTGTCAATAATTTTCGTCATAAAATACACTGTAGATTGTGTGTTGCTTTTTTCCAGGGCTATGTATTTCTAAATGAAGATGCTTATAGCGCTGATACGAATCCTGCATTCAGATTGTCGAAATAGAGGTGCGCATGGACTGCAATGGATGCGAAAGAAAAATACGGAAGGCTTTGTCCAAACTCCAAGGTAAATAAATAAGGCTTTGTCCAACTCAAAGTAAATATATCTTTGTTAATTATTGTATGGGACAATCCAGTCGAGGGAGGGAATCAATAATCCTCTCTTGGATTTTGAGAATGATTATATCTAGTACTGATACATGATATGTCATATTTAGTCATATAAGCATTGCACTAACTTATGACAATTCAGTTACATAAATAATTTCAGTGAAAGCAGCAGTTAATCAGGAAAATAGTAATAGGAGTAAGTCAAGTCAGTCAGTATGTAAGTTTTTAATACTTTTTGACAACTTCATTATGATTTATATAGTAATATTTTTTTCAAGTTATAGTTTTCTTAAATTTATTTTAAGCTGGAGTTTTATTTAATCGGTGGATAGGAATTTGGATGATAATGTATTTTGAAATTTTAGAATGTTTATTTTTCAAAATTTATAATTTTATTAAATATTTCAAAAAAATTATAATAATTAAAAAAAATAACATTTTATAACAAAATAATGTTTTATAGGCTTGTTTATTTTCATATAATATTTTTTGACATTTTCAGTTTGGTAATGAGTAATTATTTTGTAAATAGTAAGGATTTAATTTACGATTAAATATATTAGAAAATTTTTATTAGTAGTTAGAAATGTTGATATTTATCTTAAATATAGTTATGCTTTTTCATTTTTTCAATTAAATTGATTAACAAAAAAAATGACTACTTAATAATAATAAAAATCATATAAATATGAGTTATGGTTTTTGGACATATAATATAAATAAGTTATGATATTGACTCATAATATATATATATACACCTAGTTTTATTAATTTTTTATAATTATTTTTAATAGTAATTTGAGATAAAATTATAATTTAGTTTATTTGTGTGATTTTATAGTCTTGATAATGTCAAAAATATGATGAGATAGCATTATGATATATATCAAAGGTTACAAAGTTTCCAAGTAAGTTAATGAAGTTTGATTGATTCTGAAAGTCACTCCATGTGAAAGGTGTTGAGAAATTTAATTCTAGGTGTCAAAATATTCAATTTAAGTGTTCAAGTTCGGTTTTACATGTGAAAAGTGGTACAGAATTTAATTCTAGGTGTCAAAATTTTCAATTCAAGTGTTCAAGTTCAGTTTTAGTTAGTACAATTTTACTTTAGGGTCATTGCAGTCAGTCATTTATTATTAATGCCTCCAATATAATTTTATATAACTGATTTATAATGTTGAGAAAAGTAATTCTCCGCTCCACAATTTGTTTTCAATTCTTGTCATGGTATTAGAATTCACTCTGATTAAAAACTTCTTGAAAGCAACAGAAATCATAAATCATAAGAACGAAGAGGCCAGTTACTGCCAAACCAGTGAACGCAAAAAAACTAAGACGAGACAGATCGTGACCTGAAAGAGCAGACCATTGACATCAAAAAAAAATCCTGCAGAATCAACAGTTCTTAGCGTGCAGAGTTAAAGTTTACAGGGATACACTGCACGGAGTACTGTTGATCCCGTTTCTCGATCGAGAAGAGCTTTGACGGCATCGAGCCATTAAACGACAAAGGAGCAGCAATTTTGTTGAGGAATCTCAAGTCCGCTTGGTCGAAGTTGCGCTGACGGCCACGTTTTCCGTGAGTAAAATTTGGAGCAGGAAACCACCCCTGCAGAATGATTTTCTGAAAAGTGAACAGGAGCCCAAGTGATACGATTGCATTAACATTTGAACGGGTTATTTAGAGGGCAATGATATAATTTTTTTTAAACGGTTCAAGCAATGCTGGAAAGCGTTCTGTTTTATGTAATTTTTGAAAAGGCTCTTAAAGAGGTTTTTGAAATAGCTTATTTAAATTTCTTTTCATTTTCAAAGGTTTTTTGAAGACCCATTTCTTTAAAGAAAAAGGTTTTGAAAAAGATTTATTTAAAGAACTTCAAGGGCATATAGGATCTTTTCTCAAAAAAGGAATTTTTTTTTTGTCAACAAAAGGTAGAAGTTACAACAGAGTGAAGTGCAATGTTTTACCTATGTGTCAGAAGGGTTGAACAAATAGGAATAGAGAAGAGGCTAAGAAAGCAGAACAAATGGGAATACCCAAGAGGTTAAGAAAGTCTGAGTAGTAACAAGAGATGAAAGTGGATCTATAGCATCATATCTACGGTGAGATGAAATGTTTTGGTCTATCCCATTGTGAATATTTTGTAAATCCAACAATAAAGCTTGATGGAACAATTTGGTCAATCCAACAACAATGCTTGGTGAGGAAAGTGGGCACATCATTGAAGCACCCGGTCTTATGGTGAATCCAACAATTCAATTTTGATGAAGAATTTTTGCCTAATAATGAATGGTTGTGGATGATGCAACAAAAACATCATATAGACATGTTTTATTTAGGTGAGAAAAGACCACTTGAGTTAGTGGAAGACAACATGTCTACGGAAGACAACATGTACGCGGGAACACAAATTAGTACAAAAGTTGAAGAAGAAAAAATAGAGATAAGGAAGCCACGGAGAATAGTACAAGAAAGTGGAAGAGAAAAAGAGAGAGAAAGAAGCCCAAAAAGAGAATAGAGACAAAGGCAAAGGGGAGAGGAGGTGCAACATGATAAAGCTCTCATTAGAGAACGGAAAAGAACATAAGAAATGTGGTTGTAAATATTTTTAATTTTAAGCTGCAACATGATAAAGCTCTCATTAGAGAACAAAAAGAACATAAGAAATGTGGTTGTAAATATTTTTTAATTTTAACATTGATTTCTAGAGTACATGGAGTACATAAAACGATTATAAAGAAAAGAGTTAAACAACACCATGTCTAGATGAGATATGCATATAAGTTCGAGAAATGAATGTTGAACACAACATGCATAGTTAAACTTCTTTAAAACATGGCTTGCAACACCATGTCTAGATGAGATCTTAATATAAGTTGCATAAATGAATGTGGAACACAACATGCATAGTTAAAATTTTTTAGTATATTTGCAACACCATGTCTAGATGAGATTTGCATATAAGTTGCGGAAGCGAGAAGATGCATGACGAACACATCAATAAAATTTTTAGGTATTGGAGTTTTGAAGAGATAAAATTTTATTCCCATCTTATGTTGAAATAGAATGATGAGGAAAAACACACTATAAGAAGATAATATGTCTTAGAAACCCACATACAATTTGTTTTTTGAAGAAATCAAAACATGCTTAGACAACATCGGGACAATAAAATACTTGCTCCGGAAAATGAAAAAAATAAGGCTTAAAGGTAATAGAACAAAATAATGAAACGATTTAACGGCTACGGTATCTCGAAGAAAAAAAGAAAAGTAAATATAGTTCAAGTCAATTTTTAAATTATCGTAGGGTTGAAAATAGACAACATACATATTAATTAAGTTTTGTGGTTGTAATTAACGGGAATGTTGGAGAATCTAATTCTAACGCCTTCTAGGTGTCAAAACCATCCATTTAAGTGTCCGTCAAAACTATCCATTCAAGTGTCTGAGATCCATTTCGGTTAGTCAAGTGTTAGTTTAGTTCCACTACGGTAATTTATTGTCGATGTCTCCAATGTAATCTTATTATTGATTTATAATATTAAGAAGAGTAATACTCTCCTCCACTTTTTAATTTTAATTCTTGTCAAAAAAAAAAATCACGTGGTTGACTCTTGAATGGGTATTATGTTAAATCACTCCATACAAAAGTCACATGATTGACCCTGAATAGGTATTATGTTAAAAGGCTCCAATTGAAAAGGCCATTTGTTCAAGTCACGAAGAATAAAATATAAAAAAAAAGAAAAACTAATCCTAATATAAAAAAAAAAGAAAAAAAAACTAATCCTAATATAAAAAAAAAAAAACTAACCCTAACTAAGCCTGCTAGGGTATTTGGAATTTGGATTGTTAATGTCTTTGCATCAAAACTATAATTCTTAATTGTTATATATATGTCGATAACTATTTTTTTAACTAAATTATTATATATATATATGAAATAATTTTTAATTAAATCATACTGGAATCGTAGAAATTCTTAAGTCAAATTTATGATTTCAATAAATCTTGGTCAATCTTAAACAAATTTAACCCAAAAAAAAAATACCCAAAAATCTCGAAACATAAAATAAATCTCCAAACATAACATATGTAGGATCTACTATTCACGTGAACAATTTAATACTAATGTGTTTATATTAGTTTGAACATACCCATATAATTCCAACTATTTTTTCTGTTGGGTTAAACATTGGCTACTAGCTATGTTATTCGGCATCTATATTGGTGCGATTATATTTTAGTTTTCAAAGAGAAGCTAATATGAAATTTCATTTAAATTAGGATTGAACGTGATCGACATAGACATCCAGCAGCAGAAAGTGACAGTGACCGGAGATGTCGATCAAATGATTGTGTTAGATGTTGTGAGAAGTACTAGCAAGAAGGCCAAATTCTAGCCTAACCCTTATGACAACTACTACCTTTCTTATTCTTCTCAATACAATTAAGAGCAAACCGGTGGTCCTGTACCTTCCACATACAACTACCAAACAGCTTCCACATACAACTACGAAACACATGGATATAACATTGGCACTGTCGATGGCTACTATCATTCTGAGCTTCATTTTTCCTCTGCATTCATGGATGACAAAGCAGCCAGCCTGTTCAGTGACGAGAATGCACATGCCTGTACTGTTATGTAAACCTTTGTTGAGGCTTGTAAATATAAATATAGAGAAATTCATTTTATATCCTATTTTGCAACACTTCCAACTCGTCACAGCTAATGCTGAATTTTGACTGTAAACATTAATTTCACGTACGTCATTGACCTCTTACTGTCGTTGTTTTAGAGGTCAAAGAATCTCTTCCATGAGCAATGAAAAGGTGATGTTTCTATCGATTTAATTGGTGTCCGGCATCCTGGTCTCTCTAGGGAGGTATATGTTCTGTAAATTAATGTCCGTTTATGGTAACAAAGGAAAAAACAAAAGCTGGCTCAACGTTTCTCGGTTATTGATTTTTTTCCAAACTGAAATTATATAAATTCTAATGAAAACGCGAAAAATTCAATGGAGATACAACAAAATATATGATCCTTTAATTGTAAGAGTCAAAGCCTCTTATCCTTACAGCAATGCCACATTTATAGGCTTCTTTCCCATGGCATTTGATTTGCAAATGACAGTTATTTGTTTATCCTCTCTTGGTTTAAGCTAAAAATAACAATAATTCAATATATATCGTATATCAGTCTTGTTAAAAACTGATAATTTATAGACTAAATGGCTCTCCAATTGAGATATCTCTAGAGGTACTCAACCACTCCACCTGATAAGCGACTATTGACTATTCGGTCATCGGAAGAGCCTCATACATATGGGCCTTCACACTAACGAGTGGTTCCAACAAGTCCATAGATAGGACGATGCGAGACCCTAAATGTAGAGTCTCGATCTGTCAAACACCTAAGTCTATCTTTCTCCATTAATTCTAATACTCCCCTTTATTGGAGAAAGGGTGCGAAAGAATAACATATGCTTCCTTGTCTAGTCTCGGGTGAGCTTACAATAAAAATATGGCTGGTAACAAAGTTTTCATTTTAGTCTTCTTTCTTGAGAGTCCATGCTTGTTAATTCTAAGGCGAGACTTTATCTTTGCCTTTCTCGCCATGAGGTAGTGATAGACCTTCACCTCCTTTCTACATTTCTTCCCAAATGATGGAACACTTGAACTCTTATCCTCCTCGATCTCGATTGTGAGTTTGCCATTCTTTATATCTTGATTGCTAGTAATGGATAACACTTTCGAGGAGACGAGACTTTGTGGGGATAATTTTTCTTCTCACTACTTAGGTGTCAAACATCTAAACGGCTATATTGTCTTCAACATTCATTGATGCATCTTCTATGTTGACTTCATAAAGACTTGTGGTGTTTCAAGCCATGCTTCAAGAAACTTTAATTCATCTTTAATTTTTGTTGCTTCTTCCTTGTTGTTGTCGCTAAAATATGCACACACAAAAACATTCATGAGATCATCATAATTTGAATTCTCTCTTGCCTTTGTCTTCTTAACGAGTCTTTACGATCATCTTCATGTGGCTAGTCCAATTGATCTTCAACAATATGTTCCTGTTTACTTCCTTCCTCGAAACGACTCATGGCTCTTCAATCTCACGGCTTGTTACGGAGACATATAGTATCTCTCGATAATCATGGTCATTAATGAAACCACCAAGCCTCATGAAAAAAATATTATCGGGGTCGAATATGTACGAAAGTGCGGCCATATTGAAAAAGTCCAACTTATCTCGCTTCGATTTCTTTCGACTCCCGTCGATCCTCTCAAAATCTACAACGACCGGTACCATGTAGGCAAAAAACTTCTCCCTTTGGCAACTCTTGCCCAGCACAGAGACCTTGTGGTGCGGTTTCGCTTGATGCCACATAGTCGAATCTAAAGCAAATCACCAATTGTAACTAAAATAATAACGGAAATTTGTTGGATCGTTACAGTAGATTCGACCTTTTCAAACACAGCACATCGGTGGGGGCCCAACACACTTGTCGTAGAAGAAGAAATATCCATGGCCGTGTAGAAGAAGTATGCACAAGCTTCGCCCCCACATCCGATACCTCGGTGCAAGTCCTCTTCGCGAGGGCCTCTCGTGCAACGATTTTAATCTACTTTTCGCGAGTGTCCACTGCTTTAATGTCGAGCAATATCAGCCGAGGAGGAGGAAGGGAAGTTAAACATGATTAATGGATGTAATGGTTTGCTTTTGGATGATCACGGAAAGATCATATCAATGACGCACGACGAAGGTGGCGTTACTTTGCGGTGGGGGTTGTTGCTTCCTTTTACACTCGTCTCTTTCGAGAAATTCTTTGTGCCCTTTATTCCTCTTACGGTTTACAACGGCTATCACGAGCGGTAGTTCGATCGAGAAAACCCTTGATTTTCGAGGATCTTCTTCTTGTTCGGCTCGGGAAAGTAGGACTACAATACCCACCGAGACACTTTGGTCCACACTAGCTCTCAAAATCAATGCAGAATGGCACGCCATGAAAGTGGATCGGAGCCTTTCGATACGTGGCCGCACAACAATAATTGGTAGTCAATAGGACAATACCGAGCTCACACAATGGCCAACACCACCTTACTTTCAACGAGTATTGAAATATTAAAAGTCTGCGGTACCCATGGCGAGAACGAAGAACAAAGGAAAAAGGCGGCCGGCTGGCGAAGAGATTGAGTGCGCAGCACTCTGTATTAAAGAATGTTGGTGAATCCGTAAGGAAGAATTAATTTTGATGGGCCGCAGCCACAGTTTGCAGATGAAATTTAATTTAGTGATGGACAGATCCGTCTTGCAGCGGAATGAAGATTTTTTTGTAGATCTTTTCTATGGAGGAGCAGACTAAATTAAAAACCAGTCGTTTCGGGCTTTAAAGCCTTCAACAACCAGAATGAAGAAAAACAGGCGGAAGTCCTTTTATTTTTGAGTTGGCGGGACAAGTAGTCCCCACCATTTATATGCCAATCAAAATCGGAAAGTTAAGTTGGAGCAGTGTCTTGTTGATATGGGAGAGTTCCGCAAAGCGGAACGTTTAATACATTGAAACATATACATAAATCACCCCCACAGCAGTGGAGGTCCGTGGGTCCACAAGACCACGTGGCAGAAATCTATTGAATCAATTAGTTTCAATCGCAAGGTTTCAATCGGCGGGATTTTATTGTGTGCCCCGATCAGGGCGGATCCGATCGCAATCAAAGGATCGAGTCCATGGTGTAATCGCAATCGAAAGATTGAATGGGTCACGAAGTTTGTTGTCAAGCCATCTCCCGATTGTCGATTGTCCAATCGCAAGCAGAAGAGCGGAGGTGGTGTTCCAATCGCAATCGAAAGATTGGGCGGATCACAAAGTTTGTTGTCAAGACTTTTGTCGATTGTCGATTGCCGACTACGTAGTGGTCCCCACTCGTACGTCTGGCATTTCATATTTTATAGTTTCGCAAAGGTTTTCCTTTGTATTTGGTTTTATTTTTGTTTTAATTTTTCCATATAGTTTTTATGTAATGTTTAATATATGCGCGGCATATATAAAAGGAAAAGGCCCGAGAGCCAAATATAATGAATGTATTGTATTGTGAACCGCTGTGTGAGCCCGCATGCAAGAAGAAAAACATAGTAAGAAGAACAGAGAGCACTTTTAGTGCGTTCTTGAAGAGAGACAGAGAGTTGTTTTGTTTAGCACTGCGTTTGTAGCAGTCATACATACTTGGTGAATCCCTCACTGTTGAGGAAGAATTTGTAACAGTTGTTTTTAGTTTTTTTAATGAAATAGAAAGAATTTCATGCCATCTCTGTCTGCAAATTAAAATTTCTGTTTTAAACATCTCTGTGTTGTAGAGGGGAGTTTATATTCTCTCCACTGTTTGCTTGGAATTTCCAATAATTCCAACATGGTATCGGAGCTAATCTAGGCTCTTTGAAGATTTCAAAGAAGCTAAAGAAGAAGACCTGTTGCAGCGTTTCTCTCCAGCAGCGTGAAAAGCTCAACAGAAGTCAAAGTCAGGTATTTCTCAAAGATAATAGTGCTGTTGCTTTGTATTTAAAAGGAGTTTGTTCTTTCAGTAAAGGAAAGACAGTTTGTTTAAAATCTGAGTTCAGTTTAAGAAGCAATGGCTGGACCAAGCACTGGTATGAATCTTGGAAGTGTTCAGCTTCCACAATTTAATGGAAAGAACTATGATTATTGGGCCATTACCATGAGAGCCCTGTTTGTCTCACAAGACTTGTGGGAACTAGTAGAAGATGGTTTCATAGAACCAGCTGATGAGCAGGCTTTTAATGCCTTAACTCAAGCAGAGAAAGATGTATTGAAGAATAATAGGAAGAAAGATGCTAAAGCTCTCTTCTGTTTGTATCAAGTTGTAAATGAGAGTGTGTTTCCAAGGATAGCAGCAGCTAAGAAATCCAAGGAGGCATGGGAAACTCTGAAAGTTGCCTATCAAGGTATGGAGAAAGTTAAAACAACAAAACTTCAATTGCTGAGAAGAGATTTTGAAACTCTTTGCATGAAAGAGTCAGACAGTGTTGACACATTCTTTACACATGTGATTGGGATTGTAAATCAGATAAGATCCCATGGAGAAACTCTTGAAGATAGAAGGATTGTGGAGAAACTTTTGAGAAGCTTACCCTCAAAGTTTGATGTTATTGTAACCACCATAGAAGAGACCAAAGATCTCTCACAGTTCACAGTGGATGAACTTCATGCCTCGTTGATAACTCATGAACAAAGATTGAGCAGAGATGAACACTCATCTCTTGAGCATGCCTTCAAGACCCAGATGCCTTCAGGAAGAGGAAGAGGTCAAAGAAAAGGAAGAGGAAGAGGCAGAAGTCAGAATAGAGGTGGAAGGGACAGCTCTTCACATTCACATGGAAGGAGAAACAGTCAAAGCCAGAGCCATGGCCAATGCAACAGCCAGCAAGGTGGACATCAACACCAACATGCTCAAGGACAAAGGTATGACAAAACCAATGTCCAGTGTCATTATTGCAAGAAATATGGGCACTATGCCAATGAATGTAGAAAGAAGAAAAATGACATGAAGAATAGGCAGAATGCTAATGTAGCAAAAGAGGAAAAGAACCCAAGTAATGTGCTGTTAGCTTGTAATGTAGCACAAGATAAAGAAGATGATGTTTGGTTCTTAGATTCTGGATGTCGTAACCACATGACTGGCAACAGAGCAATGTTTGCCAATCTTGATGAAGAAGTTAAATCTGAAGTGACCACGGGGACTGATACTAAAATCTCTGTCAAAGGGAAAGGTAGAGTAAGTATTTGTGCAAAGAATGGGGAGAAAAAATTTGTTCCTGATGTGTATTATGTTCCAGGTCTGAAATGTAATCTTTTGAGCGTTGGGCAGCTCATAAACAAAGGTTACAATGTTATATTCAAAGATGATGTGTGCACCATAAAAGATATTCCTCCAAGTAAGAAAATTATTGTTGAAATACAAATGACCAGCAATAGAATGTTTCCGCTCAAGCTCAACATTGACTTGAAAGGAAAAGGAAAGAATGTAGCAGCTGTAACTCAAGAAGCCTTCCAGAAGGAAGAGAAAGATGAAAACTGGTTATGGCATTTGAGATTTGGACATCTCAATTTCGGAGGATTAAATTTGCTGCACAGAAAAGGAATGGTAAGAGGTTTACCATTGATTGAAAAGCCTAACAGCCTATGTGAAGGCTGTATCTTGGGAAAGCAACACAAAGAAAATTTTCCTTCAGGGAAAAGCATAAGGGCAAAAGCACCTTTGGAGATAATCCACTCAGATTTATGTGGGCCGATGCAAACAGCATCTGTTTCAGGCAGCATTTACATGCTGACCTTCATTGATGATTTCACACGAAAAGTGTGGGTTTATTTTCTGAAATATAAAAGCGAAGTCTTTCAGAAATTTTGTCAATTTAAAGCTCTTGTAGAAAAACAGAGCGGACTTCACATTAAAGTCCTCAGAACTGACAGAGGAGGAGAATACATATCAAAAGAATTTCTGTGTTTTTGCAGAGAGAACGGCATACACAAGCAGTTTACCACCAGGTACACGCCGCAACAAAATGGAGTGGCTGAAAGGAAGAATCGAACCATAATGGAGATGGTGAGAAGTATGCTAAAGGAAAAACACTTGCCGAATGAATATTGGGCAGAAGCAGCAAACTGTGCTGTATATATTTTGAATAGATGCCCCACAAAGGCGGTGATGAACAAGGTTCCAGAAGAAGCGTGGAGTGGCAGAAAACAGGGAGTCACCCACATGAGAGTTTTTGGGTGTGTAGCATATGCACACATTCCAGACAAATTGAGAAAGAAGTTGGATAGTAAGGGGGAGAAGTGCATTTTCCTTGGATATTGTAAAGATTCCAAAGGATACAGACTGTATAACCCATCCACAAAGAAGTTTGTAATTAGCAGAGATGTGCAATTCATCGAAGAGGAAGCGTGGGATGGAAGCATTGAGAAAACAGTCAATGTCAAAAATTGTTTATCTCATGATGAAGATGATGTAGATGTGGTTGATATTAATAACCCATCCATTGCACAACCTCCAGCAGCGCAAGGCCAGCAAGGGACGCCTCAAGCGGCAGTAAGAACACCCTTGAGAAGAATCGGCAGTGGTTCACCGAGTACACCACAAGGAGCAGAATCGAGTGCTTCATCAAGCACGGCTACACCAAGTGAAAGAGGAACAAGATTCAGAAGCCTTAGAGAAATCTATGAGCAAGGAGAAGCAAACGAAGGTATGAATTCCTTATTTGCTTTGTATTGTCAATTTGATGATCCTATTCATTTTGAAGATGCTATTAAAGATAGAAAATGGATAGAAGCTATGGATGATGAAATTAAAGCCATAGAGAAGAATAGAACATGGGAGTTGATTGATCTACTAGAAGGTAAAGACGTCATTGGAGTTAAATGGGTATACAAGACCAAAAGCAATGCTGAAGGAAAAATAGAAAGACACAAGGCCAGACTTGTTGTCAAAGGATATAAGCAGAAGCAAGGGATTGATTATGAAGAAACTTTTGCACCAGTTGCAAGAATGGAGACGGTAAGAGCAGTGATGTCCATAGCAGCACAAAATAAATGGAAAGTATATCAAATGGATGTAAAATCCGCATTTTTGAATGGAGTTTTAATGGAAGAGGTATATGTGGAACAACCTCTTGAATATGAGAAGAAAGGCCAAGAGCATAAGGTCTGTAAATTGAAGAAAGCTCTTTATGGGCTGAAACAAGCACCAAGAGCATGGTACAGCAGAATAGATTCTTATCTATTGGAGAATGGATTTGAAAAGTGTGAGGGAGAACCCACCGTCTACATCAAAGAAAAGGATGGTAAGTTATTGATTGTTGTCTTATATGTTGATGATTTAATTTTTACAGGTAATGATGATTACCTTGTTGAAAATTTTAAAACAGTCATGAAAGATGAATTTGAAATGACTGCCATGGGTTTATTAAGATACTTCTTGGGAATAGAAGTGGAGCAAGGTGAGAAAGGAATTTTTATTTCTCAAGAAAAATATGTGAATCAAGTTTTGGAAAGATTCAACATGCAGGAGTGCAAAGCTGCAATTACTCCCACAATAATGGGATTGAAGTTGAGTAAGAAAGACAGCAGCAAGGATTTCGATCCAAGTTTGTATAAAAGCATAGTTGGCAGCCTCATGTACTTGACTGCAACTGGGCCGGATATTATGCATGCTGTTAGTTTAATTTCCAGATTTATGGAAAAGCCAAAAGAAGCACATTGGCAAGCAGCAAAGAGAATTCTGAGGTATGTGAAAGGAACAAAAGGATTTGGTATTTTATATACTACTTCAGAAAATTCAGAATTGGTTGGATACACTGACAGTGATTGGGCTGGAAGTGTAGATGATTGGAAGAGCACTTCCGGTTATGTTTTTCATATGGGTTCAGGAGCCATTTCATGGGCTTCCAAGAAACAGCCTATTGTAGCATTGTCTACAGCAGAGGCAGAATATGTGGCAGCTACAGCAGCAGCGTGTCAAGCAATTTGGATGAGAAGAATGTTGAGAAGTCTATGTCAAGAACAGATAAAAGGGACAGTGATTTATTGTGACAATAGCTCAGCTATTGCATTGTCAAAGAATTCTGTGTTTCATAAAAGAACAAAGCACATAGACACAAAGTATCATTATATCAGAGAATTGGTGAATAATGGTGAAGTTGTTTTACAACATTGTAAAACAGAGGAAAAATATGCAGATATTTTAACTAAACCATTGGGACAGAAAACCTTTGAATTTCTAAGAGAATGCTTGGGTATGATGAACAACCCAGCAGCTGACTTTAAGGGGGAGTGTTGAAATATTAAAGTCACCTGCCGTGCCTTGGGCAGGAAGAACAAAGAACAAAGGACAAAGGCAGCAGCAGCAGCAAAAACAGAGATTAAGTGCGTGTACTACGTATGGCAGATGAAATTAACTTAGTGATGGGCGGAGCCGTTCTTCACAAGTGGAAGGATGAAGATTTTTGTAGATCTTTTCTACGGAGGAGCAGACCAAATTAAAAACAATCGTTTCGGGCTTTAAAGCCCTCAAGAACCAGAATGAAGAAAAACAGGCGGAAGTCCTTTTATTTTTGAATTGGCGGGACAAGTGGTCCCCACCATTTATATGCCAATCGGAATCGCTAAATCGGAGATTTATTTTGGAGCAGTGTCTTGTTGATATGGAAGAGTTCCACAAAGCGGAACGTTTAATACATTGAAACTTATACATAAATCACCCCCACAGCAGCGGAGGCCCGTGGGTCCACAAGACCACGTGGCGGTATCTATTGAATCGATTAGTTTCAATCGGCGGGATTTTATTGTGAGCCCCGATCAGGGCAGATCGGATCGCAATCGATGGATCGGAGGTCGTGTTCCGATCGCAATCGAAAGATTGAATGGAACACAAAGCTTTGTTTTCAAGCCATCTCCCGATTGTCGATTGTCGATTGTGCTTCCAATCGCAAGCGGAAGATCGGAGCCGTGTTTCCAATCACAATCGAAAGATTCGGCGGAACACAAAGTATGCTGTCAAGACTTTTGTCGATTGCCAATTGCCGACTGCGTAGTGGTCCCCACTCGTACGTCTGGCATTTCATATTTTTATAGTTCCGCAAAGGTTTTCCTTTGTATTTGGTTTTATTTTTGTTTTAAGTTTTAATATGGTTTTTGTTGTAATGTTTAATATATGCGCAGCATATATAAAAGGAAAAGGGCCGAGAGCCAAATGTAATGCATTGTATTATTTTTGTTTTGGTTCTTCGCACACAACAGTCACGTGAAGAGAAATACACAGTAGTGGTGTTGTATGTTGAAGACAAGAGTATTGTTCCAAAGAGACAGAGATTGTTTTTCTGTGCACTGCGTCTCTAGCAGTCACCTTTGTTGTTATCCCTCTCGGAAGAGGAAGATCTGTATCAGTTTTTGAAAGTAATAGAAGCTTGTCTTTAAAGCGTGAAAAGCTCTGTCTCCTGTCAATTTTTTTTTACTTCTCTGTGTTTAGGAGGAGAACCTATTCTCTTCTCTTGGAATTCTCAAAATTCCAACATT